>JARHVA010000281.1:0-600000 GCA_037957365.1 Torreya grandis | reverse complement strand
AGGCCCGACTGGGAATTCATCCCCCAGCGGATACCTTACCCGTCCCGGTGACCCCACTTGGATTTCATCACCAAGGGGGAAGCCCACTCCGTTCTCTGGCGGAGTCTAAACTCTAGGCGAGGTATATCTTGGCTAAGCGAGACCAGCTAACCACTGGAATCGTGAAGTGAGGGGAGCTTGCTCCTTAGCACCAGGCCACGTACTAGACCCTAACACAGATCTTTGAGCACCTAAAACAACACCTGAAACCATCCTTAGACCACCTTCTTCTAGGACCCTTTTTTCAGCCAATCTTCCCAAACATTCATCTAAGGCATAAGCCACAAGTTTCTAAGGTTAATTTCTAGGATTTATCGCTTAGGCTTGTCTGTCTTCTTCTGTCTTCCTCCTCTCATCTGTTTGTTTGAGTGTGTGAGGACGTTTTCTTCTTTGTTTTTCCAAGAACCTTTTGGCTCTCTGGAAAACACAGTCACCGACATCGGTTCTGCCACCGACGTCAGCTTCCCCTGTCACCGGCATCGGTTCTGATACCGACGTCGGCTTCATCTGTTACCGGCATCGGTTATCTGACCGACGTCGGCCTCATTTCCTACCGACATCGGTTTTTCAACCGACATCGGTCTCTGTCACTGTCCTTTTTTTTTCCAAAACCAGCAACCTGAAACCTGTCCTTTCTCTGTCAAGACTTCATCCTGGTCTTCTGAAACTGAGCAACACAGTTCCTGAGACCTGAACCTTCTTTGCCTTGCATGGTTTTCACTCGTAGCCAAGCCAAGGCTCTTGTCGACCACGCCTGCCGTCAACCGCTTCCGTCCACCCCATCCGTGACCAAGCCTACAATGGAGTTCAACTCGGAGACCGAAAGAACTCCTGTCCGTCCGACCCCACCGCAGACTCCCATTGTCCAAGAAGGGGACCAAGACTTCGAGCGATTCTTGGACCTCAATGTCAAGGCTTTGCAACATTATCTCGCACATAGCCGAACGCGGGACTCCTTGGGCAATCCGATCTATGGAATGCCGACCTCCCTTGTCACGACTACAGCTGTATCAACAACATCCATAGTTCAACCTTCAGACACTCAAGCCATCACTTTGACCACTGACCAGACTTTGACCAATCCTCCAGGTGTGGCCTCTCCCTCTATCATTGGGCCCACTTCCACCGGGGTTCCGGCCCCTTGTCAACCTCAACCCGCTCAACCTCTATCCACTCCTTTTCAAAACCTTGTCGTCTCTATCCCGCCTACCCTGGCCCCTATCAACACCAGGGTGGCTTCTTATCCCTTGGCCCCCGTTACCACAGTTCAACCTCTCGTGGCAACAACGGGCCCAGCTATGTCTTCTAACCAACCACCTTTAACCTTCACTTCTGCCCCTGCGATTAGTCATCCGTATATTATACAACCGACTATGTCACACGCCTCCTCTAACCTCTTCCAAGTGCCCTACAACTTAGGGGGCGCGCAACCTGTCAATCCGTCGGCAGACATCATCAAGATGCTGATGGACAAGATGACCAGTCTTGAGACCTCTGTTTCCGGCTCGCGCAACACTCTTTCATATGAACAGATCTGCAACGAGCCCATCCATCCTTCTGTCCCAATCAGACCATATCCTAGCCAGTGGGAGCTTCCAAAGTTTTCTCGTTTTCAAAACAAGGAAGACCCACAACAACATTTGCGGGCATTCAGACACGCTTGCTACCTCATTGGCCATGACGATGCGTTACTTTTACGCACGTTTCCTATGTCTCTCTCGGGTGCTGCACTTGACTGGTACAGCTCCCTTCCTAGTTATTCTCTCTTCTCATTCACGCAATTGGCTCAGCTATTCCTCGATCACTTTTCTATCAACATAACCAAGAAAGTCTCAATCACAGACCTCTATTCTATTCGGCAATTCGAGGACGAGTCCATAGCCGACTTCGTGGCTCGATGGAGAGGCCTTATCAACCAACTCTCCTTTTCCTTGCCCCAGGCCGAGCTTATTGAACTCTTTTCTCAAGCCTGGGCCCGACATATCTCTTCCACTCTGAGGGTTCAAACCTTCCGCACTTTTGACGAGGCCTTCACGATGGCCCGCAAACTAGAGTTGCGTGCCATCGAGGAGAACAAAGTCAAGCTGCGGAGTAAGAATCCCAGATCTAAGACCAATGACTCTTCTTCTACCAAGCCATCATCATCCAATTCTAAATCCAAGGCTTCAGCTAATGCCGTGGTTGTCAGACCTTCATATTCTTCGTCCAATCAGCCTGAGCCCTCTACGTCTCAGAGCGCTACTCGGCAATTCCAGCAAAGATACTTGCAGCGACGATATACTCCTCTTGGAGAATCATATGCGTCTGTGCTGGAAAAGCTTCTTAAACAGGGAATCCTCAATCTCCCTCAAGCCCGACCTCCTCCGCAATTTGATCCCTCACACGCCATCCCCGCGTGGTATAGGGAGCAAGACTTCTGCAGCTTTCACCGTGTTAAGGGTCATGACACGGAGAACTGCAAGACCTTTAAGAACATAATACAAGACATGCTTGAGAAGGGGGATCTCATCTTAGACAATCCAAATGCACCCCCTAATCAGGCCATTGACATCTTCAAACAACCTTTCCCCAATCATCCGCCAGCTCAGAACCATGTCCAGACCTTAATTGACGACAATCATGAGCACAATATTCGGACAGTCAATACGGTCTCTCCTTTCGTCCCCAATCAGCCTCTTGAGGTTAGTCCATCCATCAGTCCGTCACGTGTGGACGAGCCTCTCTCCCCGGCTAGTTCTCCATTGACCTTTCTCATCTTGGAGGACGCTTCGGCCTTGTCAGCACCTTCAGTCTCGCCATCCTCCTTTCTGCAGCCTTTGGAGGACCCGACCCTTCCTACTCCTCAGCCACAAGTGGAGGGCACTGTCATCCCTGCCCTTTACCCGCTGGAGGAGCCTCGCTGCCTGGTTTCTTCTCCACCCAGGGAAGAACCTGTCTCGCCTTCGTCTTCATCTGTCATGACTTCACCACATCATGTGTCCAAGACCACTACTCCCATCTCGTCTTCAATCTCGCAACCATCAACATCTTCCTCCCAGCCATTTTCCCGGTTAGTGGAGAAGATTGAACTTCTCCCTTCGAGGAAAGTGACGCCTCAGGTGTTGTGGGAGCGTCTTAAGACCCTTCAACATACCCGCGCCCTCTCATCACATGCCGCTAATACTCCTAAGGCGGAATCTCGTCAGACTCTTGACAGAGACCAGACTCTCAAACCTCAACCAAACCCGTCCAAACCGAAGCCTGCATCTATCTCGCCCAAACCCATCAAGTCATTTGGCGTTCGTCCTATCTCCTCCCTCACTCACCCGCAAGTGAAGGTGGACTTAGGCCAGACCTCGACCAGTAGCAGTCTTCCGACCAAGGCAAAGAAGACTGCCAGACCGCAGAAATGAACGCCTCCTTCTCCGTCACCATTGCCATCCATTTTGGGCCCCCATCCTTCGACCTTGGCTAGCATCCTTCCCACTCCGACCTTCAACCAAAACTCGTTGCCTCCTTTGCTTCCTCTACCTACCTCTAGTCGTCCCTCTCCTAAAAAGGCGGTATCAATCGTCAAGAAAGAGCCATCTCCATCTGTCACCGCGCCATCGACCCATAAGGTGGTACGGAAACCTCTTCTAACCTCGCCTAAGCAAAAGTCACCGACCTCGCGCATATCAAATAGCACGGACCCTCTATTGGGCTCATACTCGTCGATATTGCGCCGACTTCTCCAGACTTCTGACATAACTCTTCCGCCCATCAAGCCTTTCCAACCTCTCGGGTCCAAGCCCTCCTGGTTCGATGATACGAAAATTTGTTTATATCATCGTACACCAGGACACGACACCGAGACTTGCTGTGCCCTCAAGGCTGTCATTCACCGCCACATGGAGAAAGACACTCTTCTCCTTGAGGACACTCTTGACCAGACCCTGACTCCTTCCTGTCCAACTTCTTCAAACACGTCAACATCTCACCAGCAAGACATGACCCCTTCTTCGCCTCCCATTTTCGAAATCAATGCTGTCCGTATAACCACTAGATCGCAAAAGGACAAGGCCAAGGAAAAAGCTGCCATTCCTTGGACCTATCCCTTCGTCCAGCCACCCCTTGCGCCCAAGCCTAAAATCTCTATCCTTGGCGCATCCCAACCTTCTTCGTCTTCCTCTTCCGGGCCAATCCATGACTCCATGCTGAAGCAGCTTCACCAAACACCTGTGAAGATGTCTCTTTACGACCTTATCCAAACCTCGCCTCAGCACCGTCAAGCCCTTATCCAAGCCTTGCAGGCAGCGGAGGTCCGACCCGAGGACCCCCAACCACTCGCTGCCCTCGTCCATTCCTTGTCTCCTGTCGCTTCCATCACCTTCAGCGATTCTGAGATTCCTACATCTAACACGGAAGATCAGGACGCCGCCCTCTTCATCACTGCCTATGTTGATCGGACACGCATTAAACGCGTTATGATCGACGATGGCGCTAGCATCAACATAATCTCTACCCACGCCTTTGATCAGTTGGCTCTTCCTCAGAACTGCGTCTCTAAAACTGACGCTATCTTACGCTCTTTCAACGACACCACAGCCACGACCATTGGCACAGTCATCCTCCACATTCGCGTAGGCCCACGCACAGTCCCGGAGCTCTTCTATATCATCGAAGGAGAGTTTCAATATAACCTTCTACTGGGCCGACCTTGGATCCGTGCCATGGCCTGTATACCCTCCACCCTGCACCGTTGTGTGAAGTTCGAGCATGACGGGCAAGTCCACACCATTCCCGCTGACCCTTCACCCTTCAAGACTTGCAACACCACCTATCGTCCTAACGACGTCCTCATCCCCATCAAGCCGTCCACTCCGGCACCGCCTCCATCTGCGGAAGCTTCGACCAGTTTGCAATCGGCGGTTGCCCTCACCCCTCCTCTTCAAGCGCCGACCAAAGACCCCATGGAAGACATCTTCCAACGACTATCGCTTGGGGAATATCGCTTGTTGACCCTTGACATGTTCCAAACTCCGCAAGAGTATGGACGCCTTCACCTTAGTCCTAATTACGACCCTCGGATCGGGACGGTCATGCCTTATGGTCCTCCTCACTTCCGAACCAACTTTGTCTATGGGGGGCTTAATCGAGCTCCTACCTACGGCGCTTCCCTCTCTTCACCCCAACCTTTCACATCTGATTTCTCATTTCTTGGCAACCCTGCCTTTGCACACACTTACCTTCACAGGTGTGCATGGAAGGGTTTTGGTTTCGGACGTTATGAGCAGGGCTCCCATCAGCCCATCGAGCCGCTCAGTGATCATGATGCCAAGAAACGCTATGGCCTGGGATATCATGATCCCACTCAGGCTCCTTCCGACCTTTGTCCCGAACCAACCACTGACCAATCTCTTCCAGACTCGCCCATTTCTCCTTCGTCACCTACGGAGTCGGTGGTTTCCATCCCTCCTAGTTTTTTTTTCCATAAACACCATCCGCCTGGAACCCCTGACTTATCAGCTCAATGGGGTGCCCAGGTCTCTCCCTCTCATCTTTCCTAGCATGGTAGAGGATGAGTCGGCAACCATTCACACTGTCCACTGCGTTGACGACGAAGCCATCCTTTCCTACATGGGTGCCGATGACTTTTTCGTCCAGCATTTCCTCCCTTCCGAGACCCAGGTTATGTTAAATGAATCCACCATTGACATCAACCTCCCTTCTTCTTCCGATGTTCCTCACGTCTTAAAGATTGGCCAATCTTTAGACGCTCAGGAGCAGCTTGACTATGCCCGGTTCCTTTCCAACCATAGCAAGGCCTTTGCCTGGACTTACAGCGACATGCCTGGCATCGACCCTACCATTGCTACCCATAACATTGTCACCAAACCAGAGGCTAAGCCTGTTAGGCAGAAGCTTCGAAAGATGCATCCTCGCGTTGCGCTTCTTGTCAAAGAGGAGCTTCAGCGCCTTCTTTCTGTCTCCTTCATCCAACCCATCGATTATCCACAGTGGGTCTCTAACATCGTCCCAGTTACTAAAGCAACTGGGGGGATTCGGATCTACACGGACTATCACGACCTTAACCTAGCCTGTCCCAAAGATGACTTTCCTCTGCCTAACATTGACCAGCTTGTTGATCTTACGGCCGGCCATGAGATGCTATCTCTTATGGACGGGTTTTCAGGATACAATCAAATCTTGATCGCACCGGAAGACCAGCACAAGACTACCTTTATCACCCCATGGGGGACTTTCTGCTATCGAGTCATGCCTTTCGGCCTGAAAAATGCTGGTGCCACTTATCAGCGCGCCATGACCTACATTTTCCATGATCTCCTCCACAAAATCATGGAGGACTATGTGGATGACCTTCTCGGCAAGTCCAAGCTCCGCCGCGACCACTTGACCATTCTCACAATCATCTTCTCTCATCTTCTTCAATACAATGTCTGCCTCAACCCCAAGAAGTGTGTCTTTGGGGTCCTCTCAGGCAAACTTCTCGGCTTCATCGTTTCCTTCCATGGTATCGAGATAGATCCCACCAAGATCCGCGCTATTCTCGAAATGCCGCCCCCGACCAATCTCAAGCAGCTTCGCAGTCTCCAAGGGAAGCTCCAGTCTATTCGCCGTTTCATCTCACAGCTTTCAGACCGCTGCCAACCTTTCCATCACCTCCTTAAGAAAGACGTCTCCTTTAAATGGGATAAGGGCTGTCAAGAGGCTTTTGAAGCCCTCAAAGGCTATTTGGTCTCTCCACCAGTCCTCATTCCACCTAAGGACGACCAACCCTTCTACCTTTATATCTCTGCTACCAACCATTCGTTAGGTGCCATGATCGCGCACCGAGACGAGCATCATCGCGAGCAAGCGGTTTACTACATCAGCCGAACACTGGTCGACTATGAAACTCGGTATACTCATACCGAGAAACTCTATTTGGCATTAGTCTTTTCCGCTACCAAGCTTCGCCACTATCTTCTCAACCACAAAACCTTTGTCGTCACTCACACCGACCCTCTCAAGTACATGCACTCCAAGCCATATCAGAATCAACGTATGGCTCGGTGGCTCATGCTGCTTGCTGAGTTTGACTTCATCTTCATCCAACAGAAATCTATCAAGGGGCAAACCATCGCTGACCAACTGGCAGATGCCCCTCTTCCCGACAACCAACCTTCACACTGCGAGTTCCATGACGAGTCTATCGCTACCCTTTCCACCGATGACACTGTCTACCAGATGACTATGTTCTTTGACGGCTCCAAATGTCAACTCGGTGGGGGTGCGGGGGTCATCCTCATCCCACTCGACGGGGAGCCCATGCCTCTATCTTTCAAGCTTGACTTCGATTGTACCAATAATATGGCCGAATACGAGGCCTTAATTTTGGGACTTCAGACTGCCCTTTCTCTCCACATCAAGTCTATCAACATCTTCGGTGACTCGCAGCTCGTCGTTAATCAAGTTAACGGTTCGTATCTCTGTAAAAATGAAGTTTTACAGAGGTATAAGAATCATGCTGACACTCTTTTGGCATCTTTCGACCATTACCTCTTGCAGACTGTTCCACGCTCTACGAACAAGTTTGCCGACACCATGGCTTCTCTTGCTTCGCATATCCCGTCTTCATCATCATCATCTCGCCTTTTTGTCACAGTGCATCGCGTACCTTTGCCTTCATACATCTCTCCTCACATCGACCATATCAACACTATCAATTCTAGCCCACAAGATGACTGGTATAAGCAACTTGTGGACTACTTGTCTCTTTCTGTCACTCCTCCCAACCTCTCTAGCAATGCGCGGCGAGCCTTCATCAAGCGCACAGCTCGCTATACCATGCTAGGGGGCCTTCTCTATAAGCGAGGCTTCGACGGTCTCCTTCTTCGCTGTCTAACCTCCGCTGAAGCTTCTCATGCCGTAAAGCAAGTCCACGACGGGATTTGTGGTGGACACTTCAGTGGAAATTCGGTTGCCAAGCGCCTCCTTCGCCTGGGTTATTATTGGCCCACCCTTCATCAAGACTGTAGCGATTATGTTCGGCGTTGCATCAAGTGTCAGCAGCACTCTAACCTGCTTCATCTTCCCAGCCACGCCTTGCAAGTCGCTCAGGATTTTTGGCCTTTCTCTTAGTGGGGCTTGGATCTCATCGGTGAGATCAACCCGCACTCGTCTCTTCGTCATCAGTCCATCATCACTGCCACTGAGTATTTCACCAAGTGGGTGGAAGCCATTCCTCTTATCTCCACAAAATCCGACAAAATTGTTGACTTCATCAGCAGCCACATCATCTGTCATTTCGGTGTCCCTCACAAAATCATCACCGACAATGGCAAGTCCTTCAAAAACAAGACTGTCCAAAAACTATGCGACTCATTTGGCATCAAACTCAGCTTTTCTTCGCCTTACTACCCACAAGCAAATGGGCAGGCCGAGGTTTCCAACAAAATTCTCACCAAAATTCTCATGAAGGTGGTCGACAATACAGGAAGGGATTGGCACGTTCATATCCCCTTCGCTTTGTGGGCCTACCGCACTAGCATCCGAACCTCTACGGGTGCTACTCCCTTTTCTCTCGTGTACGGAACAGAGGCTGTCTTACCTCTCGAAGTACAGATCCCGTCTCTTCGTATCTCCCTGCATGACATTCTCTCCAACGATGACTTTCATCAAGATCGCCTAGCTCAACTTGAGTTACTCGACGAGCGCCGTCTGGCTGCTCTTAATCATCTCCATGTCTACCAAAGTCGCATAAAGCGGGCCTACGACAAAAATCTACGAGAATGAGATTTCAACATCGAAGACCTCGTCCTCAAAGAGAATCAGCACGTGACCAATATGGAGCGAAGTAAACGAGGCAAATTCGCCCCCAATTGGCTTGGACCTTTTATCATCACGCACAAGTATGGGTCAGGGACTTATCGTCTGTCTTCCCTGGACGGACATCTAGAACCTGAGCCTCTTAATGCGTTGCATCTTCAACCTTTCTTCTGCTAGTCGAGTACTCGTCTACTTGGCACGTAACTTGAGCTCGTCCCTTGAGCAACCCTCATCCTCTTAATCCTCATTCCTTTCAACCCTATTCCCCTTTAACAAGTCCTCTACAACCCTTTTAGGATGCAGTGATGCTTTGTCCTAATAAAAGGGGGCGTCCTTGAGCTTCTACAGTCTTGTCCGTGACTCTTATTTCTATCAATATATCCAAATCAAGATGTCAAAACATATCCATGGTCACTAAATCAAGTCAAATCAAAAAGACAGACTGATCCCTCGAAAGACAGCTGTACTATCATTGCTGTATTACTAGACTGATCCCTTGAAGGACAGCTAGGCCAACTTATCAAACATTATCAAGCAAAAATATAGACCACTCCCTCGAAGGATGGCTATGACTACTCTGGCAATAAACAACAACTATTTTAGAAGCTTCCCGCATCGATTAGCTTCACAACATGACCATTACATCAAATGACATCTCTATGCAGGCTTCCCGCATCGATCAGTCTGCGCAAAAAAAAAAAAAAAAAAAAAAAAAAAAAAAAAAAAAAAAAACGAGTCACGGACATTGGCTTGTCGTTGTCTCAGGGTCTCCTATAAAAGGGGCAAGGTTATTCTTGCTCTTACACTGGGTTACCCTATCCTCCTCCTATCACCGACTCAAGGGACTTCGAGCTCACTTTAATGTCAAAGTGATTCGATTACCGTTCTAACTCAACACTGGTCAACGACGCAATGCATGAACGGGGCTTTGGTTCTAATCACCCCTATCTATGCTTCCTTTTCTGGTCCTTGTCAATGAAAGAGCAATTTTCCTTTCATCTTTTCTCTGCACTTTGGTCACACTTTGGCCACGTCTATTGTCGACTCATCCTTAAACCAAGCCAACTTCAACACTTTTTCACTCCAGCCTCGACATTTTCAACAAGACATCAGGCATCATCCTTGTCCATTTCGCATAGTTCCCATGGACACCAATACACATGGAAACTATCGACCAGACCCAATTTATGTTAAGCATAAACCAATACTTACTGAAGCATAAATAGACCCTTTTATTCATTTTTAGCATACATCCATCGCGACTATGGAAACTTGCTAGAGATGAAAGACTCTCGACCACTTCTACAGAATACACCATCTGTAGCATCCTTTTATCCTCATCTTAGCCTTCGTCATTTCAACACATGACCAATCTCATCATCGACCATTTGACCCTCTTTGTCTGAACTACATTGGTCTGAGGCCCTAGGACAAGGGCTATGTAGGCAGCACTCAGATACCACATCTTCTGAGGTTAGCTCGACCACCCCCGTTTGTTCATCTCTACGATGGACAAACCTTCTCTTCTTTGACTCTTATCACGCCCAACTTCGTCACTTTGACCAAGACCTTTGTCCACGACCACTCATTCGACCTTTGACCAAGACCAATCAATCCCTCTGACCCTCCCTCCCTTTTAGGGAGAACTACATCGGCCTGAGGCCCTATCACCAGGGCTATGTAGGCAGCACTCAGTTGACATGGGGTCTTCTGGGGTTAGCTCGGCTGCATCCTTTCGTCCATCCATCCTCTTGATCAATGACCATTGGCAACCATGCCTATCTCCTTTTTCTTTGACCTTCTTCCAAGACAATGTTGCCTTGGTGGTTTTTTCGTGTATGCTATTCCACGGCTGGTTAGCAGAATTGTTCGCAGACTTTTTTTGACCCTTCACAAGTGTAGGATCACGAGCCAGTTGATCCCTACTACTTGTGGCCTTTTTCGTGTTTCTGGGAGCACTTCCTGAGCCCTGGATACCTGGGACACGACGACCATTTGGAGCTTCAGCTTAGATTGAGTGACCCGATCAGCAGACGACTAAATGCTGGGGCCCGGTTACTTCAATTTTGGCACTCCTTGACCCTTGACCATGTGACAATTTGACCTGACCCTCTCGTGAAGTGGACTACGCGCAATCATGACTATGGCAGCGTTTTCACTCACTCTTTTCTATCCATTTCTTTGTCAAATCGACACTCGATCTTCGGTTCCCTTCTCTCGACTATCGCTTTGAGGGGGGAACACCTCATCCTTTTTCTGGGGAAACCAACTCCTGTTTTTGTCTTGCAGTTTGTCTAGAACAACCAACAAGACAAAAAGGGGCAAATGTAGACACCGCAAACGTGTCTGCACCTTGGTTCTCCCCCTTGGTCCTTTCTCCCTCCTAGTCCTCCTTGGTCCCTAACCCACCTAGGTCTTATTAATTAGAAATTAACATCTTTTAATTAATTGAGGCCCCCTTTCCACCCTACCCTTGCCTCCTTGGATCCTCCCTTGAATCCCTCCACCTTCCCCTAGCATTTATTAACCCAAATCTCACCATTATATCCCCCCTCATCCATTTTGGCAACCTTGCGACCGTTCTGCCCATGACCCCTCGCTCGGCGGCGTGCAAGAATGGGCAGAGGCTATTTTTAGCCTCTGTGCCCATCCTGCGACCGCCGACGTCGGCGACCCTTCGGCCGACGTCGGCGAAACTACCGGCATCGGCAGCCTTCATTATCCCCTTCTGCGTCCGTTGCACCCCCTGGACTCTTGAGCTCGCAAACAACTCCTCTCGGTGCTTTGGCTCTCATTTCTCCTCTGTCTTGACCTCGTACAGCAGCAACAACAGGTGAAGCAGGTCCTGGATCAGTATCTCCTCCTTGCAGCAACTCGTCAGTGGCTCCAGCAACATCTCCATCTTCTTCTTTCAGCAGGCTAAAGGTAAGCTAGTCTGGTTTTTATTTCATTTCTTTAGTTTAATCATCTGTTTTCTATTGTCCTCTGTGTCTCTCCCTTTGTCCCTTCCCCTGAGAGGCTGCAAAGCCTTCTCAGGCCCCTTCTTCTGTGAATCCCCCTCTTCCCTTTCCTATGTGAATCTTCTTCTCCCCTGTATCTCTGCCTGAGACCATCCCCAGAGCCGTCTATCAGACCCAGACCCGTCCATGAACGTCCAACCCGTCCACGGACCGACCACAGACCAAGACTCAGACCAGACCCTGCTCAAGCCCGACTACAGGCCGCAACCCCAACCGACGCCGGTCACTTCCCCAACTGACGTCGGCAGGATAGCCGACGACGGCAGATCAACTAACCGACGCCGGCGACATTACCGACCTCGGCGACTGTCTTCAGCCTACTCCTTCATTCAGGTAATCATTTTGTTTTCTTCCTTCCTTTTTACTCTCTTTGTCATTTCTGTATTCTGTCATTCTGTCTTTTATCAGTCACTTATCTTATAAAAACAGTGGGTTGACCTCCCTTAAGGAAGTTTTTACACTTCTGGGAACAAGCCTTTGCTTGGCAACCCACTGCCTATCTGTCTAACGTCTTTCTTGTACTAGTTTCTTTCTTTATAGTCTGAAAAGCAAATTTGAGGTAGAAACAGTAGGTCTCTTTTTGCTTGCATAGGCTGCTAAGACAACCCCTTTGATTCATAGATAACTTTAAAACTTTTACACTATCAAATTTTGTCACATTTATTTTTCACTCTCTTAATATTCTTAAATACTTGTTAATCAAACATTACATCATCTCAATATTTAATCCTTTGGTCCATGTAGGCCTGTGTAAGTTCAATTCAAGGCTTCAAGTGTATGGAAGTGGGAGTCCTAAATACTCATCCATATTTATTTATGATCTTCCATAGGGTATTTTAGTTTAAAATTAATTTCAATGAGTCTAAGCTACATTTTTTATATTTCCAAAACACCTTCAACATGGACTAAGACCCATGTATGTTCATTCACAAGTCTATAGGCCTATGAAGGATTGAAACACCCTTATCGCCTTTATTTTAAAATATATGTTGAACTTATAATCTTAATCCCTTAGACTTATAACCTTATCAATTTTACTCTTTCAAGATACAATTGACTTCACATTGCCATTTAGAGCTAACATTGGTACTTCAGACCTAGATAAGGTTACTCATAGACTATACATAAGAGAAAGACACTTGGAGAATGCATAAAATTATTACATTCCAAGGGATATAACATGAATTATATTATAATGAATGTAATATATGAAAAATCAAGTACTTGAAACCTTTAAATGTGACAATCCTTTAAAACAACCAAAACACACTTACAGTAGGGTGGTATGTTCACACACTTGAGGCATCTTTCCTCTTATTGAAGACACTTCATGGAGTTGAATTGGATAATTAAACTTACAATGAAAATATGTATTTACCTCAAAAAACATACCTCAAAACCATTCTTCTCCATCAAATTCTAAAGTGGATAAATAGGAGCAAAATCAAACCTTACTTGGATGGATAAGGCATAGTGACTTGTTGTCACTCTTAGAAATTATTCATAAAAGAGGGGATGTGAATCTAAAAAAAATCCACTAATTTAAATATTATTATTACCCATAACAATGTCTAAAGTTTCATATTCCAACTTTATCTCCCCTGTTCATACCATCCACTTGAATTTGCCTTGTAAACTTGTGAAGGCAATGATGGAGGAGAGTGAGTGTTTAATACATTAGTACAAGCTGACACATGATAAAAATATATAATATGACCTTTCAAATCCAAAGGGACACCTATGAAATGTTTTATTCTTAAAATGAGTTCACAAGTTTGTACAAGAGAGTGAAAACTACCCCTTAAACATTGAAAATCAAGATTTTGACCACTTTGTGACTTGTTGAAATATGTGGTAGTTATGTAACTACTCCAAGGTCCTTGGAAAGCATATTTTATGTATTTTTAGTATTTTTGGTCTTTGACACACATTGGAGTTAACAAAAATCATCTTTTTTCCTTATAAAACACTACCTTAAAGTTCACAAATGAACCCTAAACTCTCCAAATTATCATGAAACGTTATTATAAGGTGATGAAGGTATGAAATGACTTTTTAAAACTTCTAAAACCTATAACACCACTTAACCAAGTTTAATTACACCATGACATGACTAAACCACTACAAGACAAAAATAAGACCTTACCTTATTTTCTCTAAAATAAAGTTAAATAATACTAATAAGGTTATATTAAGACTTTTAGAGACTATATAAGGCATGACAAGACCTTGAACTAGGTTAGCAAGACATGACAAAAAGTTTTCACCTATAGGGGTTGACATTTTCCCCTTGAGGGTCAAAATTAGTCAACATTAACTAAGGATGGTTCTAACATTTTCCACTCATGGACATCCACAAACTCATTCCCATCATCACATAATGGGTCTCCTTATTCTGATTCAACACACATCTCCTCCATATCCTATTGCATGAGGATTCTTTCCTCTATGGTATGCTCACAACTCTCTTTCACCTTATTTTTAAAAGTAGTCTTGAGCTTCTCACATAGAAACCTCACCCTATTGTTATCTTCCCAAAAAACATTCTTCTCTACAAGCATATACTTATCCTTGTTACTTCTTATAGTATACTTAAGTTTCTCACATGGAAACTTACCTCTCTTATTGAATTTCTTGGTAATATTCTTCATCTCATCTCTTTCAAGCCTCATCACATGACGTTTTCAAAACCACTCTTACTAAAATTTTGGGTATACAAAATGACCCAAAAACATGGAAACCATATATTCCCATCCACTCACCTTATTATTACATATTATTTATCTCTTCACTTGGATATATTTATAATATACAACTACAACCCCAAATAATCTCTTGCATGAAAATTTTACCCTCATGGTGTATATAATATTCTCATCTTTAAAATAAACTTATAACTCCACTTTCCATTTTAAAATCTTATCAGGGATCACTTTACCACATATAAAATCAAAATCAGAAGTAGACTTACCTCTTTCCCTTACCTTGACCTCTATTGGTCTTTTTATTCTAATGGAATCATTTCCTCCACTTTTTTTGCCTCTTTCTAAAATATACAATATTTAATGTAGGGATATCAAACCCATCATTATCTGTTCTTCATCATCTCCACTCATAACTTCAACATCTCCATTTTATGAAATCATTCCTATCATATCTAGTATTACTTACAATATTTTCAACATCTCTATCAAGTCTTCTACCTTTGGTGTTATTCACTTGTGTGTCATATCTCACCATAATCAGTAGGATTATCTTTAAAAATCTATAATAGACTCAAAATATATCCTCTCAATATCCATCTCAAATTATAGGACTTATCTCAAACCCACAAAAAAATTATGCAAGCTTCTCTTTCATATCTTGCATCACACTCAACAAAATTCTCTTTCATAGCTTGAAACAAAATCATACATGATTTTTACACAATCAATCCACACAAACACACACACCCACAATCTATTAAAATCATTATAGTAAAATGCATTCAAAATCTAAAACACACAAAATCACACTTGCACATGCATATAAAGTCTTATTACATTACATGAAAAATTTATAGACTATCATACAATCATTTTTGGACTTATACAACACTTTGTTTTGCTCCTAGAGAATTATGTTCCTTCCTAGCTCATCCTTCTCTCTCTAGAAATTTTTATTTCAATATTATATTCCTCTTATTTACATCACAATATTCATGGGTATATTAAAATTCCCTGACCTCCAAATAACTTATAATAGTTTGGCATATTTAATTTTTTTCAATTAAACACCAATTTATTTGTAACTTTGAGGTACACAAGTGGCATGTTCAGGTTGATTGATAATTACCAAAACTATCATAACTTCACCCCCATTGACCCAATTCATTTGAAATTTGAATAAATATTTTATATTACATATTATATCACTGATCCAAATTTTACCATATAAATTTTACTACAAGTTATTACATGTAAAGAACAACCTTGCCAAGTATTACAAACTACACAGATGATGTTTTTAGGTTGAATGATAGTTACCAAAAATTCTCATTAATTTACCATAGTTTATCTAATTAATATTAAATTTGAAGAAAAACATTATATTTATGTATTATATCAACCCAAAAAAATGGTAACCTAATTCTTAACACAATTTTACATGTAAAGAATCATCTATAGACTAGGCATCTGACATTTTTTAGCTGAGCGATAGTTTAAAAAAATGTCATAACTTTTTATCCACTTAATTAATTGATATGAAATTTTAAAAATATAATAATAGTTAAATTTTATATAAACCCCCTAAATTTGGTAATATAAATATTACCAGAGATTTACCATAAGGTCAAGAACCATCTGCTAAGTGTTCTAACAAAATTAGATGGTACACCTCCATAGTAAATCCAAATGATCTAAAATTTTATGCAGAGATTTTAAGTTTTAGGCTCCATTTTTCAAAAACTTATATCATCAAATTATTTATGCATTATTACCATAATAAAATAAACCTTATTCCAAGTGTAATAGTTGGCAGACTTATGTGGTAACATTAAATAGTTGAAAACATGGTACAAATGTTGAAAGTGTTCAGTGTTATGACCTAATTTTTTTATCATGTGATTATTATCCAGGTTGAAGAACCATTTATGAAAATTTTATGTGACTTAATATCCATGTATAATGATAAAAAAATGAAATATATCCACACTTTTTCACTATAAATTAATACTTTTGCAACATCGTTCTATGAGGTTAACAATATCACAAAAACAAAGCCATAACAAAAAAAAAAACACCACACTCTATTTTGTATTGATGAAATATTTCATAAATTCTTGGATTCACATATATCATAAAGGTATGTACATTTAGTGTGAAATGAAAACATTAATAGTCAATATGGAGGAAGACATAATATGAGGTATCACACCTGGAGATGATTAGAGATAAATTGAAGAAGAGAGGAAATTCAAAGTATGTGAATGATAATATGAGAAGTTTCACATTTATGAGAGTGAAGAAAATATCCTAAGATGTATATAATATATTAGGTGATCAAAAAATGCATCTTCCATGCTTCCTAATAACATTAAACCCTAAATATTTCATTTAGTGGCTCAACAAAATTGAGTATTATGAGCTTGATGACATAACCGATCCATATCACATGAGTGTTGCACAAACAAATATTGTTCATGTTTCACTTTGGTGTAAATAGGTTTAGAATTAAATAATAATAAGGTGAAATTAGAAGATAACCAATTAGAACAAAATGGTCACCAAGATGAAATGTAAATTCCCACATGGTGATTACTTGATGAAATTATTCAAATGGTTTCAAAATTTGAAGAAAAATGAGTTAAGTCTCAAGAATTTCATGAAATAATATTATAAAATATCTATTAAATAAATTCATATTTTATTATACAAATATAAGGTTGAAAGGTACCTTAATGGTTTGAGAGTTCACACATAGTAGGATTTAACCATGGATAGGATTCAAACCATAAAAGAATCTTATAAATTTGTGTTAAAATATGAAGAGAAGTTGTTAAACAAAAAATATAGGGATATTTAAGGAATATGGAGATTAATTCATGGAATAAGATGAGTGAATCTAGGAGGAACCATCAAATGCAATGAGAAAATTGTTTTGTGAAGAGTCATGTGCACAGGCATGATAAAAGAGATACACATGATGGAGAGAAATTATAAACATTATGAGGTTAATATTACCCATTGAAATGGAATAAAATATTTTCAAAATAAGGGGAATAATATTAATATGAACATGTTACAAATCTTGGAATCCCATACATAGAACATGGATGTCACTAGGCACATAGCAAAATAGAAAATAGTTGGAAGATGGTGAAACTTTTATATTTAGAGATGAGTATTACATTATATCCATATATATTTATGAAGATATATATATATATGTGTGTGTGTGTGTGTGTGTGTGTGTGTGTGTGTGTGTGTGTGTGTGTGTGTGTGTGTGTGTGTGTGTATCTATATATATGTATCTATATATATATATATATATGTGTATATATATATATATATATATATATATATATATATATATATATATATATATATATATATATATATATGTATGTATATATATATATATATATATATATATATATATATATATGTATGTATATATATATATATGTGTGTGTGTGTGTATATATATATATATATATGTATATATATATATATATGTATATATATATGTATATATGTATGTATGTATGTATGTATGTATGTATATAATTTATAAAATATCATGATGAAGAGGGTGTTATTGAATTTGTGAAAAAAGTATAATGAACTAGCATAGAGGAAGATCCTCTTCCTAAAGATGATCAAATGCACATGTCAAGTGTTGAAATATGATTGTGCATTGTGGAAATAATCACAATATAGTCCATTTAAATATGGTATATTAGTTTAAATTTATTTATGCATCACACCCAATCCCTTAAATATTATTTTTGTTGCAAATGGACCACCATATTTTATGAAATTAGTAATTTCTTGTGAAATTTTAGATAGGTGCATGCTAATATGAGGTATAGTGCGATGTGATACTAATGGATGTGTGTAATGTAATTATGTAAATAAATTATAATTTTTAAAGGAATTTTATATATTATGGAATAATTAATATAAATCTCTTGGAGAAGGAAGGGAATAATTTCACATTTGTTCTATTGAAGGACAAGAGAGAATAAGTGTTTAATAATTTTTGTGCATAAGTACTGATGGTGTTA
This sequence comes from Torreya grandis, assembly GCA_037957365.1. Lineage (NCBI taxonomy): Eukaryota > Viridiplantae > Streptophyta > Pinopsida > Cupressales > Taxaceae > Torreya > Torreya grandis. The sequence continues at coordinate 581,382 of JARHVA010000281.1, read as the reverse complement.
GGAAAGGATTCTATGAATGGAGTATAATATGATAAGTCATGATAAATTATTTTTATAAATTTATAATGAAGAATAAAATAGGAAAAAAAATGGAGGAAACACTTCTACATGAAGTTGAGGAGTTGTTAGATGAGTTTGTAGAGATTGTTTTCAATGATCCACTAAATAAATCATCGATGCAAAGTATTAGTCATGATATTAATCTGATATCTATGGAATTTTTCACTATTAAACCATATAAAAATTTATTCTCAATGATAATTAATAACTTTAAAATAAAGTGTAATGTTTTAGGGATAGAGCACTGGATAGAGAGAGCTTATGTCCATATGCAATATTTATAGTATTAGCACTGAAGAAAGGTAGAGAGGGGCACATGTGAAAAAATAAATATAAATTAACAAGATATAAAATAAGTATGGTTTCCATTATATTTTTTGGATGAATTCATGTATTTTTTAAGTTAGGCATAGTAATTCATGAAGATAACCTTAAATTTCTAGCAGCACGAGATCATAATTAGATAAGGTGATGAAAGTAAAACTCAATTTAAGATAAAATAATAATGATATAGATGTCCAATAATGTTTTTTGGGATAAAAAATGCATAAAACACATTAATGACACTTATAAATTAAATATTGAATCCATTTATATGAAATTTTTTCATTGTGAATCTACATAATATTCTTGTGTTCTAAAAAGTGAAGGAGGAACGCATAATACATTTGAGGAAGGTGTGTAAATGATTAAAAGTGGAAAAGTTTATAATAAATTTGAATAAGTGTATCTTAATAAATATTTAATTGTTATAATTGGATTTTTAGATATCTAAATAAGATTTTTAAAAGGATCAAGACATGGTGTATGCCATCACTAAGTGAATGTCACCAATGATCATGTTCAAAGTGTGAATATTTTATGTTTTAGATAGTTTCTATAGGATGTTAATCATAAAAATAGTTATATGTGCACAAAAATCATGGAAGTAATGAAAAGAGATCATAATGAATTTTCATGGACAATAGAATATAGGTACAATTTTCTATAAATGAAGACAAAATTGACTATGAAATAAGTATTTTCACTATTGGATTTTGAGAAAGTTTTTGAATTAGATTGGTATGTTAGTGGTGTGGATAATGGATAAGTATAAAACTAATAAATTAGGTTTTTATCTTTGTTTATAAATAATTTCAATGATTCAAATAAGAAATATTTTCTCTAAGACCTAGTGTTTTATGTTATTATGTGAGTACTTAAAAGGTAGACGCATTACTTATTTCAAAAAGAGTTTATATTGTACAAATATAATTAGGTGATATAGCTTATCAATATTCAAGGTAATTTGAGTATATTTCACATGAAGTGGGTTGAGTTACTAAAACATTACTCATTTGTATTTAATACTAAAATTGGAAAATCAAACAAGTTTGTAAATGTGTTGAGTGGGAGAGTTATGATGTTGACAAAGATGTGAGTGAATATCATTATTTTTTATTCCATGAAATACTTATATGCATAAGATGAATAAATTAATGTAGGTGGTGGTGGTTTCATCAAGTATGAGTCAGGGGTTTTTATCATTACCTATGTAGTTCTAATGGGAGTTCAATCCAACCATGTGGTTGAGGTTAAATCTACCCTATGGGGCATCAAGTTAGAAATCTATCTCAAAATCACCAAGTTGGAAATCAAATGGTATTCACGTAACATACTTAATTAACTTTAGATAATGGTGAACCATTACCATACTATTAGTCAAAAAAAATGATGCCATTAATCTCCTTCGATTAACTATGAGTTATTGATCACCCACATTTATCAAGAGGGAAACATAGTTGTCGATGTACTTGAAAACATGGGAGTATTTAGCCCAATTTTATCCAAGTAGATAGGAACATATAATATCCCCCGATATCTCTCCTCTTATTAGTATGATTTAAAATTTTAACCCTTTTAATCAAGTGACAAAGACACATGTGTGAGGGGTCATCATGCCTAAGCAAATCTTGAGTCATAATACGTGTCATGATTATGACACTAAATTCAAATTCAAGGATTAAGTACATAATTTCAAAAATTATTCTTGGTAATGTCAGTTAGATAAAACAAAACAAATGAATCTTGAATCACTATTCATCTCTCTACAACTTTCAACGCTCAATCCAAAGGAAGAATATATTCATGGGGGAGATAGGGATTGATACAAACCCATCTCTTATGTGGGAGTCCAGTCAAACTAAATTTTTTTGATAAAGTTGGAAAAGGGAGGACTTACTAAATTTATTCCTTGAATTGAATGTCATGATGAGTTTTTGGCAAGGTATTTTGCTATGGGCTAGAAACAATAAGTTACCTCCAGGGGTATTAAGGTGGAAGTCACTAAATAACTAGTCAAAGATGTTATTATAATATCTTGTGAAGGCACCAAATACTTCAAGGATAAAAGGTGGAAGAAGGAAAATATGTAAAAAAAAATTGAGATAGATTATATGTTTCAAACTAATAAAAAGGACTTCCTTAGGGCTGACCTTTCATGGTGATGCCCTGATATATGCTTTCAGTTAATGTGTTATGTAAACCTAGAAGGAAAGTTTACACATATATTCTTGCATCATTTATTGTTTTTAAATCATTTCAAAGGTATTCATATAAACCTAACATACTACATTAATATGTCATTGGAATCCTCTGTTTTATCCTTCAAAGACAAGCCCTCTTCCAATTTAATACACCAAGAGTGGGACTTCTATGTGGAATATTTAAATTAATCTTGGGGATAGTAGTAATGGTAAGAGATTCGGAGGCTTCAACAAAATTGGATAATGATAAGAAGTAAGAATATTTTCCTTCCCCCCACCTAGATCCTCACCCTCGTGTGGTTGGGAAGAAGGAAAAAATGAATTCCTGTGACTCTCCTCCCCAAGAGAAGAGTGAGGGAAATAAGGTAATAGAATCCTTGAGTTCTCCCAAGGATTTTAAACCCCTAATTTCATAATCTACCAAATGAAAGCAACTAAAGTCCAGAATAGGAATGGAGATAGTGATACAACACACTTCTTAGATGGGTTTAGGCAAAAACTGGTAGAACTTCATGAAAACTTACATAAAATGGGAAGATAATTAGTCCCATTAATGGATAAATGGAATAACCTTAAGAAATAAGTGGACATAATGAGGAAATTTATGGGTAAATCAAAGATAGTGGAAGGGATCAAACTGAGGTCAATGGAAACCCCTAAGAAGAAAGGTAAGGACATCCTCACTATCTCCCCAAGAAGCTCCAATCCTAAGAAAGAAAAAGAAAGAGAAGAGAAGGAAAAAGGATTGGTGGAGTGTAGGATAATTTTGATGAAAGGACATGAAACTCAAACCAAAGGCATGTCTAGAAGCACAAAAAATAAGGCTAGAGGCAATAAGAAAGAGGTTCCTTCTAAATAAATCTAGCATGTGTTTTAGTTGTTAGTCTTATTTTTTGGGTCCTACATTTTGCTATAAATTTGTCGATGTTTAGCATCTGTTAGGCTAGTGTGGCCTGGTTTTGCTTTGTCTCATTTTTTGGTTTTATTTCATGTTAAATTATGGTTTCAAGTCCTTATAAAACCCGATGTTTACCAATCAAATAAAAAAATATGAATAAATTAATTATTATTGGGGAGAAATTTTATAAAAAATAGGTGTGGATAGGACACTGTGGTTAGATTATTTTGTGTAAGAAGGGATATTATTCAAAGGAACACATTTGTGTTTTACAAGGGAGTTAATGTCGTATACTTTGATAATACAAAATATAGTGGAGTCTTGGTAGGGAATTTTTGGATTCAAAAATCTTTGGCATAAATATAATAATGTTAATTATATCTAATTATGGGTGAAAATGTGCAAAAATATGTGCAAAAATGTATAATATGCCAATTGGAAAAGGTAAAGAGCCAAAACATAGGGTTGTGTCAAGCATTTCCCATTATGGAGAAACCATGGGATGACATTTTCATGGTTTTTTTTAGATTGATAAGAAATTATATGGGGAATTATTCCATATTTGTAATTTTGAATATATTTTTAAAAATGGAAAATGTTATTGCATGTAAAAATATAACTAATGTAACAAACATCTCTATTTTTTCATCAGAGAGGTGGTGAGACTGCATGGATTATTACACAACATAGTGTCATGCACACATTGAGGAATAAAATGGGAATAAAAATAAGTTTAAATTTTATCATACCATGTGCATATTGATTGAAAAAACAAGGTTGTGAAATTAATCCTTGTAATAGTATTGAAATGTTTGGCTATAGAAAAGTGAAAGTAGTGGGGCATGGTATTAGCACAAGAATAATTTACATATAATAATTTGATGAACATGAGCACCAAGAAAAATTTTATATATCATATGTGAAAGTAACCCAAGAGGAGTTTTAGAGTTGATGGAAATAATTCAGGTGCATAGAATAAGTAAAACAAAATAAATATACACATAGTATATGGGTGATTTACACTGAGAAGAATAGCAAAAATTAGAGCAAAGTAAATAGTACTAAAAATAGTGTGGATAAAAGAGGTAAAAAATAAATATTTTGATGTGGGATATTTTTTATTGACACATTTTTACAAGCACATTTTTTTAGGGAACATATAACAAAATGAAGTGGAATAAAATAGGGCCATGCAAAGTTTTTTGTATTTTTTTTATAAATGCATATGAGATAATGTTACCTAAATTCATTTATATATCACCCATATTATATGTGGGATATTTGTATGATTATCATGATGGTAAATATTATGAGTATGATGAGGAATAGAATTCTAGAGTACCTAATTAGAGATTAAAATTACCATATAAGGACAAGAAGGATATAAAGGCCATTCATGACTCTAAGATTTTAAGAGGATACAAGGAATAAGATATAAAATATATTTGGTAAAATATAAGGGTTGTGAAATAGAGGAATAAACATGGTTGAATATCACATATAATTATAATTATGGCCATACTCTCACATATTTCAACATTTAGCAATATCCCATAATTTCAATTACCTAAGGTATCTGATGTAGGAACATCCTAAAAAATATAAAACTTGCATCACATTAAAAAAAGCCTATATTAAAGAATAAAGATAATAAATTAGTACATATAATGTATAAAAATTAGTTATTTTATTACTTTTGGTGCATAATAAAAAAGGCAAGAGGAAACATGTGTACCAAAGAGCATAAGTTATTTGTTTAAAATTTTGATGTAGTTTTGATTTTAAGAAATTTGTTAGTGAAGTTTTTTCTCCCATAAAACATGGTTTGTGATAAGTACATAGATAATATCCTAGTGTATATTCATGCCTAACTTATCAATAATAGGACCACATAGTGTAATTAAAATGTGGGTGCACACTTGGCATGAGTGAAAGTGCACAACATTGTGTAAAATTAATATTTCATTATAGAATAAAAAGAGTGGAGTCACATAATTTTATTTTATTTTAAGACCATAAAAATTAACATTTAGATAGAGAAGGATTATTCCAAGTAATATTGGTACATCAATCTATTATAATATAACACAAAAGGTTGACTCCAAAAATATTAGAATGGATCTTTGACTCCAATGTTCTTGGACATGGATTCTAAGGGTATATGTTGTTCATCCATGTTTATGCGGGAGGAATTCAACCCTTATGAAGATTTTATATTTATTAGAAATTTCATGAATCTTCTTTATATGTGGTACTCAAAGGAGCCTAATAAATGCATTTTGGGAAATAATTTGAGGAGTTTGATCATTTTGAAGATATATATTTTGGAGAGATTGGAAGATCTTTAGGAGGAGTGGACCATACAAAATTACAAAGATAAATATAAAATATAGATAAATTTGTATCCTTTTGTGTTCATGAAAGTAAATAAAACTCCATTTTTGTAGAGAGAGAGAGAGAGAGACACTTGCATTTTGTAGTTTGATATCCAATCATACCCTATCGATCATGAATTGGAAGAAACCTATGTAACCCATTGTTTATATTAATATATAATCAAAACCATTTTGTTTTTATATTTTAGTTTGTGTGTGTGTGTGTGTGTGTGTGTGTGTGTATGTGTCTTCATATATCTATTGGGTTATATATTTATTTCATTTTAATCCCCATCCCTATGATACACTACATATATATACACATATATTCATATAGGGGCATAATACCCACACATGTTACTTATTGATCATATCTATACACTTATCTTTTGTCTCTTGTACAACATGCCCAAACTTCATCAAAAATCATAGAACCCATTTTGCCTCTAGAGTCTGGTCTTGAATTTTAGTGTAATTTGTGGCCTTATCTTGTTTGATAAGTTGGTATAACTTGAGAAGGCTTCTAAATTCTGAAATCTATATTTCAATCCTACTTTATTATTTTAACTAACTTTGAACAATAAATATTCACTATAAGCACTTGGTCTAAATTTTACATATAGGACTTATTTAATATAATTTTATGAATTTACCTGAGTCTAAGGAGTCTTGGTTTCTCTTAAACTATTTTTAAAGTAAATAAAAAGTTTCCCTTTTTGGAAAATTTGTCTTGGACTTATGAAAATTATCTAACTATTTTAATTATTTTTACATCTTTTCCTTAAGTAAATTGGTCTATTATTTCTCCCTTTCAAGATAAATTAATAATCATTTACATCATTTCAATTTTAGACATAGTCACTTTACGAAATAATAGACTAAATTGGCCAAAGGTTTGGTGAAAAAGGTTGTTTTCATATATTTTATTTATCTACCTTTGATTTATTTTTCATCTTTTTACTTAGCCATTTTCATTTAAATTCAAAAGCAAATGATCACTTATATTTTACCATAGGTTACGTTTATTTAAATTTTCCACGTAGCAATCACTTATGGCCTTCAATCTTTTGATCTTTGAGATACATCTTTTGGGTCCTCAATTAAATGAATTGTTTTCATTTATCACTTGGTCACTTCCCTACAACTTTTGAGACTTAGTAAATTTTTGAAGACCTAGGAACTTCTAAATAAGGGAGATACTTCTAAGTGTTTTGGTCCCACTTCTTTGCTTCCCCAGGCCTTTTAAAATTTCAAGATAGGTCCCTGAACTCTCAAATGCCCAAGATGCTTCCAAGTGTCATGATCTAGTTCCCCCATCCTATTAAAGTATATAGATCCTAAATCCTAGACCCATGAGATTTTAAATAAAGAGGATGACTCCATTTGGTAAAATATCACTTATTCATAGTCCTAAGATATTTAATTCACTTAGACTATGAAATGAGGTTCCAAATGAGTAGGATGCTACCAAGTGTCATGATCTCACCTCATCAGAGCCATAAAGAAAAAATACAGTTGGATGCCCAGTTGAGCAAAAAAAGAGTGGAAGGTTTCCACGTGGCATGACCCATACCAATAGAAAATAATCTATCATCCTTGTTAGCCATATATGAGCTTAAATTTAATAGTCATTTCACCCATCCAAACTATCAAAACTTGAAAATAGAATTAGATATTTGTAAATTATTGAACTATTTTGGATAAGAATTTAATTAGGTTCATTCTAACTTAGTCAACTTATCTTCAACTGTGCTAAAATTAATGAAGGCTTTGGGATATGGGGATGTTTTATTCACTATTTTTGGTTCATTTCTACTTTATTTTGATGTAAAGTAGTTAAGTGTTCAAATCATTTTATCTTTGAAATTAGTCAATTTTATTAAAAAAAGACTACTTGGCTCTAAATTAGGCAAAGGGAATCATTTTATTCATTTATTTTAGTTTATCTTAGTCATTTTTATTCAAAATTAAAACTACTAATGACTATTTCCTTTTATTGTAGGTGCCTTATTATTTGAATCTACCATACAACAATCACTTACCACTTTTCAACTCAAACTTAGCCTTTTAAATATTTTAGGACTTGGTCATATTTGAAAGTCCCTGCCCCCTAGATGCATGAGCAGATATCATTTGTCATATTTTACTTTCCCATGGCACTTAAATGAATTGATTTTCAAGATAGGTTTTATGAGCTTCTAGGTAAGTTGGATGATTCCAAGTGTCGCGATTTCACCTCTTTCACTTCCCTAGATCACTTATAATATTATGTCTATATTATATCAAGTGGGTGAATGAATGATTCCACATCGTGAAATGCCACATCACCATGGCCCTAGAGCAGTTAGTACACAATAAAGTTATGCCAGATCCTTTAATAAATAATATGGTGACACTTATCAACATATTAGATCCCCATGGTAGTTAGTATATCTTGGAAATATAGCTAAGGATCATGACCATTCAGATGACTAATATCATGCCATGTGGTGAGATCTCACTTAATCTCAACCAAAGAATAACTAGTTTATATCAATCCCATAGTCAAGAAACAAATGAGTGAGAAGCTACCACGTAGTGTGACCTTTCTAATAAAGGACATGTTAGTGTCTTTTTCAACATCCAAAAAACTTAAAAATTGATAACCATCTTGGCTCTCAAAACTATCAAAGCTTGAGAATGGATAAAATGTTCAATTTTAACTATGTAGTTAAGTTTTCCATTGTCTCTTAGGGGAAAAGTGATTTAAAAGTGCATAATTAAATATAAATTAAGTCAGGTAATTGATCATAGACATAACATGCATGTTGGGATCAAACAAGGATCACAAAAAGGATAAGGATTGCCTTAATGAGGTGTGTGATTCACTACACTAAACATGGCCAACTGACCATCTTTAGGATATCTCAATGACTTTTAGCCACCTAAAACATAACTCAAAATTATTATGAGATGGTCCTTGTTGTGAATAATGTAGTTTTCTAAGTGCCTTAACAAATATCAAATAGTTTTTATCCACCCAAACTTTTATTCAAACCCAATTGGCATGGCTTTAATCTTGATTTTATTGGGATTGTGAAAGATCTAGATCAGATATGATCCCTAATTGGTATGTCTCATTTATTATTACAACCACTTGATAATGGATTATTAATGACTCTATTGATTGTAATAATCTATATAAGACCATTTATATAATGTAATAAGGGTCAGTATATTTATAATTAAAGGCTAGAGTAGAGGGCCATGCCATTTACATTTCTTATATTTTCTTACTTTTTAGTTAGATTTTCCCTTTTGCATGAGTTGAGGTTATTTGAATTCAATTTTATAATTCACCTGAGTATTTGATGAACCCCAATTATATGATTTATTAATTATCCTATATCTAAAATCTTTATGATTTGATATCCCTCTTTTACATAGCTAAAGTAGTCCTCTGAATCCTACACTATATTTGTTCCTAGTTGTGTTATGATTGTCATGTAGATATCATTTTTTCAAAAGACTCATCTAATCAACATAATCATATATATCTTCTCTACAAAGTGGGCTCATCTTCTCTTCCTATCAACCCTTTCTATTTTGCTATTTTTTATTTATATATTATAGTAGGTAGATTATATTCAAAATTTAAATCTACCTTTACATGTCTTATATTGATTGTACACCCTTCTCATTATTGTTTTGCATTGTTGAATATGTTTAAAATTAGTGTGAAATAAATTATATCCCTATGCCAAATACATTTATTTATTTGTTAGGAAAAAAATCCATGAGACCAATATTTCCATCATAAATCTAAAGTTTATTCCAAATAGGCCCCTTGTATAGAATAGTTCACAATGACCAATTAAGCGAGATCTAGTCTATTGTGACCTAGTAAATATAGACCTTGGGTAGATCTCCAAATCTCCTTTTAGGAGATGTTGGGTGAGTCATCACCCCACATATGATTAGTGTCTCAAAAAAATAATCAATATTTTTGGTGAGAGAAGGAGGTCCTGAGTGTATTTTCCTAGAATTATCATTGATTTAAAAATTTCCACCTTTTTTACACTTCTCCCAACCCATTGCATGCTTGAAATGCAAATCCATAGTTTTAGCGCTAGAAAGAGGGCCTAGATAGGAATGTTTCTTAGATATATGTTCTAGTTTGGTCATGTTTCCTACATTTTAACCCTATTATTGCATAAACAATACACCAATAGGATTAGACCCACCTATGGCCTTATATTGACTTAATGGAATTTTATGTCCTATGAATATTCCAAGTCCTGATCATGACTTGCCTAAGAATATCAATAATTTATACTCAAAATATACACATGGTGGGATTAAAACTAATAAATATCACATTATATATTTTAAAGAGTCCATTATCCATACTAAAACCCATAATGAAGATGTTTCATATCATTTGTTTCCTTATCCGCCAGATAAGGTTACTTATGGATAGTACCTTGATCTGTTAAATGGGTGCATCATCTCATGGGACACATTTAAAAACTTGTTTGTTAATAACTTTAGTGTGACCATAGATCATTTTGTATATACTATCAATTTGATACATCCTATATGGATCCCAATGAACACATTCAAAATTCACTTCCATCAGCTATACAGGAGGTTGAAAGACCCTTTCTTGCAAACAGAAGTAGTAACCATTGAAATTTATCATAAGATGTTGGATCCTATGATTGATATTATTATTCAGAAGACTCCATCCACATCCCTAACATTGAATTATCAATAATATTTTATTATTAAACAACAACAAATGCCATATGGTTATGGAGTTGACTTGTTTTAATCACTAGTATAGCCAGGTGATTACACCCAAAATAATTTGACTTACCTACCCATAAGTCATCCTATAGACCAGTTTGGGCCTTATAATGAAGAATTTTATTAGGGTTATAACTAATCCAACTTCACTATGATGAATGATAACCCTATTGTTGCTTTAAATTTATGTGAATATGGTTGTTCAACATTTAATTAATAGGTTGTTTTACCTTATTCTAGTGATCAAGCATATTTTGGTGATTTTACTAGTCAAGTGTCATTCATTTTAGGAGATACTCAACAAGAAATACATGGATTCACCTATGGGACAACATTCCCAATTTCACATCTTAGAGTCTATGCATTCGGATATGGGACAAATTTTGAAACAATCCTATTGACCATGAATGTTTCACTCAATAGGTAAGAAATAGTCTAGAAGAGTAGTGATGAAGATGAGTTCGATGATGAGATAGTAGTAGTTTTTTAACATGTCCTAATGGATTAAAGTTAGAGTAAAAGTGAGTTTCCCATAAATAATAAGAACTAGACATCTCTTATAATCAGCTGGAAGATGAAGTATAAGAGTTAGAGAAGCTAGATAAATAAGATGAATTCTATGCATTTGAAACACTCATGCCATATGTTATTGCTCTTAAATTTTGAAAACTTATTCAATATGATCAACAACTCATTTGTATTATATTAACCCCTATCTCTTCATTATAAATGGGTGAAATAGAGTAAAATGATGTTGAAATAGGTTGTCCTCATGAATAAGATAAATGAAATGAGATCAAAATGAAATATCTCTCAATTTTGGATAATCTTACATTTAATTTTATTGATATCAACTTTAATGATGTAGTCATGAGATATCTCACCCCTAAATAGTAGCACTTATACACTGCTAATGATAGGTGGAAGGAATAATAAAATTAGGTTGTTATCCTTACACCTAAAGGTCTAGACCCTTTGGAACATTCTAAGGAATGGGATCAAAGTAGTAATGTGATCCTCATATTAGTTTAAGATTTTAAATAAGACACAAGAAATCACATGTGTGATTTTCTATGCAATGAATAAATGAGACTGGTGTAAGTCAAAAATTAATATGCCTCTATCCAATGTAGCTCTTTGCATACTTATATCACTGATGATAAAGCTAAAATACCCTTAACATGGTTAGAACCAAGCATGTGCCTTTTGGATGACAAAGATAATATTAAGCTTTCTACTACAACATTCATATAAGTTAAAGACTGACCAAAACTTGATTCACTGCTTGGATACCATGAAGAAGATATTTTTTCTAGGTTAAGTGTTCCAATAACTTTCATATGTGTTGATTCCCACCCCTATCCATCACTAAAATTTAATTTATAGTTAGAGGTATTTATTAAACTCTATCCCAAATTTTTATTACAAGTTGAGTGTAATTACATTCCTAAATTTGATTATGAAATTTTAAGTTGCATGAAAACATAGTAAATATGATTCTTTGGGATAATGTTTTTGAGTGTAAAGAGAAACAAAAAAGAAAGTTTTCCCTTAGTACGATTCCTAAAAATCTCTTCATAATCATGAATGAGAATATATTATGTTTTAGGTGTCTAACTAGTGAGGATGCAGTGTTACTTGTAAATGGGCATTTCCTCAACCCCTGTTTCTAGGCTTGAATTAGCTTGGCAAAGTCATATAAATGAGTTTTTTTGTTCTTTTGTTTTCCCTTCCTAATTTCCTTTTTTGGTTGTTTTCTTAATTTTCTTGATTTTTATTTTTGGTCTAGCTTCATTGCATTTTATTTTTTTGGTTTACTTCATCTATTTTGACCTATGGGTTCCTATGTTGGTCAAGGAATAAAGGAAACAAGGTATATAACTAGGTAGCACAAGTGAGATTTTGGTTTGAGAGTACTCTTTGAATAAATTTTAGTATTATATCATGTCTTTGAGTTGGTTTTAAAGGCTTAAGTTTTCACATGTTTTAGATTCATTCTTTTTTAGATGTGTTTTGGCAAGTTAGTTGGCCTCTAAAAGTATTCTATCAAAACCAAGCATAAATTCACATCTTAAATGTTTTTTGAGTATGTTTGGGTAAATATGTTGTAGTGAAGATCTAGGGTGAAAAATATATATTTATACTTTTAATTTTACATGGTGGTCCTCAAATTTTATTTAAGACATAAAATTAAAGAGAAAAGAGAAAAAATAAAAATTAATTTCATAAAAACTCAATTCTAGGTGATTTCGGCAATCTCTATAGGGGTTATGGATGTCTAGATGATAGTAGATTGAGGCCTTGAGTAAGATCATAGATAAATATGTTGATTCTAAATATTCCTTAATGATAGTAGAGTAATTTCTAAGCAAACCTTCTTATGGTAAAATTCACTAGCCTGATGGTTAGAGCTATAACAATTAATGTCTATAGGTCCTAAGTGATAAAATAGATATATAATATAGATTGAAATGAACAAGATAATATCTAGAAATGAATTCAATAATAAAATCATAGATAAATTGAGACAACACAAAATAACCATGGGAAAAAATCTCGCAATGTAAAAATCCCACCAATGATGATTACTCAAATTATTGAGAAACCAAGACCTGATACAACATCTCCTTCCTCTTCTCACTTCTATCTATCAATTCTCCTTTACAATTTTTGTAAGTTGAATATGATAAATAATTTCATATTTAATATATATATTCATAATATGGTAAGACCCTATTTATAGTGGAATATCAAGGGAAGTGACCATTATAAAAATAATGGGTCCATCCATCCCAGTAAAGTTATTTAATTAGAGTTTGGTAACTTATTAAATAATTATAACTTTATTATTTATTTTCATGAGGTTTTCATCTCATGTTAATATATAATATATTATTATTTAATAACTTTATAAAGGCTAACGAACAATAATCTCACTTATGGATTAAATGCTCTAACAATCCCCTTAATGTTAAGTATGGATAAATGTCATAATCACCTTAAAAATGGAATTATACCATGTACACAAATGAAGGACTTAAAAAACCTTCATCGTGCCAAACATCAATTTTTGAAACAAAAGGAATTATAATCCATAAACCACTTGAAATTAAGTTTAGGCTAGCATGATTGTGAGACTACATCTCATAATTTATCTTGAATAATATCTAGCATATTTGGATCCTTTTATAAAACAAGGACTTCCATTACAAAGTATGTTTTCTTGTATTGGGTAAAAGGGTAAAAATTTCTCACAATTTTAAAATGATTTAAAATTAATAATAATTATAGAGAATAATAAGAAACACATAGACTTTATGAAGTGGCATTGTCATTCACACTCCCCCTCAATGGCAACTCTGAGAGGCCAAACATTTCATGGAATTGACAAAAAATTATAGCATCAAATGGTTTTGTGAAGATATTTTCCAATTGTTTATTCATAGGATAGAACTGTAGATCTATATCACCATTGAGGATTTTCTCTTAGATAAAATTCACATGAACTTCAATATGTTATTTAGTGTTACACTAGATTTTTTACCATATTTATACAACTTTAGTTATCAAAATGAAGGATGGTACTGTGAGAAACATATAAATGAATATCTCCCAATGACCTTCACATCCATATGTATTATTTATCATATTTCATATAAATTTTATATTCTACTTATGTAGAAGAGATAGAGATAGTAGGTTTCTTCTTGCTACTCCAAGTGATAGCACCTATACCAAACTTTAAAAAATATTTAGAAGTAGATTTACGATATATAATATCACCAACATGGTAAGCATTACAATAACCATATAAATTAGCATATTTAATGAAAAAATAAAATAAACTATAGTTTATAGTTCCCTTGATATGATTAAGTATTCACTTTTCTAATTTCCAATGATCTAAATATGACACTTGCATAAATTAAAAAACAACACCAACAACATATGGAATATCTAGCCTATTAAAGGTTAGATAAATCAAACACATATCAAACTATCTATATAAATTTGGGTTAGATTTTTCAAATGTAGGTTTTGGATCTAGTTTAATACCAACCTCAATAAGAGTAGAAGTAGATTTGTAATCAAGCGTGTTAAATTTAACAAGAAGATTATGTGCATACTGAGATTGTGATACAATAATTAATTTTTATCTTGAAATATAATCATTCCTAAAAAATGATGTAGAATGCCTAAATTATCCATTTCATAAATTTGACTCGGTTTATCCTTATATTTATTAATTAAATAGATTACATTTCCAATAATCAAAATATCATCAACATATTGAAAAATTAGATTAAAATAACCATTTTCAAATTTAACAAAGAGATCATTATTAGAGTAATAATTATAAAAACCTATATATTTGAAAAAATAAGTAATTTTAGAGTGCCAAGCTAGAGGATCTTTTTTAAACCATACATGGATTTTTTTAACTTACATACATAATGTTCTTTATTAGAATCAGTGAAACCTTTAGGCTGATTCATGTAGATTTCATCTTATAAATCATAATTTAGAAAAACATTCTTAACATATATTTGGTAGATAACCCAACCATTTTGAGTTGCTATAAGAGCAAATTTTTCAACATAGTTAATCTCAAGTTTTTGAGTAAACCCATGAGCAACTAATCTATAATTAAACTTGACAATTTTACCAATTGAATTATATTTAATCTTATAAACCCTCTTACAACTAAAAATATGCATTTTTGGTGGAGGAAGAACAATATCCCCATTATTATTTTTAATTAAATAATTATACTCAACTTGCATAGCAACATTCCATCTATCATCCTAAATAGATTCCTCAAAATATCGAGGTTCACATTCATACATAGTCATTAAGGGATGATAATAATTTTGACTCCTAGTTAATTTATTAAGATTATCAAAATTATAAGATTGGATTAGGTATTATACCCATTTAATTCTTTTATTTTAAACAAGAACTTAGTGTGTTCCCTCAAAATCTAAGTTACTTAAAGATCAATCAACTTCCTCTAGGCCAGCTATTTCTTCATAAGGAGAAACATGAGAGCCAAGTTCATCAAAATAAAAATATTGAAGAGGTTTTATATAGGGCTCAAATTTTTTTTTTTGAGAATAATAGCATTATTATTCTCAATAATTGTCTTTTAAATAGATTTTATACTCTTAAACCTTTAGTATTACCTCCATAACCTACAAAAATGTAAAAATATGAGGTAGGATCAAGCTTCTTTCTTTTTACTTTAGGAACAAAGATGGAAATGGAGTTACCAAAGATCCTAAGATGAACCACACTGAATTTCATTTTAGACCACATTTCTAAAGGATTAAAAATATGCAAAGCTTTGGTAGGAAATATATTTAGAATATGCACAACAATATTCATGGCTTCAACCAATAAGAACTTTGGAACATTTCCATAATGTAATATTATTCTATTCATCTCAATAATGGTGTGGTTTTTCCTTTTATTAATACCATTTTATTGATGAGAATAGGGATTTGTTAGTTCCGTTTGAATACTAAAAATAATTTAAAAAGAATAAAAATCTTTACTAATGTATTATCCACCATTATTAGATCTTAATCTCTTAATATAAAAACTTCAAGATATGATGCAACGTCACTATGAATTAATTATAAATAATGTAAGGAATTCATATCATGATTATTATGAAAGGGATTAGTATGTTTCTTACCATGTAATAAACCCTCAAAAGTTTGATGATAAGAAGAGATAGAAGGTAAACTAAAAATAATATTTCATTCCATAATTAAGATTCATTTTTACTATCTGATAAAACTAGACATGTAAAAGTAGTAAAAATGTATAAACCATTATTTTGAGCACCTTAAACAATCAAAGAACCAAATTGATTTATAATATACCAACTATCTTTAAGAAATGTTACAATGAAATCACCATTAGTAAGTTTTTAACAAGGTAAAAAAAAAATTCTTAAGCTGAGGTACATATAAAATATTATTAATAACAACATTTGAATTTTTTTTCCTTGCATAGTTGCTTATAAAAATGAATTATCTCCTAAATAAATATTTTAATATATATCTATATAATCATAAAAAATATTAGGTAGTCAAGTCATATGGTGTGATTCACCAATTTATAGAATCCATTCATTTTCATTTAAAATAAATAAAACAGCATATAAAGCAATAACATTTGAATTTTGATCTTGATTGTTATTATGATTAGGGTTTTGATTATTCTATTTATTTTGATTATATTTTTTCCCTTTTTTTATTTTTAGAATATTGATTGTTAACTATTCCTTTTTTATAACATGTTTCCCTTATATGACTAAATTTACCACACATATTTTAATTCTCATTAATCTTAGGTTTATAATTCTTATTACCAAATATTTTGTTCAAATTTTTACCTTTAGTAGAATTAGGGTTAGGTTTATGGTTTTTATTGTAATAAAAAATAGGGTTAAGAGTGATATGTGCCTAAATGACATTATCTTTAGAATCAAAATTATTCATCACTTACTCTTATTGAATCAAAAGAGTAAACAGGGTAGTGATTTCAAGGATATCTTTCTCTATTTAGTAATTTGAATTCAAAATTAAGAAAAAAATACAATTTTTTTCATGAATGTTAAGTTGAATAATAAAATAGAATAATTGATCTTAAATCAAATTACATTTACAACCATCTAAATGAACTTTAATATTCTTAATTTTATAAATAAAAATCACAATTTTTTTATCACCTTTCATAGGTGTATTCAACAATTAAATAATCAATTTAATTATCTTTGAGAGAAGAGTGCCCTCATGCATAGTTTCTAGGAGTTTCCAAGTATCGTTAAGAGACTCCTGATTACCAATGTCGATTGGTAATTCATCCTTAACACTCTACAATATAATTGACATGGATTCTTATGATTTATATTAAAATTCATTTGAAATTTCAAGTGTAGCATGTCATCTTGATGAGGATTTTTCATTCTCGATAACAATGTATCATAGCTTTTGAGCCATAAATTTCTCTTCAACATGAATTTTTTATATATTATAATTTGAACTATTAGTCATTTGAGATTTATCTAATACAAATTTAGGTGAAGCCATAGATTATATTTAAGAATGATAGTATAAAACTAGATAAAATATTAGAATTAAAAAATTTAATGATAATTTAGATTTTATTTAAAAATAAAGTAAATTTAAAGTGTAAATAAATAATAATTGTTCAAATTAATACTAGACAAAGTAAAAATTGTGAAAGATTGCAACCAAATAATTTTTTAAATAATACACTAATGTAAGAACAATTATTAAAAAAGATCCTTGTTTAATTTTAATTTTAACTTTATTTGATAGCAAAGAAAATTATAAACACAAACAAGTAATAGATGTTTAAATATATGCTAAATAATGTGAAAAAAATGAAGCAAAAAACTCTAATTTATGTGTCACACACAAACTAGTATTTAAACACTAGGATTAAAAAAGGTGTAAAAATTATAATAGGAGGATTCAAAACAAAAAATAGACCATCAAAATATGTCTAGAAGGTGGCAAAACTTATAATTTTTGGTTAAATGACTAGGTTTTAACTAAGTCAAATGTTAAAGAAACAATGACACTAGAGAGGGGTTTGCACATGAGAAGATTACACACAAACCAAGAATATAAATTAAATTTAAAAAAATTTACCAAATTTAAAAATAGAAGGAAAAGTTGATTTAGAGGGTTTTAAACACATGATCTTCCAAATTACAAGCTTTTTAGCAAAATTATTACCACCAACCCATCTAAAAGCTTTCTTGAAATTTGACATACACTTATATGTATTTGAACCCATTTTTTATTTTTAAATTGTGTGTGTGCATGTATGTGTGTGTGTGTACGTGCACACACTTGTAAATTTCAATTGTAAAAACAATTTTTTTTTTAAGGTGAGACCCAATTTTCATATGTGGAATATAAGCTTTTAATAAAATAAATGTTTAATAAATAATAAAATATACATATATATATATATATATATATATATATATATATATATATATATATATATATTACCTTTGCAAGCTTCCTAGGAATGAATAACATGAGAAAAGAAGCTGAGAAATTCATTGTGATTTTAATATGCCACTAGAGGGTCTAAAATTTTGCTTGTAGTCACCAAACAAGAATCTTAAGCCTCCAAAATAATAAAATTTGAATATTTTAGAATATATACTAATATTTGGATGAATTTCATATTTCCCAAGCTGTACAAGTGCATTAGATATACTTAGGCAAATTTTTAAGGGCTAAAAGAAAGCTTCTTAGGCTATACAGAGAATTTGTCTGGTGATTTGATTGGAGATATGACATAAAATCAAATAATTTGCCTCATGAACCTTTTTAATAATTTCCAAACAAGAGTTTCATATACTAGTGCCCTAAAAGATTGAAAGTGGCACCCAAGACTGAGATTTGGCTTGAACAAATCTCTGAATGCTTCCAAGTTGCTTGTTTTTGGAGATCTAGATGATAGATTGATCTTTTTTTTTTTAGATATTCATCATATACTCCATAGTTTGTTTTTTACCTTTTAAATAATTTATAGACAAGAGTGTCATATACTAGTGCCCTACAAGATTGAAAATGGCACCCAAGATTGAGATTTGGCTTAAACAAATCTCTAAATGCTTCCCAGTTGCTTGTTTTTGGAGATCTAGATGATATATTGATCTAATTTTTTTGAGATATTCATCATATAATCCATAGTTTGTTTTTATTCCTTCCAAAGGTTGTACACAATTCTAATGGTGGCATCCCAAGCTTTGAATAAAATAAAATCTCAATTATTGATATTCAACTCAATGCAATATGCTTACTAATTAAATCCACCTCACTTGCTTTGATTTCATGACAAAATGGATATAAAATATAGATGGAAATGCATAGGATAATATCTATAAATGAATTCAATAAGCAAATCACATGTCAATTTAGATAACATAGAATTATCATGGGAGAACCTAGTAAAGTAAAAAAACCCACCAATGATGATTTTTCAAATTATTGAGAAACCAAGTTCAAATACAACATCTCGTTCCTCTTCTCACTTTTCTCTATCAATTTTCCTTCACAAGTTTTGTAGGTTGAATATGATAAATAATTTGATATACGATAAATATAATTCCAATAGGGTAAGACCCTATTTATAGTGAAATATCAAGGGAGGTGATGGTTGAAAAGATAATGGGTCCATCCATCATGATAAAGTACTTTCATTAGAGTTTGGTATATTATTAAATAATTATAACTTTGTCATTTATTTTTTAGAGGTTTTCACCTCATGTTAATAAATAATATATTATTATTTAATAAATTTACATAGGTTATGTGAGAATAAATCCATTTATGTTTAAATGATCTAACACTAAAGAATGATAAATTAATTAATTTTCCCACACTAAGAAAAAATGGGAATACTAAATTTTGTCACTTAACCATTCCCATATTTTATCTTTCTTTAATTTGTTCATGTTCCATGTGGTATTTTAGGCCAAAAATTTTAGGTTCCTAGACACATTTCTTTTGTTCCAAAATACTCAATAATATTTTCGAGCATAGTTGTCATGTGTTGTTACTTACACAACAGTCCTGATTTCATCAAAAATTATGTAACCCATTTTTTCTATGGATTTTGGTATTGAATTTTAATGGATTTTATGGCCTTAGCCTATTTGATTTATTGTTCTAACTTAAGAAGGATACTAATTTGGGAAATCTAGATTCTAATCCTACTTTGCTATTTTAACTGAGTCTAAGTAATAAATCTTCATTATAATCACTTGGTATGAATTTTGCATCTATAACTTCTTTGATCTAATTGTTCAAATTTTTCTAAGTCTAAAATGTCTTGGTTTTTCTAAAACTAGTTTTAAAGTATATAAAAAGTTGCCCTTTAAGGAAAATTTGGCTTAGACTTATGTAAATTATATAACTATTTTAAGATTTTTTTGCATATTTTAATTAATTAATTTGGTTTATTATTGCTCCCATTCAAGTTAAATGACTAAGTGTTTGCATCGTTTCAATTATAGATTGTCACTTCATGAAATCATAGACTAAATTGGCTAAAGGTTTGGCAAAAAAAGCTTGATTCCATTTATTTTAATGGTCTACCTTTGCTTTCTCTATCAAATTTTTACTTAGTTGTTTTCATTATAATTTAAAACCTAATGATCATTTATATTTTCAAATAGTTCATTTTATTAAAATTTTCCATGCAGTAGTCACTTGCATCCCCCGAGACTTTGATTTTTGAGTTTAGTCTTTTGAGTCTTTGATTTAATGAATTATTTCCACTTGTCACTCATTGCTTCCCCCATATTTCATGACTTAGTCAATTTTTGAAGATATGTGAACTCCTAGATAGGTGATGTTCTACCAAGTGTCATGATCCCACTTACTCGCTTATTCAAGACTTTTAAACTTTTGTGACAAGTTACCAACCTCTGAGATGCCTAGGTTTCTACCAAGTGTCATGATCTAGTTTCCCCATCCCATCAGAGTATCTAGATCCTCGATCCCAAACCCACAAGATTTTATATATATAGTATGATTCCACATGGATAAATATCACCTCTCCATAACCATGGGACATTTAATTCAATTTGATTATGTAGTGAGGTTTTGAATGAGTGGGATGTTGCCAAGTGTCATAATATCACCTCACTAGAGTTCCAAAGCAAATAGTATAGTTGGATGCTAGTCAAGAAAGTAAAGAGTGAAGGGTTTCTATTTGGAATGACCCATACCAATGGAGGACACATTTTAATCCTTGTCATCCATATAGAAGCTTAAATTTGATGGTTAGTTCACCCATCAAAACTGTCAAAAATTAAAAATAGACTGAGATATTTGTAAATTATTTAACTATTTTAAAGGTTTCTTTCCTATGTCTTTTCCTTATGAATGTGGTCCTTTTCATGTCTCTCTTAAAATATATTGGCTAAGAATTTAATTTGGCTCATTCTAACTTTGTCTATTTATCTTTAACTAGATTAAAATTAATTAAGGATTTGGAAGATAGGGTTATTTTATTCACTAGTTTTGGTCCATTATTACTTCATTTTGATGTAAAGTAGATAAGTGTATGTATTGTTTTATCTTTGAAATTAGTTGATTTTCATATAAATGGATTATTTTGGATTTAAATTTGGCAAAGTTAATCTTTTTATTCACTTATTTTGGTATGTCTCAATCAGTTTTATTCAAAATACTAATGACTAATTATTTTTCTAACAAGTGCATTGTTTTTTGAATCTTCCATGTGGAAGTCATTCACCACTTTTTCACCTAGACTTAGCCATTTTAATATTTTAGGACTTTGTAACATTTAAAACTCCCTAATCCCCTTATATGCATGATGGGTTACCATTTATCACATTTCTTCTTCCCCATGACATTTTGGCCAATTAATTTTAAAATGAGGACATGCAAGCTATCAAATAAATACGATGCTAGAAAATGCCAATATCTCACCCCTTTCACTTCCCTAAATCACTTAGAAAATTATGCCTATAGTAGATAAAGTGGGTGAATGATATGATTCCATGTGGTGAAATCCTACTTCATTATGGCCCTAGAGTGGGAAGTACACAATGAACTTATGGTAGAGCCCTAGATAGCTAAGATGGTGACATTTTTCAAGATATTAGAGCTTCATAATGGTCATTACATCTTGGACATCAAGATAGGTCTTAGAACCTCTTGGATGAAGTATATCATACCATGTGGCAAGATCTCATTACATCTCAACCAAAGAATAATCAACATATATGAATCCCACAATGGAGTAGCAAATGAGTGAGGATTTTCCACATAGCTTGACCCTGCCAATAAAGGACAAGATAATATATTTTTCAACATCCATAAATATTAATATTTTATGGCCATGTTTCCTTTAAAATCTATCAAAACTTGAGAATGGATGACATCTCTAATCTGACCTACATAGTTAAGTTGCATCTTGTCTCCTAGTGAGGAAGCAATTCAATAATGCATAATTCAATGAAATCTAGTTGGGGACATTTATCATAGACATAGTGTGCATGTTAGGATTGATTGAGGATCACATAAAGGATAAATATTTTTTGGCCAACTGACCATCATGATATCTCATTGAATTTTAACCACCTAAATTTTGATTTAAAATAATTTAGGCATAGTCCCTGTCATGTAGAATGTATTTAAATGTCTTAATGAATATCAAATATATTTTATCCACCTATACTTTTGTTAAAATATATATGGTGTGGATTTGATTCTAGTTTCACTAGGATTATGCAAGATCTAGATCAAATTTGATCCCTAGTTAGTGCATCTCATGTAATTATTGCAACCACTTGATAGTGACTTGTTAATTAATCCATGGATAGTAATCGATTATATAAAATCAATTATATAATGCAATAAGGGATGGTAAATTTATAATTAGATTTTATATTAGAGGGCAATTCCATTTTTAATTCATGTGTTTTCCTGATTTCTAGTTATATTTTCCATTTTACACGAGGTTAGGTTGTTTAAAGTCAATTTTTTTACTCACTTGAGTATTTGATGAATCCCAAGTTTATACTTTATGAATTATATTCTATCCAGTTTCTTTGTGAT
Organism: Torreya grandis; assembly: GCA_037957365.1. Lineage (NCBI taxonomy): Eukaryota > Viridiplantae > Streptophyta > Pinopsida > Cupressales > Taxaceae > Torreya > Torreya grandis. The sequence continues at coordinate 558,086 of JARHVA010000281.1, read as the reverse complement.
TTGATATCCATTACCTACATGCGTATAAAGTGGCTTTGTTTCCCTATTTTTCATAGCTAACTTAGTCCTTAGACTCATGCACTATCTTTGTTCCTTATTGTACTATGCTAGCCATGTAGAGATCAGTATCCCAAGGGACTCGTCTACTTAGTATAATTATATGTCTTCTTCAAAAAGTGGGATCATCTTCTCTTCCTCCCTACCATTTCTCTTTTTATATTTTATATTTTTATATTAGATTAAGTACTTTAGATTAAAAATTGTAATCTACCTTTACATGTCTTATCCTAATTATAGAACCTTCTCATTCTTGTTTTTGCATTGTTTAATATGTTTGCAATGAGTTTAAAATCATATTTATCCTTAAATAAAATACATTTTATAATTTTTTTGGAAATAAATCCATGAGACCAATATTTCCATCACAAATATGAAATTTATTCCAAATAGTCCCCTTGTATGGAATAGTTCACAATGACCAACTGAGTGAGATCTAGTCTACCATGACCTAGTAGATATAGAACTTGGGAAAATATCTAGACCTCATTTTGGGAGAAGTTGGGTGAGTCTTCAGCCCATATATGGTTGGTGTTTAAAAAGAACCATCAACATTATCTACCTATAAAGTCATCATACCCAAATGTTTAATATTAAAATATATTAAATATTGAGTCTATCATACCCATTCACTTTTGAGACTACATTTTTTATTCATGTTCTAGATCTTACACATACATTGACACATGATAGGTTATCATTGATGATGCATTCACTTACATATCTTCCTATCCTTGAGTTTTCATTAATTTAGTGTAAATTTATTTCCTATTGTACATAGTTGTCCTCATTATAGTATATAATCACTTATAGGCCTTGTGAAATATTCATCTATATCTTATGATTAAGAATTATAATATATATGTTCCTCGTAATAGAAACTTATGGGACATGATTCCTTGTACACACTATTACACAATATTTCATTATGTTCATCGTATTTGATATAAACATGATTCATACAACTTCGCATAAGTGGAAGATATCTTATTACCAAAAGAAAAGAAAATAATCTCAAAATCCAAAAGAAAGTATATATTTATAAATTTCTACATTTTTGCCTATGACGGAGATTTTGAATCCATGATTTAAACATGTGATCCTCATGTTATTTATTTGAGTGGGTGTTATATATAATGACAAATAACATTATATATGTAATCCATACAATTTACCCATATATTTGTTTAAATTTTCAAAGATAGCATGTCCTATATTTAAAACATGACCTTAAAAGATAATTTTTCATGGAGATATCTTACATTATTCATTATTTATCATATTGAGATAGATTACATTGATTATTACATCTAATTCTACTACCTATATCTTATATATCACATAAATATATTCAATATGTTTGTTAAGTGGTTACACACACACACACACACACACACACACACACACACACACACACATATACACATATAGATATATATACATATACATACATATATACATACATATATATATATATATATATATATATATATATATATATATATATATATATATATACATATATATATATACATATACATACATACATACATACATACATACATATATATATATATATATATATATATATATATATATATATATATATATATATATATATATATATACATATACATTTATACATATACATACACATACATATACACACATACATATATATATGCATATGTACATACATACATGTGTGTGTGTGTGTGTGTGTGTGTGTGTGTGTGTGTGTGTGTGTGTGTGTGTGTGTGTGTGTGTGTGTGTTTTCCTATTTTTGAATTCATATTCATATATTATGCTCTTGTCATAATGTCTCGTGAGTTCCATCCTTGTCTGTTATTTCACTAACTTTTGTGGTCACTATCTTAGTTGTGGTCACTAACATATGTGGCCATAACCAAATTGTGCTTTATTAATTTATTCTATGTTTGCATCCATGATGTATATCATTCATATTACTATAATCTATTGGAGTATAAATATTTATATTTTATACCATGAATTATTTTATTCATGTTTAGGGCATACTAGTTGTTTCCATTTTTATTATTGTTAGGAGGAATTATACCCTTATGTATTTTGATCAATATCATATTATATTTCTTGCATTATATGAAAGTTTTACATAAAACTATGGGTAATGAATATATTCCAATACATTTATTATAATAGTAGAATTGTTCAATCAATATGTTGGTATTGACTATTTTTAATTTATTGCACAGGTTACGACATATTTATGCTTTGGTTATATTGTTTTCCTATCTTATGATGTACTCAGAATTTTCCATTAAAGTGAGTGACTACAATATAGGTATTCATCCTTGACTTCAAATGAAGGGGCTATATCCATATTATTTTTCAAAATTGAGAAAATTTGAGTGGATGTGAGTAAACTTGAGCAAATTAGGCCAATATTGACTAAAATATAGCTAAACCATTATTTCAAAATTGGATTGGTCCACAGTGAATCCCAAAAAATATTTGGCTATGTTTCAACACCTATCAAAACTCTAGCATTGGAAGATGTTTTTTGTGACATTTCATGGAAATCCCAACCAAGTGTATTCATTTATATGCCCCTTTTTCAAATTTGAAAATTGAAAATTTGAAACTTAAAATATTTATCATGAACATTGACACTCTATGGAAATTTGCACTTATTTCAAGAATATTAGAAACCTATTTGTATGGAATATTATCTCAATTATGCATCAAAACCATCCACTAATTTGTCGATAAGTGAAGTTATGCATTTTAAAAAATTTACGTTTATACTTTGAAATACATGTACATTTACTTAGAGTCACATAAAAATGTCTAATTGGATCCCTTACAAATAAAACTAAATTTTGTATAATACTATCATATTTGACATGCTTTTGTACATTCAAATATTTATAGGACTTCCCAGACCCCATATTTGTGTTCATTTATCTATTGAGCCTTAAAATCACACCTAACACTTATAAAAATATATATGTTATAATCCTTACTCTATTTTTTATCTATTATCATTATATTCATAAATATCTAAGCCTATGTTCATCCTAGGTAAGACTCACATCCTGAAAAAATATGTGATGTGTACCCTACGTGGATCTGCATCATTCTTCTTTATTTGTCATTTTTACCATTTCTGCTAACAATGTGCATCTACCTCAATTACTTATCATTTCAAAAGTTGGATTATATGACTAACTTATCATATAAAAATCTATGTGTACAATTCATACTAAATAATTTTATGGATATCAATAAATAATAAAAAAGTAGATTATCAAGGTTTGAGACCTAGTGCAGAGCCAATCACCAAGCTTCATTATTCTTCCTACTATATTTTGAGATTAAGTGAGTTATATTATATGCACCTACCATTGATGTTTTACCTTAGTATTTCATCATCATTTTTTACTAAATTAATGTTTTAGTCCAAATTTAATTATTTCATCACTTATATGGAAGAGGAGGATCAAAACCCTTGTTTGAGATACTCCATTTATGCTCACTTTGAACTACATAGAGGTATGATTCAAGTGTGTTGGATATGTAGTTTGCAAGGCATATTTGGTGGTTTTCAAACTCCATAAAAATTAATAATTTAACATATTTTTTTGAACAAATCAGTAAAGTGACAATACAAGAAGATAAAAAATGAGGTAGTGAACTAGGGAAATAAAAATTAGAGTCTAAAACCATGCACATGTCACATTTAGTAGACACAACCAAAATCTTTGGAATTATTCCACCAGAATATTGTAGAGTGTGATTCTTCCCAAAATCTCAATATTATAAGAGCATAACATAGATAATCTACATAGTCATATTCTAGTTTCAAATCTCTATCATAACAAAAATTTGTGATTTTATCATGTCTATTGTAATGGATTTTCATACCCTAATCAATTTATTGGTTTGTCTTGTTGGTAGTAATATCTAATTAGATACATATGAGCTATGTAATTTCATAACTATATTATTATACTTATTCATTGAAACTATTTATCCTTGTTTTATATTTTAAAATAATTAGAGTAAACATAAATGTTAAAAGAAAAGTTTTGCCATGAAAAACTTGAGTTGAGTGTTAGTGTATCTATGATCCATTTATTTGAGGAGCAAAACATAGATAATATGTACATTAATATTTTATATCTTGATCTATATTAAAATAACAAGGTGTGATCGTTTCTTCTATTTTTTACTTAATTTTCAATACCTAATTATTTTTTTGTTTTGTCTTCTCATTCTTAATATCCAATTCAATAGTTATGATTTTTTTTACTTTTATAAATATATTGATAGATCTATTCATTGAAACTATTTATCCTTATTTTACATAAATTCAAAATCATGTTAAAAAGGTGATATGTATTTATCAAAAAATAAAGAAAAAATAATTTTATATCATGAGTTAGTGCTTATTTTGATCACATAGTTTGATGAATTTAAAATTGGTAATATTACTAGAATTAATAATCATCATGTCAACGTAATGGCTAGTGTTATTTATATTATTCCTATAGTTATTATAAATGATCATATTATATTAGATACTAATACATTATGATAACTAACCATTACATGACCATATGTAGAAAGGTTGGATGTTTTTTCAATCATAAGCGGTATAGAATACTTAAATGTTATGCACATAATAAAAAAGTGATTAATTTATTTTTTAAAGACATACTATTAGATATTAGATATATAAAACTCATAATGGTTGTTTCCTTTGTTCCTCTTAACATTTCAAGAATGATAAAGTAAAATTTTGAATACATGCTATCAAATATATTATTGTTAGAGATTCTATTTATAAAATATTATTTGACAAGCATTTGCTTGAATACCTTAAGCATGAATAAGTTAAAATATATTTATAATAAGTACATGATAGTGAATGTGATACACATTTTAGTAGAAAATACATGTCTAAAAATATTAAAATAAATTTTATTGACATAAAATAGAACATGAATATAAATAATATACAAGGTTTGTGATTATTAGCAAAGACAATAATTAATTACATAATCTTAATAATTTTAAATTATCTTTTTTTAAAACCATTTTTTATTTAAAAATTTGTTATTGTTAGAATAAAAGACCCTTCATCATCAAAAGGGCACAAATATATTATTACAAATACTAAATCTTTTACAAAATATGCTAAAATTATTCCTTAAATTATACCAAAGGTGAAGATGTTTTTATAATTATAATAACTCATGTCACATTTGTTTTGGCCTTCCATATTTTATCATAAATTAAAATGGTTTATAATTCTAAAATAAGATAATTGATAATTAATTTTATAAATATAAAATACGATATACATTTTTAAACGCTGAATTGAAAATATTTTTGATAAAATAATTTCTAAAACATGGTGAAGATTCAAACAATAAAATACATTATTCTTTACGGGCATATCAAATTAAAGTCAATATATCTCTAGGGGCTACCCCCGTACTCTTTTATTTGGTAAAAAAAATTTGTCTTTATGGATTGAAATTCCTTATCTTTGTGTATTCCTTATTTTGGATGACACTGAATATAAATAAAAATGGTTACATAAATCAAAAATTTTTTTTGGATCACATATGCATGTGATTGATAATTCATATTTTTTTAAAAATATTTTTAAAATTATTATAAAAAATATATTAGATCAAAAAATATCAATGTGAAAGATTTATCATAAAATTAAAATTAAAGAATACGAATGTGGATAAATATAATAAATCAAATTTAAAACCTAATTATATAGGTCACTTTGTTATTATATATAAACCTGGTCCAAAGGTATGTATATTATGAATATAATTGTAAAATTAAACTAAAACATATATATATATATATATATATATATATATATATATATATATATATATATATATATGAAAATATACAGATTACTTAATGAACATAAAAATGATCAAAAACATTATTTATATTCATATATTTATAAGTTTATTTAAGATGAAAGCTTACTTAATATGAAGATTTCAGATTAAAAAGATATATAAGAATTACAACCCTAGACTTAATATCCTCACAACTTTCACCCTAATACTCAAGAGTTGACATTACATAAGAATTTGATTTAATAAATTAACTATTATTATTATTTAAGTGTTAGTCTTACATATAAAATATCCACTAAAATAATTAGTTAAAGGATAATTTTAAAATATAAAATTCATAATAGATAGTTAGGACATTGGGATCTTTAACATACTCTCTATCTTCAATAATTGAGATATGGAATGTAATACTAAATATGTTATATATTTTTACATGTGGAGTCTTTTTATTGGATGCACCGTCATTACACCATAGCATAATTGATAGTTTGGTTATAAATTTAGTATGTATATTTTTCCGATAAAGCCTTTGGTTCAAGAAAGATGGCATTTTATTCATTAAATTAAAAAAGATTTTTCTAAACCCAAACATATTTTTAAATGAATTTATTATAAAACATGCCACTTGGAATATGAAAATATTTTAAATTTTTACTTAAAATTGTCAATTTAATATAACACTCGGTAGGGTCCATAGAATTAGGGAGATAAATTAATAATGCCTTTAAATGTGTAAGAATTAATATTATATGGTTATAGGAACTAAAAAACCATGTTCCCTATGGTGAATGAGCACTTTGAATGACATTATTATTATTTCTTCTTCATTTAGTTCTACATGTATACCAAGTTGTCTCTTGGTGGCTTAGAGTTGAGTTGACTACATGAATCATGGATAATCCTAGAATATAAGAAGTGAAAGATAGTTATAGATAGACATACATGAATTTATATGTTTTCATCTTGGTGGAGGCATGGAAATATTCTTTATACCATCATTGAGAAAGAGGTATCTATTTAGCTCAATGAGTATCCTAATTTATAAAAAATCACAACGAATAAGTATCTAAAAAAATATTTATAATTCATGTATATCATTAATTTATATATGATATATCGAGTTCATTCTCAATTTCATTCCTTGCAGTTTAAAAAATTATTTATATAGGTTACTTGTGAAGGTGATATCTATTGATGCCTGAATGTGTATCATAGGTGCCCAAAGTGTTCAAGAACACTTCTAAGTTTATAATTATAAGAATCTACGCATGAGCTGTAGGTTGTGATAATATTATTATATGTTGATGAAATAGAGGCAAAGCAAGTGGACTATTTCACAATATTTATAATATTTGGTGGTTAGGAGCCACTGTGGCCAAAGTCAGTATATGCAAAATATGAAGTATACTATGCTAAAAATGGTGAATTATGATCAAGAACTAATCCAAGAGTTAATATAATATGGATATTTATAATGAAAATTAAGCTAGAGTGATATGGTTAAAAAGAGAGCAAAAAGAAGGGTAGGGAAGAAAAGAGACATTGTTGATCTTCATTCCAAACATCATGACAAAGTTTAAATATCATTCAAACATGTACTTATCCAATTTATAACATGAAGTAGCGTAAGCTCAAATCCTATCACACGTCAGGAAAATATATAAGAAATGATAAATAATGTAAATAAGAACCAAGTTCACTTTAAATATTTACCCTTGCAAGCAAACAACATTAGCCCAAATGCAAGAAGATTAAAGTAAATGAAATGAACCTAAAAAGTTTAATTCAACCTAGCATTGGTACGTTAACAAATTTTTAATTAAAAGATGCATACCAAAAATTCATGAGAACCATTCAAATCTAGAAATAGGAACAAGAAAGTGAGAGAGACACCATAATAATAAATGACACAAATGAATATGAACAATCTTTTTAAAATTCCTCACTTACATTTAATTACTCAAAATTTTACACAATTTTTTGGCTCAAAAACTCCCTCTCCCTATTAAAATTGACAATGTTCCTTTTATAAGATGTTAGGAAGCATGTTAGTCAGTCCCAACCAATTAAAAAAGTATAGGTGTAGGGATAGTTATCCTTTCCATAAATGTTCTAGAAATACACTAGACTTTCTCAATGGACTGATCTATAGGTAGTTTGTTTTAAAAACAACACATGCCTTTACAAATAAAATATTCTACTTTCAAAAGGTGAAATATTTAGCTATAGGAAGGATATTCCTAGGTCTCTTAACCTTTGGGACCCCTGTGCTGCTACAAGATATTTATGGTTCTTTGATGTTCTTGAACTTTAGTAATATTCTTCACTTTTTTTTAGGATTAGGTCCATCACCCTACTATCATCTAGCCCAGATTTCCTTTGGTTCCTACTTCTTAGCATCTGAGGTCAAAATAAAATTCCATGTTCCCTCAAGAAACACTCTTATGGGTTGTCATGGCTTATTAGATTGCTCACTAGTGGACTCTGGATCGATTTACCTTTACACATAAGATAATTCATCCTCTTCAACTCAAGTATAAAATTAAAAGGGCCTTATTAGGGTTCTCATGATTTTTAGGGTACTTTTAAAGGTTTTAAGAGTGTTCTAAATGGTGGCATCTAGTTTAAACATCATGAGCTTAGATCTCTACCTTTGTATTACTAGGTCCATAAGATCTCTAATTTGGCACATTGTACCCATGTGGATCTGATGTGACATCATCATGGCATCTTACTCATCACTATATAAATTATGACCATTTCCTTTTAAAAAATGGCTTTTATCTTGCACCATCCAATCCATTTACATTAATTAATGTGATACATAGATCTTTAGACAATTTAGATCCAAGTAGCTATCTTAAAATTAACATTCGTGTGTCTATCATTTGGCATCCACATGAATATCTTTGATGGGTACATGACCATCAATTTTATACTCATTTTTGAAACTCTTTGCTATCTTAAAATTGATGTCCTCATGACCATCAATTGACATCCATGTGAAAATATTTGACATATGTGTGACTGTTAATTTTAAATATGTCCTCAGGCTTATTTTCTATCTTAAATTTTATGTCCTTACAACCATCAATTGACATCCATGTGAATATATTTGATGGGTATATGACCATAAATTTTAAATAGGTCCTCATAACTATTTTCCATCTTTAATTTGACATCCTCACAATAATCATTTGATGCCCACATGAATGTCAATGATAGGTATATGACCATCAATTTTAAACACATCCTCAAAACTATTTGTTGAGATTTCCACTTGTCATGTTTTGGGGATTTGAATTGGCAATGCGCATCTCAATCTTTTATATCTTGTTCATCTGATTAAACATGTGCCATCTGATTGTGATCCAGGTAGTTGAACATGACTAGCTCCTAAAAATAATAGGAAATATTAAAGTTATGGCACATGGATAATATAAACTTAAGATAAAGTCTTAGATCAAGTTTTATATTCATATTAATACACAAAAATAAAGATTTTAATCTAAAGTCTTAAGCTATATTTAAAACATATAAAATGATTGTGATACAAAAAGTCTAATAGAATTCAATGCTTCAGGGAAATGTTGAGAAAAAAATGTTTGCAAGAAGTGGGTGCTTCATAGAAATTGTCTCAAGAAAAATGTTCAAAATAATTAGGCACTTTAGGGTGATTATCTTGGGAAAAATATCTAAAAGAATTAGGCACTTCAGGGATATTGTCTCAAGCAAAATGTCTAAAATAAATGAAACATTGAAAACATAATTCTTGAAAGATAGATCTATCAGATAAAATGTCTAAAATAATTCATGAAAAAAAACTTGAATAGAATCATTCAAATTGCATAAGTCTTGGAAGCACTTGGACAGAATATCTGAAATATAAACCCCAAAGACCAATTCATTTGGGATGAAATTCTTGAAGGAAAATCCAAAAAAATATAATCTTGAAAACATAAAACCTGATAGTTAGGAACATAACAAAAGGACTTTGCATGTATCTTAGACCACATGAATAATAAATAGTATGAAAAGGGTATTAGGACATAAAAGGGGCCAAGCATGGAATTTTAAACTAAGGTTTGGTCATGTTAATAAACATGACTAAGCCTTAGCATAAAAATTAAACCAAGTCCATAGCATATTTAAAGTATTCCTACATAAAATTTAAATCAAAGCTCCCACCAATTTTAGAAGAAGTACTTAGACTAAATTTAGACCAAGGTGTTAGCAATTCAAACATAAATTCAATTTGATTTTCAACAAACCAAAGGTTATTAGAAGATAAAATTAACATTAAATCATGAAGCTTAGGCTTTTGTCCATTCCAAATGGACTTCATTGATCCTATAACATAAAACAAGAAGATCAATTGCTAGTAAACTTAGACAAGATTAAACTAGAATCATGCACAAATATGCTAACCAAACTAGGTGTTGATGATCTTAAAATAAAAATAATGTGCAAACATGCTAGTGACACTTTGATCAAGTGAATTTTCAATTTTAAGGTACAAATTTTCACAATTTGATACAAGGGTCCCCATTTTTTAGAAATGGGGATATACTAACCTCAACAAATGGTGACTTTTGGGGGAAACATAGTAATATGTTAGAATTTAGAGACTCTGATTCAAATAAATAACTAGATTACCTATTCCACTTGATCAATATCATTGTTAAGATCAGTTCATGGTTAAAAACAAGTACTCCACCTATAAAATTAGGATTAAACATTAAAACCTAGTAATATTATGTGTGTGCTTTGATTCCACTTACTATTTACCATGGGATTTAGGTAAAAACTTCCAAATTTCATGCCTTTAATCATTAACATTAACTTACATCATGTTTGGATATCCATTAAGAACTATGCTTTAACTTATATAAGACTTAGATATTTCTCTACTATCATCCATGCATCTATAACCTCAATAGAGATGCCTTTGGATCCACTCAAGGCCTTTCTCCACTGCCAGCCAGCCATCCATAGCCCCAATGATGATTACCAAAATCACCTTTATTTAGAAAGCTTTTGATCTTTCAATAAGCTCTTTATTTTGTATTTTTTAAGATATTTTTGGATTTCTAGAAAAGGTTGGAAACTAGGTTAGCCAAGTTTAAGGTTTGGTCAAATGTTTTATCTTCAAACAATCACCTATGGTTGTAACCTTTATCCTAGGTATGGATGTTTGTTAAGTGTAAACATAACTATGTCTTAATAATTCAAAATTTCATCCCATATGTGTAATCCTTCTTAAAACTAAGCTTAGATCAAAACAAGGTTTAAAACCTTATGAAATAACCAACCTATCCATTAGTCTTTACTAGTTTCTCTAAACTGTAACATCAAGCTCATATTTCAAATCCATGATCAGCATATGCTTAAGATTCATACCTGCATTTATGAATTGTGGAGTTCCTGAGTAATTATGTGAAATTTAATCTAAAAGACTTATAGGGAGAAGATTTCACACTACCCACCAATGGGCAATACCTCAAGCACTACTTCTCTGTTGTCCCATCTGGAGTCTTCATAAAATGACTATAAGACTAATTAGAGTTAATGTAGGTAGGCTAGATTAGTTGCTCCTCTTGTTGATGTCTGAATATGTATCACATATGCCTAGAGTGTTTAAGAACACTTATCATTCTAGAATTATAAGAATCCAATGCATAAGTTATAGGTTGTGATAATCATGTTATATATTGATGAAATAGAGGCAAAACAAGTAGACTATTTCATAATATTTATAATATTTGGTGGTTGGGAGCCACTGTGGAAAAAGTTAGTCTATGAAAAATATGAAGTATACTATGCTAAGAGTGGTGAATTATGATCAATAAATAATCTAAGGGTTAATCTAAGATGGATATTTACAACAAAAATTAAGATAGAGTGATATGTTTAAAAAGAGAGAAAAAATAAGGGTAGGGTAGAAAAGAGATGTTGTTGATCTTCATTCCAAACATCATGACAAATTTTAAATATCATCTAGGCATGCACTTAACCAATGTATAACATAAAGTATCATAAGCTCAAATCCTATCACACATCAGGAAAACATATAAGAAATGAGAAATAATTCAAACAAGAACTAAGTTCACTTTAAATATTTATCCCTACAAGCAAACAACATTAGCCCAAATGCAAGAAGAATAAAAGAAATGAAATGAACATAAGAATTTTCAGTCAACCTAGCATTGGCTAAGTTAACAACTCTACAATTAAAGGATACACACCAAGAATTAATGAGAACCATTCAAATCTAAAAATAAGAACAAGCAATTGAGAGAGACACCATAATAACAAATGACACAAATGAATCTGGACAATCTTTCAGAATTCCTCACTTGCATTAATTGATCAAAAGTTTACACAAGTTTTTGGTTCAAAAACTCTCTCTCCCTCTTACAATTGACAATTCTCATTTTATAAGATGTTAAGAAGCATGTCAGTTATTCCCAACCAATTAAAAAAGTACAAGTGTAGGGACAATTATCTTTTCCACAAATGTTCTAAAAATACACTAGACTTTCCTAATAGATTAATCTATAGGCAGTGTGGTTTACAAATAACACATGCCTTTACAAATAGAATATTCCAATTTTAAAATGGGAAATAGTTAGCTATATTAAGGATATTCCTAGGTCTCTTAACCTTTGGGACCCCTATATTTCTACAAGATATTTATGGTTCTTTAATGCTCTTGGCCTTCAGTAATCCTCTTTTCTTTTGTTCATGTTCAGGTCCATCACTCTAATGTCATCTTTCCCATATTTTATTTGGTTATTTACTCTAAGTATCTAGGGTCAAAATATAATTCCATGTTCCCTTAGGAAACACTCCTCTAGGATGTTATAGCTTATTAGACTACTCACTGGTGGACTCTAGATCGAATTACCTTTACACAAATGATAATTCAACCCCTTCATTCAAGTATAATGTTCATAAGGCCTGATTAGGATTATCATGATTTTTTAGGGTAATTTTAAAGGTTTTAATAGTATTATAATGGTGGTAGCTAGTTCAAACATCATGAGCTTAGATCTCTACCTTTACATTACCAGGTGCACAAGGTCTCCACTTTGGCACATTTCACCCGCGTGGATCTGATGTGGCATCTACATGGTATATTCATGGCATCTTACTCATCATTGTAAAAAATATGACTATTTCCTTTGAAAAATTGGATTTGATCTCTCACCCTCTAATCCATTTTTATGAATTAATGCAATTTGTAGATGTTTAGACAATTTGGATCCAAACAACTATCTTAAAATTAAAGCCCACATGAACATATTTGATAGGCACATGACAGTCAATTTTAAACTCATCTTTAGAACTATTTATTATCTTAAAATTGACATCTTCATGACTGTCATTTGACATTCATGTGAATGTCTTTGATGGGCACGTGACCATCAATTTTAAATATATCTTTGGGGTTGTTTACTATCTTAAATTTGGCATCCTCGTGATCATTAATTGACATCCACATGAACATATTTAATGGGTGTGTGACCATCAATTTTAAACACATCCTTAGAATTATTTTTCATCTTAAATTTGATGTCCTCATGACTATTATTTGATGTCCACGTGAACATCATTGATGGGTGCATGAAAATCAATTTTAAACACATCCTTAGAAATATTTGTTGAGCTTGCCACTTGTCACATTTTGGGGCTTTAAATTGTCAATTCTCATCTCATTCCATTGGATCTTATTCATCTAATTAAATGCATGTCATCTGCTTGTGATCTAGGTACTTGGACATGATTGGTTCTTGTGAATGATAGAAAATATTAAATTTAGAGCATAGGGATAGTACAAACTTAAGTTAAAGTCTTAGATCAAGGTTTCTATTCATATTAATACACATAGATAAAGATTTTAATCTAAATTCTCAATCTAAGTTTAAAACATTTAAAACAACTATAGCACAAAAAGTCTGATAGAATTCAATGCTTCAGAGAAATTTTTCTAGGGGAAATGTTGTGAGGAAAATTTCCATAATAAATGGGTGCTTTAGGTAAATTATCTCAGGAATAATTTTATAAAGAATTAGGCACTTAGGGGAGATTGTCTTGATAAAAATGTTCAAAAAAAATAAAACATTGAAAACATAAGTCCTGAAAGCTAGATCTATCAGACAAAATGTCTAAAATAATTCCTAAACAAAATCTTGAATAGAATCATTTGAATTTCATAAGTCTTAGAAGCACTTGGATAGAATATATGAAACATAAACCCCAAAGACCAATTCATTTAGGATAAAATTTGCATAAGAAAAACTTGAAAAAGATAAGTCTAAAAACATAAAACTTGATAGTTAGGAACATAACAAAAATACTTTGCATGTATCTTAGACCACATGAATAATAAATAGGACCAAGGGGGTCTCGAGACATAAAAGGGGTCAAGCATGGAATTTTAGACTAAGGTTTGGTTGTGTTAATAAATATGACTAAACCTTAGCATAAAAATTAAACCAAGTTCATAATATATTTAAATTATTCCTGCATAAAATTTAAATTAAAGATCCTACCAATTTTATAAGAAGCACTTAGACTAGATTTAAACCAAGGCATTAGTAATTCAAACATAAATTCAATTTGATTTTCAATAGATCAAAGGTTAGTAAAATATCAAATTAACATTATTCTAAATAGACTCCATTGATCCTGTAACCTAAAACAAGAAGATCCATTGTTAGCAAACTTATACAAGATTAAAACAAAATCATGCATAAATATGCTAACCAAACCAAGTGTGGATGATCTTAAAATACAAATAATGTGCAAACATTCTAGTAACACTCTGATCAAGTAAAATTTTAATTTTAAGGTACAAATTTACATAATTTGACACAATGATTCATATTTTTTATAAATGAGGGTATGTTGACCTCAACAAGATCATGGTCAAGGAAAATAGTGATGGACATTCCATAGATGTGGAAAAATGGTCCATGCAGATATATGTTATGGTTGACAATTTGTAAGGGTTTATATTGAACATGAATGGGCACATTTAGAGAGATGATCAACTAAAAAATTATCACCATTGTATTTCTTGACATGGGAAAATAAGATTCATGTAAGTTTCTTTCCATATTACAACAAGAAGTGGCAATGGTTTTAAATTTCATAAGTTACATGCAATCTCCTTCTGGTGATGTGAATATCTATCACATTTTTTGACAAATATTTTTATATCATATTTCATCTTATCCTAAAATAAAGTTCTTTTCAATCTGTAATATTTATTTAATAATATCCCACCAATGATGAAATATGTAATTCCTACAAAAACATGTTTTAAAGATTTTGATTTCCAATAATAATGATTCACTTATAATAAATAAATCAATAACCATCCCAAAAATAGACCAATTAAATGGTAGGGTCTATGGTGAGATGATGAATAAGTTATTAAAGTTTCCCATATTTTTCCCACTCTTATTATAATTATTGAAACTAATATTTTGTTTTAAATAAAATCCAAATAAGCCCTTTTAGTCTTCATATTTGTGATATAATTCATAAAACACTATTTGAAATAATCCTTTCCCTTTTTATCAAATTAATAATCATATCCTAAAAGGTTATAAACCCATTTTATTACTCTATAAATGAGATGCATTGTTCCAAAAAGAACTATACAGTGTGGTTGTTTGTATTAATGTAGAAACATTTCCCAGGGAGATATTTTATCTAATTAATTGTGGCATAGAGAGTTGACAAAATTTTCATGCCATTTATATATTTAGATAGATTCTTACCTTAAAATGGTTTAATAGTAAATGTAAATATTTGTCCTTATATTGTGCCAAGAAATGGTTTGATAGTAAATGTGAAGGGTTGTCCTTATTATATTAATATTGTGTCATGTTTGATCTTTGAAGAATCAATTTTAATGAAGAAGAATGGTTGGGATAAATGGAGCATTGATATAATATGTATGGTTTATATATATTTTTTAATTTATGTAGATGTATTTTTTATTAGTTTAAATAATCTTTCTTTTAATCATCTATAATTTAATAGAATTTTTGACATAATCTTTGATACATTTATGATAACATCCAAAAAAAAAAAATTAAAAAATACAAAAAAAAATTAAAGTTTTAATTTTTTTTATTTTTTCCTATCTTAAAATTTTATTAGTATTTAATTTTACCCCATCCATTAAGATAATATTTTTGATATATTTTACCTCTATAGTACTAAAGGAGAACTTGGATCATTTTGCATATAATTTATTATTGGCTAGGAATTGGTAAGTCTTGTACAAGTGTAGTATACGGTTTTCCAATTTTTTTATTTATTATAATGTTATTAATGGAAACCAAAATAAATTTACAAATCCAAGACAAAAATATTTGGTTCAATGAGATTTTGAATGTGGATGGAAGGTTTATGAGGCCAAATGATAAAACCAAGCATTCATAGTGGTTGTCACGAGTTGGAAATATATTATTAATATAATCAAATATTATAGTGTCCATATTATATATGTAACTTTCATAATAATAATATCTTGTGTAATTTATGCAATACTTTGTTAATCAATAAAATGGGAAATTTGTCCTTAACTATGATTTTGTTTTACTCCATAAAATATATGAATAGCATTCAATGCCTATATTTATTATATAAAATAAATGTCAAAATAAAATGTGTTAAAATTATACCAAATGACCCTATATTAAATTAATTATTAATTTGTATTTTCTCTCTCTCTCTCTCTATATATATATATATATATAATTGAATGTTTAAAAGATAAATATTCAATATAAATGACATTACAAAATCATATCAACTATATTGAATTAATTCTTAAGTTTATGAAAATGCCTTAAAAATATTATGAATAATCAAATTCAAATCTACTAGATCCATCAATGTCCATGTTTCTATATTGTGGATTGAAATAATTTCAAAATCATGCCCAAAAAATCCCTTTTAACTAATTTAGCCATGCAATGGGAACTGATAGGTTAAGTGGGTCCTATTATGGTTTATTATAGAGTATATGTTTTCCTCATTATTTTAAAATACATCCATTATTAATATATTTCCTTTAAGATAGAACTTAATAAGTTCATCCACTAATCTCCCAAAATGAAGTCAAAACCAGCTAATAAAAAGAACATGTTAGATTTGAGATTTTAATAATTAATTAAAACTTTGTTATCTTAAATTTTACATTTTAAGGAATTTTGTCCTATTAATTATATCATACCAAAAATATTTCATGGATACACATAATGAACCCTTTATTTGGTTTATTGAGCGTTAACAAAGTTATGAATGTTTTCATAATTAATAAGGATAGTTATGTCATGATCCTTTAAGCTATCCAATACCTTTATAGTTTTATGAATTGTGACCCATGACAAATATTGCATTAAAATTTTCAATCAAGAGTCCTCACTTGCAATTATCTTCTTCTTCTTTTTTTTACAAACCTTCTTCAAAATAATCAAGTGTGTAAGGCATTGAGTGTGCCTCAACATGTAAGGGATGTTTTTTTTTTCAAAAAAGAATTATGTTTGAATCTATATTTTTCATTTAAATTTTTAAATAATCTTATTTATTAATGACTGGTTGTTTAGACATGTTTGAAGTCTTTAATTGGAGGTGCTAGAGTTCTTTAATTTGGATTGTATTAAAAAATTTAAGATTTATTTTTACTGATGTTTTATAAGGATGGTTTTGGGATAAATTTTTTTTTTCAAATAGTTTAGATAAATGAAATTATTCTATCAAATTAATGATTTGAAATATATTAGATTTAAGAGTTAGTTCGAGTAGATAAGATCAATGACTTCGATTGCCTAGGTCTCAAGTTCAATTTTTGTTGAGTACCCTGTGATGTGTTGAGACTTAGGGGTAGATACACACCTAAATTTTAAAGTAGTCATGGGGACACCTTAAGGTAGAGATCAAACTTCTCCATGTATTCCATGTGGATTATAATAAGGTGATTCGACTACATATCATTTGGTAGATAGTACAGACCCAGGCCCACCCCCATTAAGCTTTAGATGTAGATTAAATTTTAATCCCATTAATGGGTCAATAGTAAATAAGAAAGAAAAAAATGAGAAAGGAGGTAGTATGGAATCCACCTAAACTTATCTAGTTTAAACTGAACTTTGATGGGGCTTGTAAAGGAAATCTAGGGATTTATGGTGTAGGTTGTGTGATAAAGGATTGTAGTGGTTCTCTAATAAGATTTTCTAACTTTGAAGCTTCCATATGGAACCAATAATGAAGATGAGGCCTAGGCTTTGGCAGTTAGAGTGGAAATGGCTTTAGAATATGATATCTCCTTTTTAGAAATTGAAGGTGACTCCTAGGTTGTGATTCAAGTTCTAAATAATCATAGGGCTAAATCTTGGAAAATAGCAAATATTTTAGATATTATCTAGCCAAAATTGGAAATTTTTTAAGATTATTCATGTTCCTATTGCTTTCAAAAAAGTAATAAAGTTACTGACTTCCTTGTTAATGTAGTGATTGATCAAATTATGGATGTAAGAATGGATAATGTCAGAACAAGTTGGGAAGACTACAAGGATGTTTATCAAATTGATCTTTGAGCATAAATCCACTTATTTTTATTTTTATTTTTTCAATAAAAATATAAATATCATGATTTTTTTATTTTTTGATTAAAGGTGATATTCATGTTTTTAAAGCTGACATGTTCATAAGTTTGATTCAGTTTGGGTTTTGATGGCAGGGGGTATCCCAAATTTCAAGTGGGAGGGCATGCCTTGGTTGTTTCATTATTGTCACCTAAGATTTCATTCATGTACATTTATTTCTTGAGATTGTTTTTCAAATGTAATGATAGTGTGAAAGCTTTTTTTATGGTTATAGTAATTGTCTTTGGGACCATTTTTCATTGTGAGTCAAAGAGATGGATCAACTCTACATTCAATCTTTGAGGTGGCTGATGATATTTGGCATAGCCAAATATAGAGAGATGGGGTTTGTGGACATGGTTTCCTAGATATCCCTTTCAAATTTTTTTGGATTTATACGATGGAGGTGGTAGAAACTATAGAGCATGTTTTGGGGATGGAAACTTTGGCTACAATCAAATGGGTAAGAGTAAATTTTGATTTGGCTTTATTATTCACAAGCAGTCTTTATTTGGTAATGTCAGATAAGGAACAAGCTCAGATGTTGGTAGATTTTTTTATATGGCCCAAATATAGGATGGGTTTACTATCAAAGAATGAAACCCTCTCTTTGGGTCCATTTCCTACTCTTCCTTTTTATGGTAGGGATAATTTGGGTTTTATTCCTTTGTCTCTTTGTCATGCTCTGAAATCAAGATTTTTTGTATTAGTGAATTTTTCTCAAGAAATGGATGAGGCTTACATAGATAAGCAAAAAATTATAGGGAATAAGAAAATATGTATGCCTGAAGTACAAGATTTATCATAGCCTATTTTGGGTTTGGAGGAATGGAAGGAATAGAGAAGGAAGTTGGAGCATGTGAAGGTGATTAAATGGCTAGCAAAAGAAGTTGCAAGTGGGTATTAAAAGACACCCCTTGGTGGAAAGGTAAATTTCAGTTGTTGAAGGACATGGGTAGCACTCAGAGGTGTTTAGTCTTCTCACATTTTTAGGAGGTAGTTGGAGGGGATCCTAAGAAGGTGGTAGCAATGGTTGGAGCAGTTTCTAAGGTGAAGGAGAAGGAGGCTTATGTGACCAATTTCAAAAATTCATCTAAGTGATTAGTGTCGGGTGATTTTCTATCAAGTATGGTAAAATGGTGGAATTAGTAATCCTTGAATAAGTTTTGTTTATCTAGTCTTTTTGGGTAATATCTGAATAGTATGTTATAATTAGGAGTTATAATAGTGATTGTTTGGTAGTAAGGATGGTTTATTCCTTATCTCAGAACCATTTTTGTTTTTTGGTTTGGTCAATATTCCTTAACATAGTCAAATGTGAAGCCAAACCATTTTTTGTTCTTTTGAATATCATATATTATAAGGGCCAAGGACCTGTAAAATCTCTAGCATTGATCAAAAAAATAATTTTAAATATATTATCCTCTTCATTAATGTCATCCTTAAATCCATTAATAAAATAACTTTTGAAAAAATCATTGTTAAGGTACTTTATTTGATTGATTAATTTTTGTAATAATAAATAAAATGAAATTTTTATTTAAAAAATAATAATAATCTATACTCTTATAAATTCCTTATGTGCATTACAACCAAATTGAATAAGAGGGGTTTACCAAACCTATAACATGTGAGAGTTATAAGTGTATTTTCTAACCACTAATAAAATTGAATAACCTACTGCTTTAATGTGAATGAATTTATGAGAGTTTTATGATATATGTGTGTTTGATAGACAGATAAATACAAATCTATCTTATGTAAGTATCTTGAAAGGTCATTTAAAATGAATTTTAAAAAATATAGTTGTGATGTATGGTTATAGAATAAAAGAGTGGTATGGTATTATGGGTGTGTTTCCCACTACATAACTATAAACACTATTTTTAGTACCTGACAGGTACTATTGCTTTCACTAAAAGGGATTTTATGTAACCTATTTTTGGTCATCCACCAATCGAAGGAGGTAGTTTGATTTATTTTTTTCAACTTCCCTATGTTGATAGATACTCGAGTAATAAAATAATGTTTCCCCTATTAACATTAACTAGTAAATAGTTTCTACACTTGGAACCAATGGCATGGTTGTGTGGTGCAATATGTTCATCATTTTTCTTTGAGAGGTGAGGAAAGGAAGTAGGTGGTTATGGAGGTTAGAATTAGTTGCCACGTGTTGGGTAGTGCCAAACATCGATTTCACTTGCATCTTTGTGGTAATGAGTGGCTAGTGTAAGTGCTTGTTTATTCCTCTTGGGAGGCTTCTATAAGACAATTTTGTTTGTTTTCCATTTTATATTTTAAATAATGGTGATTAGTAGTTTATAAAACTTGGGTTAGAAATAATACGTATTAAAATTTGAGGAGAAGATACAGGGGAAAATGGAGAAGAGTTTTATTGCACTGGCAATTGGATTTGAAATGGCATTCAATGTTACATCAAGATCAGGTTTTGCCAAAAAAAATCATTTTTCAATTTCCATTTTGGGGAGTTTTTTCTTTAACCTAGCATGGAAAAATCCCTGAGGTAGCTACACAGATTCCATTATGTATAGAAAATTGCATCTATAAAGTGGCAAAATCAGGTCTCTCCCTTGTAGAAGAAACAGGAGCCCTAGTCATCATAACTTTACCCTCTGCATTTTCCCTTTCATGGACAAGTACCTTTGCTAATATTTTTATTTTTTATTTCATTTTTTAGATGGGGTTCAAACCTATGATACTCATTGGTAATTAATTTATTAATTATTTTTCCATCTAGAGGCTTTGCAAGTTCAGTCTTTATAGGGGATTTATTGTGGGATATGACCTCACGTGTTTTGAACTTAGCTCCATTTTTCACCAAAGAGGTTCATATTTGTGGCGCATTCATAGCTTATGGTTTTATTCTTTTTATAGGTAATTCTTGATGTTATTGATGTGGGTTTAGGTAGAGAACAAGCGACATGCTAGATGGAGATCCCCCTGAAAATTCTATACAAATGGAAAATGTTCTCGAATGAATCCATACAAATGGAGATGTACCTCAAACTGATGTAAGTGATTTTGTAATATTTTTTCCCCCTATTATATAGCTTGTGTAGGTACTTACGAGTTATAAATTTGGGCAATTGTGGTCTTTTAGTTTTAACTTTTAAATTTAGGGGATGTTCTAGTTTTATGTCTAGGGATATTTTCATTTTAAATTTAGGGAGCTTTTGGCTTGCATTTTATCTATAATGATTGCTTATGGATTTCTAGTCTTATGGATGGATAATATCTCACATACATCAAATTTAGGCATATTATAGTATAAGGATGTTGGTTTTAAATTTGGGGATATTTGGGTTGCATGTTATCTATAATCATTACTCATGGGTTTTTAGTCTTACAGATGGATAATATCTTACAACCATCAATTTTTGCTAGTAGGTTTAAGACCTTTAAAAATTAAAAAAATAAAGCAATGTTACCCTATTGTGTGGTTTAGCATTTTAGATCATCAATTTTAGTCAATTGTGGATCTTAATACAATCTATTCCCAGTAGTTTTTTTATTTATGTAGCTACCTTATAGACAAGAATAAACTTTATTACTTTGTTCTTCCCTTTAATGTGTTGCACTATGTACAATACTATCAATGTCTTATATACTCTTCTACCTTTTTTTTAATGCATATAAAATTCTTTTTCTCCATACCCCAAATAAGCTTTATGCTTTTAAGGTGCTTTATGAGGAAAATTTGTATTTGAGTGTGTGTATCTTTGAAGGAGTGTGTTTGTATAAGCTATTCTTTATTGTAGCATTAAAATTGATGTTTGTTTACATTGATTTTCAAGTTTAACATGGTTTTTGTAGATAGTTTATATGGCATATGAAGTAAATGAATGTGAGAATCAAAGGCTTGTGAACAATGTTGACAATGAAGCTATTAAATTTAAGAGTACCAAAGATTGTATAGAGGATGATGTGTAGAAGTATTGTAATTTCAAAGTAAAAGGATGTCAAATATGGAGAAGCATAGTTGTGGTGTTCTTTCAAAACAAAATGAACTTGTTATTTCCTTTTGGGCTTGATGTTTCTATTATAGTTTCATGGAATATGAAACATGTAATGCATGTAATAAAGATATGTTTACCATTTTTATCTTTATCCATTGGCCTTTTTTCTAAGGGTTCTATCCTAATGTGACTAATAGTGATAAATGTTCTCTTATTTTTCTACATGGGTCTTTTCCATTTATGGTCAAGAGGACACTAAAAGAAATGCCTGTGAACTTCTTATCCTAAGAGCAAGATTAGAATTCATGTTTTTCATGTGCTTATTTTTTATTTCATGGTCTTAATCCATAATATAAAATAATATCCTTTTGGACCTAATACTTCTATTGTAGCTTCATGGAATATGAAACATGTAATGCAGGAAATAAAGATATGCTTACCATTTTTATCTTTATCCATTGGCTTTATTTATAAGGGTTATATCCTAGCGTGACTAATAGTGATAAATGTTCTCCTCTTGATCTTATACATGGGTCTTTTCCATTTGTGGTCAAGAGGACATTAAAGGAAATGCCTATGTAATTCTTATCCTAAGAGCAAGATCAGAATGCATGCCTTTCATGTGCTTATGTTATGTTTCATGGTCTTAATCCATAATATAAGATAATATTTGTTAGCATTTTAGGGTTGGGTATTTCTTTTACATTTTTCATGTGCTTATTTTTTGTTTCATAATCTTAATCTATATTAAAAGATATTATTTGTTCACATTATAGGCTTGGGTATTTCTTTTCATTATGTTGGGTATAATACCTTTGGCTGAACGACTTGGATTTTTTACAAAGTAAGTGATGGTGACCTTATTTTTATAAAATGAACAATAACCTTGCTACATAATATGTAAAATAGGCAAACAACTGTAATAACATTGTCTGATCATTTTTGTAAAACTTGCTATGCAGGCAGTTACTATTCTACACTAGTCCTACATGTATATTTTTCTCATGATTGCTCTTTCCAGTATTATATTTTTGGTAAAGACAATGGCTTGTTTGATTTTTCAAACTTTGAGTGATGTTTCTGACTTCTACTATTTACTGGCTCTAAATGGTTAAAGTTATTGAGAGTATCCAAAACCCTTGATAGATAGTAGCTAGTATTTCTTATTCATAATAATACAACTAACTAGCCTTAATAGCATATTGTGTATATCCATTATTTCATTTCATACATTATTCATCAACATGGTCTTATGTTTTCTTGCAGATTTTTTTTGTATCTTGGTTTGTATGTTTTCTTCTTAGCATATTTTCCCATTCTTCTTATTACACCCCCCCTTCATTTCCTTTTTTCATTCCTTGTAGGGAGGTTTGTCTACTATGTTTACCATGATAATTATACATTTGGTATTTTTATCTATTTTTTAATTCCTATAAATATCTAGATAATACGTATTGGTTTGTCCATTTATACATAAATATCTACTGGTGACATTATCTCAATTTTATCCATTTTTTAAATAAATCAATTTTTTACATACCATCTCAAATGTCAAGCACTTTATATTACATTCTATGACCATGAGATACTACACAATGATTCTAAAATCCTTTAGATGATTTTCCCATTCGTTATAATTCCCACATGGTTGAAAATCGCTAGACAAATTATGGTTTTTGTCTTTGTAGTTGGAGGGGAATTTTGAATGCTGCTTTTGGAAATGCCACTGAGATGATCATGTGCATGGCTTTAAATGATTCAAGCTATTTAAATTTTAAAGTATCCAAAACCATTGATAGGTAGCAGCTAGTATTGCTTATTCATAATAAAACCAATTTCAATATATATGGTGTAATCCTATATTTCATTTCATACATTATGCATCAACGTGGTCTATGATTTGTCATAGAATTTGTATAGCTTGGTTTATATGTTTTCTTCTTACCCTACTATTTAGTTTTCCTCATCACGTCCCCCTTCATTTCCTTTTGTCATTCCTTTCAAGGAGGTTCTCTAGTATGATTACTATGATAAATATGTATTAGCTACTTTTATCTATGTATGTTATATAATTTATGTAAATATTTGGACAATATGTATTGGTTTGTCCAATTATACATGAAGAGTTGCTCGTGACATAGAGAAAATATGGTTTCTGTCTTTATAGTTGGAGGGCTTTTGAATGCCACATTTGGAAATGCCACTGAGATGATCATTTCCTATGTTGCAAGAAATGAGAAATGAAGAAACGTGACTGCAATAACAATGTGATGAGAAATGTCCCTGTGAAAGGTTGTGCATAAAAAATTATGTTTTTATATTTACATTTTTTTAATAAATTTTAAGATAATTTTTTTTATTTATTTAATTATACAAATAGACATCCTACAATTACAACTGTATGTAATATAATATACTAATTTGTTTAATATTTAACATATTCTAAATAAATGTATCTAAGATGTGTACTAATGATTTTATTTATTTAAAGTAATTTTTTAACAAAATTTAATTTTAATATTTAAAAAATAAATTTTTAATAATTAATTTTTAACTTTAAAAAAATTTAATATTTTATTAAATTTTAATCTTTTTATTTAAAAAATAATATATTAAGTTAAATATTATATATATATATATATATATATATATATATATATATATATATATATATATATTCAAATTTTAAAGTTTTAATTTAATATTTGAACTTAAGTGTCAAGAATTATGACGATTAATTGTTCAACATTATATTTTAAATATTAATATAAATTACAAAACAAATATTGAAAAAATATATATAATTATTATAATCTTTTTATAATTTTTAAGATCTACCTAAAGAATTATATTTCATTTAATATAATCTTTAAAAAAAATTGATTATATATATTTTTAAAAAATAAATCATCTTTATTAATTAATAAATGATTTTAAAAGTAATAAAATTCTAAAATATTAATAAGCCTTTAAAAATAGGGACTATTTAACTTAACATATATTCATTTTAGTACATACTACAATTTTAATGCAACTGAAACGAGACTGTTCTCCTTGATAATGATTGAAATAGGATTGGGCATTATGGTTTCTAAAGAAATGGAAAATCATCGTTAAAAAATAGGTTCTCATCACATTTTCATTTCTTCCCATTAAAACATGAAATTATTCTCCCCCATCATATTTATTACAATAGGGCAATTCATTTCTACATATGTACTAAAACATGAGATGATTTGTGTCATACAACAATCATTGCTCAGTTCCATACTTTCAAATATCTTGTTTGTGCTTGGTCGTGCCTTTTTTTAGTTGAGGCATTATTCAAAATAAAAAAATACCAACCCTTTTTTAATGTAAATTTTGCTCTCATATGTTTATCCATGTTATGCATGTTACATAAAGGCTTTAATTTTCTATATTTAGAAGCTTATTTGCAATTTTAGTTTGAAATTGATGAAATATTTGCCATGTTTTATGAAAGAAGTTACTATTGTTAATCTAAGATTATTATTAATGGTTATTATGGGATTTATTTTCCTAGCTATGCTACACTTCACTCACATAAAGCTTCATATCAGTCAATCAAAATTAACACTTTCAAGGTTTAGCAGTTGTATCATGCTCATTACGTATGCAGTTTATCTCTTATTCCAATTGAAGAGTCATCCAAACCTCTAAAAATGCATTAATGAGGTTTGATATAATGTTTCATATGTAGTTACCAAGGTTTACTACTATTGTCTTATACTATTTTTTCTATTTTTGATCTTGTGCTTTTCTTTTTTCACCTAGGTCTATGGCTTTTTCTCATAATTGTAGTTACACAACTAAAATGTACAAGTGTAAAGTATAAGATTCCATATCTCCCACCTCTTTAAATGAAAATTAAGATTTATTTTGTGATGTTGGAGGAACTAAAGAATTTTTATTTGTTAAAATAATATTTTTTACCCTTACCTAACTCCCAACAAATGACAGGCCACCAACAACATTTAATACACCCACTTTCAAATTTCAATTTTGGAGCCCATTTTGTTTTAGGGAGAAAAGTTGTGGATTAGGTGATAAATTTATCAGTAGAAGACAAAAGGAAAAAGGGAATTTGTAGTAGAAGATAGATTCATGCAACAATAGTCAAAAAGAATTTATAACAGCAAAAAGGGAAAAATAGAATAATAGTAGAAAGAAAGAGCAACGGCCTATAGGAGAAGAGTGAATAGGGGAGCTTTTAGTATCAACCAATAATAAAGAAGTAGAGGATATTAAACATAATCTATAGTAAGGAAGAAGGAGCAATAGTTAAGGAAAGTTTTGTATGTTATTTTTGTAATAGTAGTAGTTGTATGTTCTAATTATGTACAAGGAGTTTTTTCAAATATATGCAAGTTTAGTGTGTATTTATTCATTCTCTCCCTCGTTCTATTTCATCTTGTATTTTCTATTTTCTACCCACATGAACTTGCAGATTTATGTTATTTTATCTCTCCTACACAACCAATAGTGTTGTAGTTTTTTCTAACAACTAGTATCAAAGACATTAGTGAAGGGAAGTCAAGTTGTGAGTGCATGTAGACATGGAAATAAGAAGTTTAGGGTCTTGGTATCATCCCCCAATGTTTTATGGAAAAAAATATGATGTGTGGAACATCAAAATGAAGATAATATTTAACTTTCAAGAGCTATGGGAGTTAGTTGAAGCTAGGTATAATGAGGTTACAGACATGGCAACCTTCAATGCCTTAACTCAAGCACAAAATAATGTGTTAAAGGAGAATAGGATGAAAGATACCAAAGCACTTAGCTACATACAAATGGCTTTATTTGACTCAATATTTTTTAGGATATCAGTAGTTGTCCATTCTAAGCAAGCATAGGATATCTTGAAAACTGCATATCAAATAAGTGACAAGGTGAAGCTTGTTAAGTTGCAGATCTTAAGAAGATACTTTGAGACCCTAAAAATGAAGGAGAATGAGTCAATAAATGACTTATTCACAATAACTATGAACATAGTAAATCAAATGAAGACATGTGGTGATACCCTTGAATACCATAGTATCATTGAGAAGGTGTTTAGGAGCCTTTAAATTAGATTTAACCCTATAGTGGTTATATAAGAGTTAAAGGATTTGAGGTAAATAAAAATTGATGAGCCAATGGGTTCTTTTTAAACCCATGAACAAAGATTGAATAGGTCACCCACCTCCTCCCATGAGCAAGTATTCAAGACCAATATCAATATGAAAGGAAGGGGGAGAGGATCAAACAATAGAGGAAGAGGAAGAAATTATGGCAGTCAAGAAGGTGGAAGACATGGCCATCAAGAAACACATGGAAGAGGAAGAGGAAGGAACAGTAGCACTTCTAGAGGTGGATCTACACAAAGGTATGAGAAGTATAGCATCCAATGTTATTATTGAAAGAGGTATGGACATTATGCTAGTGAGTGTAGAAATAAGGAGTATGACATGAATAGGAATAATTCTAATTTCACTCCTACATAAGAGGCTGAACCAAATAGGAATGAGAAAGAAGGAAGCTAGTTTATAACATGAAACATTACTTAACACAATGGCAAAGAGACATGGTACTTGGATAGTGGTTGAAACAACCACATGAGTGGGAATAAAGAGATGGTTATCCAAATGGATGAGACAATAAAATTAGAGGTGAATATGGGAAATAATGATAAAGTTCATATTATGGTCAAAGGTAGCATTTCAATCTGCACCAAGCAAGGCGACAAAAGGCAAATTCATGATGTTTACTATGTACCTCGATTGAAACATAACCTTATCAGTATATGGCATAATGTGAAAAAGGGGTACGAGGCCAAATTTGAGAATGGTGAGTACATCATCTTTGATAGAAATGGTTACAATAGGAAGATATTAGTAGTCAAGATGATATGCAATCAAATGTTTCCATTGAGAATGCAAAGTGAGTTCACAATAGCGTTCAAAATATTGATGGTAAATGAACCTACTCTTTGGCATCTTAGGTATAGACATTTGATGTTTTGAGTTTTGAACCTTATTTATAAGAAGCACATGGTGAAGGGGTTTCTCCTTATAGAATAGCCAAACAAGGTGTGTGAAGGATGCATATTGGGGAAGTAACATAGGATTGCATTAATCATGGGTAAGGCATGGAGAGCTAGAGCTCTGTTAGAGCTGATACATTCATATTTGTGTGGTCTAATGAATACCCCCTCCCTATCCAAGAATGTCTATTTAATGACATTTATAGATGACTATAGTTAGAAGATATGGGTGTACTTCTTGAAGAAAAAATCAGAATCATTTGAGACCTTCAAGCATTTCAAAACCATGGTGGAGAAACAAAGTGGCCACTATATCAAGATTTTGAGGAAAGATAGAGGGGGAGAGTATATCTCTAATGAATTCATGAATTTTTGTAAGTATCATGGCATAAAGAAGTAATTTACAGTCAGGTATACACCACAACAAAATGGTGTGGCTAAGAGGAAGAATAGGACCATCCAAGAGATGGAAAGGAGCATGCTAAAGGAAAAAGGTTTACCTAATGATTTTAGGTTGAGGATATATAAATATCCATATAATTTTTAGACATTTTTCTAATGAAGAGTGTAATGGATGCAATCCCTCAATAAGCATGGAGCAATCAGAAGCCAAGTGTTGAACACCTTAGAGTGTTTGGTTATGTAACATATGCACACATGCCCAAGCAAAGAAGAACAAAATGGGATGACAAAGGTGAGAAATTTATTTTTATAGGGTATAGTGACAAATCAAAGGCATACTTAATGTACAATCCCATCACCAAATATCTCATAATTAGCTAAGATGTTTAATTCATTAAGCATGAAGCTTGGGAAGAGAGACAAGGAGAAGAGCATGTAGAAACAAGGGATAGTGGACCCTTCATTAAATCTAAAATAAAAGGTGGTACAACCACAAATGCACCAACATGGACCCATATTTATCAAAGGGTTGATTTATCTAGTGGTATCAACCATCAAGGATGTCAAGGAGTTATTTAGGAGTCAACATCCTCCTCTTCCAACTCAAGTCAACATCAAGTAAGGACAAGAAGCTCACAAGAAGTTTATGAGCAATCAAGGTATGAACAAAATGAGGATAAAAGTTTAAATTATGCACTCTTTCTATTAGTTGATTCAATATACTTTGAAGAAGTAGTCAAGGATAGCAAGTGGTGTGAAGCTATTGATGAAGAGATGCATGCCATAGAGATAAATGACACATGGGAGTAGTTAACCTACCAAAAGGAAAAGAGGTCATAGGAGTTAACTAGGTATATAAGACAAAAATTACTCCCAAAGGCAAGATAGAGAGGCATAAGGCAAGGCTAGTGGTGAAGGGCTACAAGCAAAAGCCTAAATGTGATTATAATGAAACATTTGCACCCATAACAAGGCTAGAAGCCATAAAGATAATCATAGCCATTATTTCCAACACAAGTGGAAGGTGCATCAAATGGATGTGAAGTTAGCATTCTTGAATGGAGTGCTAGAATAAGAGGTCTACGTGGGATAGCCACCTAGATGTGAGTTTCTCAAGCATGAAAACAAAGTTTATAGGCTAAAAAAGGCATTATAAGGGCTCAAGCAAGCCCCAAGAGCATGTTACAACTATATAGACTCATACTTATTGAGTAAAAATTTTAGTAAGAGTGAAAGTGATCCCACACTATACATCAAATCATACAAGGAATGTATGTTGATTATTGTATTATATGTGGATGATCTAATAATCATTGGTAATGCAAATCAGTGTATTGAAAAATTCAAAATATCCATGAAAAATGAGTTTGAAATGACTGATTTGGGCTTCTTGAAGTAATTTCTTAGGATAAAAGTCAAAAAAATGGATGAAGGCGTATTCATATGCCAATCTAAGTATGTAAAAGGGGTTTTGAAAAGGTTCAAGATGATGGACAACAAGCCTGTATTCACTCTAGCTAAGACAAGTCTTAAATTATGCAAAGATGATTGCAATAGCAATGTAGACCCCACATGTTATAAGAGTCTAGTAGGAAGCTTAATGTACTTGACTATAACAAGGTTAGATATCATGTATGCATTTAGCCTTATATCAAGATTTATGGAGATTCCAAAGGAGACACATTAGTAAGTAGACAAGAGGATATTGAGGTACATAAATGGAACAAGGGATTATGGTGTTTTATATGCAGTAGTAGATGAGTTTTAGTTTGTTGGTTACATGGATAGTGATTAGGTAGGGAACCTTGATGACTGAAAGAGCACCTTCAGTTATGTATTTCATCTTGGGTTAGGATCCATATCTTGGGTTTCAAATAATATTATAGCTCAAGTAGAGTATATAGTAGCCAATACAGCAACATGTCAAGCTATATGGTTGAGAAGGATACTTTTTTATTTGCATGAGGAGAAACAAGGATATTTTATGGTTTATTATGTTAATGTATCATCTATAACATTTCCAAAGAACCTCATATTTCATGGTAGGAGTAAACACATTATAATTAGGTATCACTTTATTCATGAGTTAG
Source organism: Torreya grandis (assembly GCA_037957365.1). NCBI lineage: Eukaryota > Viridiplantae > Streptophyta > Pinopsida > Cupressales > Taxaceae > Torreya > Torreya grandis. The sequence continues at coordinate 526,967 of JARHVA010000281.1, read as the reverse complement.
TTGAAAATTATGTCATAGGGCTTAGTTTTTACAATTCTGATCTATAGCTAGCTAATATTTTTACTAAGCTATTGTCTAAGGACACTGTCATGCACCTAAGAGGAAGGTTAAGGGTCATAAATGTAATAGAATTAGGCCTACATAGTGTTATGGTCGCTCCAAAGTCTTACAATAGAGCTACAGACTCAAACAATACAGCTCTAGACTCCTATAGCAAAACTATAGACTCCATCAATCCAACTATGAACTCTTATAAAAAAAACTATGGACTCCATCAGTCTAGCTATGGACTCCAATAGAAAAAATATGGACTCCATCAGTCCAACTATGGACTCCTACAGTAGAACTATGAACTCCATCAAAAAAACTATGAACTCCATCAGTAAAACTATGGACTCCATCAGCAGAGCTATAAACTTCAGTAACGAAGCTCTGGACATGCATAAAAAGGATGTGAAAGCATTTGGTAAGTTAAAAAGAAGTTATAAGGAGGTTTTGGAGACTGAGAAAAGTCTAATTGACCATCGTAGGAAGCCCAAAAATAAGGGAGAGTGTTAAAATAATAATTTTTCCCCTTACCTAACTCCTAATGAATGACAAGCCACCAACAACATTTAATACACCCCCTTTCAAATTTCAATTGTGGAGCCCATTTTGTTTTAGGGGGAAATTTTGTGAAGTAGGTAAGAAAGATATCAATAGAAGACAAGGAAAAAGAGAATGTGCAGTAGAAGATAGATGCATGCAATAGTAGTCAAAGAGAATTTGTAGCAGCAAAAAGGGGGAAATAGAACAACAGTAGAAAGATAGAGCAGTAGCCTATAGGAGAATAGTGAACATGGGAGCTTTTAATAGCAACCAATAGCAAAGAAGTAGAGGAAAGTAAACACAGTCTGTAGCAAGTAAGAAAAAGCAATAATTAAGGAAAGTTTTGTATGTTATTTTTATAACAACAAGGACTATATGTTCTAATTATGTACAAGGAGTTTTTTTAGATATATAAATATATGCAAGTTTAGTGTGTATTCCTTCATTCTTTCCCATGTTTTATTTCAATCTTGTATTATCTATTTACTGCCCACCTAGGCCTATAGATTTGTGTTATTTTCTCTCTCCTACATAGCGAATAGTTTTGTAGTTTTTTCTAACATTCTTTGTATGATTTTATATAAGCACAAGAATCTATGAACCACTTGTGTCTTAGCTAAGCAACTTCATCATATAACTTCAAGAGCCCCCTATGGCCTTGTTTCTTTCATGGATTTAACCAATTTGGATCACCATTTGTAAATAAGGTTAGAAATTCCATGTCAAATATACCCTCATTACAATATATGTTCAATAGAGATGAAATGATAGATGATCAATCAATCATATACATTCATTCTCCATTCAAATTATTTACCCAAGGTCGAAGATGTGAACTATTTGGTGAGGGAGTTAATTGGTGCATCCTTACCCATATTAATAACACAATAATGTATATTATTTCAATCTTATTTGTCAATGTTGCTTACACCTATCTCTATTCATTGTGAAGTTGTAGTTTGTGCCCATTTGATGATCTCTTCAAACAATAATTATTTTTAACTGAGTAAAGTAAATTATATGTCCTCTAATTTTTCTTCCCCCCAATAGCAAATTCCACTTGTAAAATATGGTTTACATGGGCTATCAACATTCATAATGTTCAGTAAATGATTGGGCCATAGAATGTATGAGTTGAATGAAGTTTGGAAGTATTTAATGTTGTGCAACTGTAGGATGCTTATTTTTTGAATTGTGTAATCAACCTCTGCACAAATACTTTAGATGTTTATGATATTATAAAGTATGTGCATTGTATAAAATGGTATAAAAATTATGTTAACCAGCTTCCATTTAGCTTTTGGCTATATAAATTAATATATAGTTTTTATGTAATGATTATTTTTGTCATGCATGCACTTCTCTAACTTTTGTTTGCTTTTGGTTTATTTGAGAGAGAAAAAAAACATAAAAATTGGTCTTCGAATATTATTCTCTCTATTTTTTATTTTGAGCACATCGTGACATTCTATTTGGGCTAAATATTAAATTAACATTCAAAATATTTTAGAATTTGTGGGTACAAATTTTTGTTTTTCAAAGAATGAAAACATATAATGTGAAGTCTTTATTGTTTATTTAAAAAAAATAGTTTATTTTTGAAATGCTAAGTGCAGTCATATGTTCAAATAAATAAAACAAATACTTTAGTAGCACATAGTGTCATTGAAACTAGTAGCGATCGAGGATATGGAGATTGGGAGAAATTTTAGAAGAGCATTTAGATATTTAATACAATTTTCACTCAGAGCAGTCAGGTATTCAACACAATTTTTATAGTAAATTTGGTAGAGAAACAAAGCAATGGAAAAATAAATCAGTCACTCTGACCTTTATTTATAGTTAAATAAGGAAAAACCTCCCCCTATAATAGCCATCTCTTAGTCATTCACATCACCCAAAACTTGGAGAGTGAAGCAAAAAAACAAGCTCTCTCTCCCTCTTTCTCTCTTTGTTTTGTTATATTGGATGATATTTTCAATTCAAACGTCAGCTAATAAAACTGCCTCATGGTACTCATTTTATTATGATATTAAACTTATAATTTAGTCTTTTATGTATGCTTTTTATGTCACCAATGCAATCATTATTATTTTGTATAGAGAATTGTTGGATTTTAGTGGATCATTTCTTTCATTGTCCTAAGTTCCTAATCTATCTTCTACAAGAAAATATATTGAGAACATTAACACATGGTTATGGCTTTTGTATTATTTATTTATTTTAATTTTGATTTATAAATAATTATATAAAAATTATTAAAATGAAGAGAAAAGAAATTTGGCCCAAAAAAATAGAAAAAATCATTTAAATTAAGAGGCATAAAAAAAAATTACTCTTTTTTTATCTTCTACTAATTACTTACTAGGTTAAGTCTAAATAAATGTTCCATAATATTATAATCCATCATGTAACCCACTATTCATCTATTAGCTATTATTTGAGTAAATTTCTACATATAAATGCTAACTAATCCATAATTGAAAATAAATGGCCGAAGGCTTTTTATTGTGAAAAAACAAGCACAATCACTTTTTGTATATATAAATGTATATAAAAGATAAAATCCATATGCAATATTTGTATGGGCTTATGTTGGGGTGGAAAAAACCTAATATATACCTCATTGTATATATGTAAAAAAATATTTCATATAGATAATAATGAAAGTTTTCTATAATATTTTAAAAGCTTAGTATACTGTTTATAGCTTAAAAATTATATTTGTAGGAAAACAATTGAAAAATTTTAGGTGGAAAATATTAATGTTGATTTTTGATTAATATTTTTGTAGGCTGATATGATTGCATATAGTAGATAATAAAATAAATACATAAGTTACTGTAAATGTTACTAAACATGGCACCACTTGTTATGAATCTAATAACCAATATTTTAATAATATGTCAAAATGAACATATTACTCAATAAACTTAGAATTATTCACAAACCTTTATTATTTTTAGATATTGCATGTTTATTTTAGGGGTAAATATTATTGAGAGAATATCTTAGATTATAATATACATATGGATCCATTTTTTTCTTTACAATATCAATATATAGTTATTAGTAATCTGATGTAAAAAATAATTCAACCTTCTAGAAGTCATAACTTTTGACTCGTAGCTCTATTTGAGCTCTTCCACACACCAAAATGACCATATTAAAAATAATGTTTCTATCCCTAGGTATTTTTATCTGTGTAAGAATGTTTTTGATATTTTTTAGAGGCCATATGTGATCATTTGATAGTCTAAAATTATGATTTAATTATTTTTTCAAGTTTTTTCAATTTTTAGAAATTATATATTTTTAAAACCAGACATCAACTTCAGTTGAATTTCATCACATAGTCTAATTATAGTGTTACAGATATTTCAGGAGATTTTTGAGATATTTTAGGATTTTTTAAAAATAGGCATTTTTTTTAGATTTTAGTTTTGTCAAATTTTGCATGTAAACTATAATTTCTTGAGGCTTATTTAATCATGGTGTGGGTTTATAATTATTTCAAGCAACCAATATGAATCAATTTTGAGTATTGTTTTAATATATTATCTTAATGGTAATTTTCTTGTTCTTGATAGTTTTATGGGTTCATCATCTGATATCAGAACAAGTTTGAATCTTGGAGGAGAGAAAAATGGTGATAGGATGAAGATATATGGCATAGATGAACTAGAATATATAAGATCTATAGAGGGAGGTTCAATAATTAACAAAGGTTATCACCAATAAGTAGACAAGATAAGGTGGTGATGAGGAAGACACAGATCGTGATGAGGAAGTTTAGCAAGAAGAACAATAAGAGCAACCACCATCGATGGAAGAGAGGATGGTTTGGGATTTAGAAGGAAGGAATGAAGGAATAAAGGTTGATGTCCCAGATTATGGAGGAAGTTTAAAACCAAAGGAGTTAATAAATTGGAAGAATAGCATGGAGAATTTATTCGAGTGGGAGACTATGAGAGAAATAAGAAGGTAAAGTTTGCATGCACAAAATTGAAAGGTCATGCAATGATTTGGTGGGATCACCTATAGAAAGAGAGATAGAGAAAAGGTAAAGACAAGATTAATTCATGGAAAAATATGGAGAATAAGTTGAGGGAGGAATTTCTTTCTATGGATTATGCACAGACCCTATAGAGAAGATTCTAGAATTTGAGGCAAAAGGATCACAGTATACAAGAGTATAGAGATGAAATTTATTACCTTTCCATATGGGTGGAGGATGATGAAACAGAAGAGAAGATGGCTGCAAGGTATGTAAATTGTTTAGAATTTTCTATTCAAGATGAATTAAGCATGTATAGAATACTTAACATAGAGGAGGCTTACCAATTAGCTTTGAAGGCAGAAGAAAAACAAAATAGATATAATTTCATAAGGATATCTCTTGGTCTAAGAAGAGGTGGATCCTATCCAATAAGGGGATGAGGTGGGTTTAATACCACCAGAAGTGGATTTAATGCTGATAAAGGTGAATCATCATGCATAAAGGCAAGATAATAATAGGTAAGCATTTCAATACCAATAAAGAGGATGAGGATTTCAGAGAGGACAAGTTTATCATGGTGCTATAGGATGGTTTCCAAATTAGCATAGATCTTATGTCTGTTATAGGTGTACACAAAAAGGGCATAGATAAATTGAGTGTCCACACTATCAAGATCAAGAAAGGAGGCAAGAAGATCATCCAAGAGTAAATATAGTTGAGCCTAAAATAGAAGATTAGAATATTGAAGTTACACCAGCAAACATTGGAGAAAAACTCATGATGAGAAGAACCATGATCGCTCCAAGGAAGGAACAAGTGTAGAATAAAAAAGGTGGTGATGCATGGCTATGATCAAATATCTTTTTAACAAGATGCACTTCGGGTGGAAAGGTATGTAAAGTAATTATATATGGTGGTATTTGTGAAAATATAGTTTCTAAATAAATGATAGAGAAACTAAATCTTCAATGTGAAAAGCATCCTTATCCTTATCATATTTCATGGTTTAAGAAAGAGAATGAGGTTACAGTAGATAAAAGGTGTTTAATCAAGTTTTCTATAGGAAAGATTTATAATGATAAAATATGGTGCGATGTTATTTTTATGGATGCATGTCATGTGTTATAGGGAAGACTATGGTAACTTGACAAGAAGGTAAATCATGATCGAGCAAAGAACACATACACTTTTTGGAAAGGTAGTTTTGTTACCTCTTAAAGAGGAAGAGAAGATAGAAAGCATGCTCTCTACTAAAGAATTTATCCAAGATATGAAGGTAACAAGTTGTTGTTATGCATTAGTAGTAAAGAATTAAGAAATAGAAATGATGCAAATACCAATAGAAGCAGCAAGAGTGTTAAAAGAATATGCAGATGTTATGCCTAATGAGTTACCAAATGGTTTACCATTGAAGAGAGATATACAACATCATATTGATTTGATTCCAAGATCATCTCTACCCAATCAAATAGCTTATAGACTAAGTCAAATAGAACATGAAAAATTAAATAAATAAGTTACTGAATTTCTAAGGGAGAAAGTGATAAGGGAGAGTATGAGTCCATCTACAACACTAACATTGCTAATTCCAAAAAAAGATGGAGGATGGATAATGTGTGTGGAAATTAGAGCAATTAATAAAATCATAATAATGTATAAGTTTCCTATACCTTGTTTAGATGATATGATGGGTGTGCTTGTAGGAGCAAAATATTTTACCAAGATTGATCTAAGGAGTGGTTATTATCAAATTGAAAATTGTGAAGGAGATGAGTGGAAAACTGCATTCAAGAGTAGGGATGACTTATATGAGTGGATGGTGATGCCATTCAGATTATCTAATGCACCTAGCACATTTATGAGGGTGATGAATAAAGTGTTACGAGAATATATTGGTGAGTTTGTGGTTGTTTATTTTGATGATATTTTGATAATCATTAAGACTAAAGAAGAACACTTACAATATTTGAGAATGGTAATGGATTTTTTATGAAATGAGTTGTATGCAAATTTGAATAAGTGCAGGTTTATATAGAGTAATTTGGTATTTTTGAGATTTTTAGTTTCAATAGATGGTGTGAAAATGGATGAAGAAAATATAAAGGCGATTGTTGAGTGGCCTATTCCAAAAAGCATTACAGAGGTTAAAAAAAATCATGATTTAGAAAAATTTTACATAAAATTTATTAAAACTTTTAGTAGTATTTTAGCACCAATAACAGATTGCATGAGAGGGAAGGAATTTTCATGGACTACAGCAGCCATAGAAAGTTTTGAAATTTTGAAGAAGATTACAGAAAGACTAGTTTTAGCATTACCAAATTTTAACAAAGTGTTTGAGGTTGATTGTGATGCTTTATTTGTGGGAATTGTTGTGTTGAGTCAAGAAGGAAAGCCAATAGCATATTTTAGTGAGAAATTGAATGAGGTAGAAACAAAGCATTCTACTTAAGATGTTGAACTTTATGTAATTGTAAAAGCATTAAGACATTAGAGGCATTACTTGGTGCCTAAGGAGTTTATACTATTTACATATCATAAGGCTTTGAAGTAGGTGAATACACAAAAGAAATTAAATAGTAGGCATGCAATGTGGGTTTCTTTCTTGCATAGTCATACTTTTATGTTGAAGCATAAATCAGGAAAACAAAATTAGGTAGCTGATGCATTGAGTAGGAGGGTAACATTATTAACTACTATGGTGAGTGAAGTAGTTAGAATTAAAGCTATCAAAAAATTATATGATACTGATCCATATTTTGACAAGATAGTTGAATAGTGTAGGAATATATTAATAGGTGGGATAGATATTATTCATGATGAGTATCTTATACAAGAAGTTTATCTCTTCAAATGGAAACAATTATGCATTCTAGTTGGGTCTCTACCAAACAATATAATAAGACAATTACATAGTGGTGGTTTGGTTGGACATTTTGGTAAGATTAAGACAATAGCTTTGGTGGAGGAAAAGTATTTTTGGACAAATGTGAAGAGAGATGTGACATGGTATGTTTCAAGGTACAAAATATGTTAGGTGGCTAAAGGACATGCACAAAATAATGGACTTTACATGCCATTACTAGTTCCAAGAAGGTCGTGGATAGATTTGAGTATGGATTTTGTGTTGGGATTACCAAACACACAAAGAGATAATGATTAGATTTTTGTTCTTGTAGACAAATTTTCTAAAATGGTTCATTTCATTGTGTGTAATAAAATCAATGATGCAACTAAAGTTGCAGAATTATTTTTTATGGATATTATGAGATTGCATGGTATTCTAAAAACTATTACTTCAAATAGGGAAATGAAATTTCTAAATCATTTTTAGAAGACTTTGTGGAAGAAGATGGGTACTAAGCTACAATTCAGTAGTGCATATCACCCACAAATAGATGGATAGATAGAAGTTATGAATAGGAGCTTGGGAAATTTATGGAGATACATAGTGGGAGAGAAGTCAAAGCAATGGAACTTGGCTTTACTACAAGCTGAGTTTGCATATAATAGTTTAGTGAATAGATTAATAAAAAAGTCACATTTTCAAATTATTTATGGGAGAAATCCTATGGGTATTTTAGATTTGGTATAATTACCAATTGCAGATCGAATTAGTGATGATGTAGAAGCATTTATGGAGCATTTGCAATAGTTTCAAGAATGAGTAAGAAGAAAGTTGTAAGAAAGTAATGAGAAATATAAAGTAACAACAAATGTCATAAGAAGATCCAAAGTATTTGAAGGAGAGTTGGTAATGGTTTACTTGAGGAAATAAATATTTCTAAAAGGCACATACAACAAGTTGCAGTATAAGCAAATCAGACCATACAAAATTGTGAAGAAAGTTAATGATAATGCCTATGAGGTGAGTTCACCACAAAATTTTGATATATATCTAATTTTTAATGTTACAAATTTATATGAATTACATGGATAAGATGGTGAAGATGATGATGATGATTATGATGAATATGTAAATTGGGAGTAGCAGGTTCCACAAAAGAAAAAAGAAAAAATAGTGTAGGTTTTGGATATGAAGACAATGATCACATGGCAAGGGAATTATAACAGGTATTTAGTGTAGTGGGAAGGATTGCAGTAAGAAGACAACATTTGGATTATAGAATGGGAGCTGAAGAAGACTGGCAAGGAAAAGTGGAAGTAGTATAATTAGGCCAACTCGTAGGAGCTAAGTTGTTTTCAACCAGAGGAGAATGATGCAAAAAATAAGCCTTAACTTTTGACCTATAGCTCCATTTGAGCTCTTCCACATGCCAAAATGACCGCATTAAAAAGTATGTTGTTGTCCGTAGGCAATTTTACTTTCCTAAGAATGTTTTTAATATTTTTTAGAGGCCATACATAATCATTTGAGTGTCTAAAATTGTGATTTAATTATTTTTTCAAGTTTTTTCTATTTTTATAAATTGTATATTTTTAGAACAAGACATCAACTTTATTTGAATTACATCCCATAATCTAATTATAGTGTTTAAGATATTTTGGGATATTTTTGGGATATTATAGGATTTTTTAAAAATAGGCATTTTTTTAGATTTTAGTTTTTTATGAATTTTGCATGTAAACTCTAATTTCTAAGTTGAGGCTTATTTAAGCATGGTGTAGGTTTGTAATTATATCAATAAATTAATAAAAATTAATTTTGATTATTGTTTCAAGATCTTGGCCTAATGGTAATTTTCTTGTTCTTGATATTTTTTTATTCATTATCTAGTATCAGAGCAAGTTCAAATCTTAGAGGAGAGAAGAATGGTGAGAGGATGAGGATGTATGACATAGATGAACTAGACTATATAAGAGTTTTAGAGACAAGTTCAATAATTAATATAGTTTCTCACCAATCAATAGATAAGACAAGGTGGTGATGAGGAGGACACATATCATGATGAAAAAGTTCAGTAAGAAGAACAACAACAAGAGCAGCCACCATTGATAGAAGAGAGGATGCTTCAAGTTTTAGACAGAATGAATGAAGGAATGAAGTTTGATGTTCTAGATTATGAATATAGTTTAAAACTAGAGGAGTTACTAGATTGGATGACTAGCATGGAGAAGTTCTTTGAGTGGAAGACTATGAGAGAAGACAAGAAGGTAAAGTTTACATGCATGAAATTGAAAGGTAATGCAATGATTTGGTGGGATCACCTAAAGAAAGAGAGATAGAGAAAATATAAAGAGAAGATTAATTCATGAAAAAATACAAATAATAATTTGAGGGATAATTTTCTTCTTGTGGATTATGCACAAACCCTATATAGAAGATTCTAGAATTTGAGGCAAAAGGATCACAGTAAACAAGATTATAAAAATGAGTTTTATAATATGTCCATATGAGTAGAGCATGATGAAATAGAAGATAAGATGTTTTTAAGGTATGTAAATGGTTTGAAATTTTCTATTCAAAATGAATTAAGCATGCATAGAATACATAACATGGAGGAGGCTTATCAATTAGCTTTGAAGATACAATACAAATAGAATAGATAAAATTTCATAAAGACATCTCTTGGTCCAAGAAGAGGTGGATCCCCTCTAATAATGGGATGAGGTGGGTTTAATACCACCAGAGGTAGCTTTAGTGCCAATAAAATTGAATCATCACATGGTACATAAAGGCAAGATGATAATAGGCAAGGGTTTTAATACCAACAAAGAGGATGAGGGTTTTAGAAAGGATGAGGTTATGGTGGTGCTAGATGATGGTTTCAAAATTAACGTAGATATTATGTCTGTTATAGGTGTGGAGAAAAATGGAATAGAGCATTTGAGTTTCCACACAATCAAAATCAAGAAAGGAGTCAAGAATATCACCCAAGAGTAAATTTAGTTGAGGCTAAAATAGAAGAGCAAAATACTAAAGTTGCACCTGAAAATTTTGGAGACAATCTCATGATGAGAAGGACCATGATCACTCTAAGGAAACAACAAGTGTAGAATAAAAAAAGTGGTGATGCATGGCTGCAATCAAATATTTTTTGAACAAAATGTACTTCAGGTGGAAAGGTATGCAAAGTAATTATAGATGGTGGTAGTTGTGAAAATATGGTTTCTAAAGAAATGATAGAGAAACTAAATCTGCAATGTGAAAATCATCTTAATCCTTATCGAATTTCATGATTTAAGAAAGGAAATGAGGTTATAGTAGATAAAAGGTGTTTAATCAATTTTTCTATAGGAAAGAGTTATAACGATGAAATATGGTGTGTTTTTATTCTAATGGATGTATATCATGTGTTATTGGGAAGACTATTGCAATTTGATAGGAAGTTAGTTCATGATGAATCAAATAACACGTACACTTTTTGGAAAGGTAGTACAAATGTAGTTTTTTTAACTCTTAAAAAGGAAGAGAAGATAGAAAGTATGATCTCTATTAAAAAATTTATCCAAGATATGAAGGTAGTAGGTTGTTGTTATATATTAGTAACAAAGAATGAAGAAATAAAAATGGTGTAAATATCAATAGAATTAGGAAGAGTGTTAAAATAATTTGCAGATGTTATGCCTGATGAGTTACCAAATGGTTTACCACCAAAGAGAGATATACAAAATCATATTGATTTGATTCTAGGATCAGCTCTACCCAATCAAATAGCGTATAGGATAAGTCCAATAGAACATGCAAAATTAAATAAACAAGTTACCAAATTTCTAAGGGAGAATGTGATAAGGGAGAGTATGAGTCTATGTGCGATACTAACATTGATAACTATAAAAAAGCTAGAGGATGGAGAATGTGTCTGGAAAGTAAAGAAATTAATAAAATCATAATAAAGTATAGGTTTCTCATACCTTGTTTAGATGATATGATGGATGTGCTTGTAGGAGAAAAATATTTTACCAAGATTGATCTAAGGAGTGGTTGTTATCATATTAAAAATTGTGAAGGAGATGAGTGGAAAACTACATTCAAGACTAGGGATGGCTTATATGAGTGGATGGTGATGCTATTTGGATTATCTAATGCACCTAGCACATTTATGAGGGTGATGAATACAATGTTATGAGAATATATTGGTAATTTTTTGGTTGCTTATTTTGATGATATTTTGATATTTAGTAAGACTAAAGAAGAACACTTACAACATTTGAGAATGATAATGGATTTGTTAAGAAAGGAGAAGTTGTATGCAGATTGAAGAAGTGTAAGTTTATGTAGAACAGTTTGGTATTTTTAAGATTTTTAGTTTCAATAGATGGTGTGAAAATGGATGAAGAAAATATAAAGTCAATTTTTGATTGGTCTATTCTAAAAAGCATTACAGAGGTAAGAAATTTCCATGGTTTAACAATGTTTCATAGAAAATTTATTAAAAAATTTAGTAGTATCGTGGCACCAATAAGAAATTTCATGAGAGGGAAGGAATTTGTATGGACAAATTTTAGCATTATCAAATTTTTAAAAAGTGTTTGAGGTTGATTATGATGCTTCATTTGTGGGAATTGGTGTTGTGTTGAGTCAAAAGGGAAGCTAATATCATATTTCAGTGAGAAATTGAATGAGGTAAGAACAAAGTATTCTACTTATGATATTGAACTTTATGCAATTGTACAAGAATTAAGACATTGGAGGAATTACTTAGTGCCTAAAGAGTTTATACTATTTACAAATCATGAGGCTTTAAAGTATGTGAATACACAAAAGATGTTGAATAGTAGGCATGCAAAGTGGGTTTCCTTCTTGTAGAGGTATACTTTTGTGTTGAAGCATAAATTAGGAAAGCAAAATTAGGTATTTAATGCATTTAGTAAGAGGGTAATGTTATTAACTACTATAGTGAGTGAATTATTTGGATTTGAAGCTATCAAAGAATTATATGATACTGATCCATATTTTGGAAAGATTGTTGAAAAATGTAGGAATCCATTAATAGGTGGGATAGATATTATTCATCATGATTATATTATATAGGAAGGTTATCTCTTCAAAAAATAACAATTATGCATTCCATTTGGGTCTCTATGAGATAATATAATAAGAGAATTACATAGTGGTGGTTTGGCTGGACATTTTGGTAAGGCAAAGACAATAGCTTTAGTGGAGGAAAAGTATTTTTGGCCAAAGATGAAGAGATATGTGACAAGGTATGTTTCAAGGTGAAAAATGACATACAAAAAATATTGGACTTTACATGCCATTACCAGTTCTAAGAGGGCCATGTATAGATTTGAGTTTGGATTTTGTGTTGGGATTACCAAACACACAGAGAGGTAATGATTTGATTTTTGTTATTGTAGAAAATTTTTATTAAATGGTTCATTTCATTGTGTGTATGAAAACTAATGATGTTACTAGAGTTTTAAAATCATTTTTTATGGATATTATGAGATTGCATGGTGTTCCAAAAACTATTACTTCAAATAGGGACATACAATTTCTAAGTCAATTTTGGAAGATTTTGTGGATGAAGATGGGTACTAAGCTACAATTTAGTAGTGCATATCACCCACAAACAGATGGATAGATAGAATTTTTGAATAGGATCTTAGTAAATTTATTGAGATGCATAGTGGGAGAGAAGCCAAAGCAATGGGACTTGGCTTTACCATAATCTTATTTTGCATATAATAGTTCAGTGCATAGATCAACAGGAAAGTCACCTTTTCAAAAAATTTATGGAATAAATCCTATGGGTATTTTAGATTTGGTATAATTACCAATTCAAATCAAATTAGTGATGATGCAGAAGCATTTGCAGAGCATATACAACAATTTCAAGAAGGATTAAGAAGAAATTTGCAAGAATGTAATGAGAAATATAAAGCAATAGTGGATGTCAGAAGAAGATACAAATTATTTGAAGAAGGAGATTTGGTAATGGTTTACTTGAGGAAAGAAATATTTCCAAAAGGCACATACAACAAGTTTAAGTACAAGAAAATTAGACCATGCAAAATTGTGAAGAAAATCAATGATAACGCATATGAGGTGAGTTTACTATAGAAATTTAATATATCTCCATTTTTTAACATTTAAAATTTATATTAATTCCATGGAGAATATGGTGAAGATAATGAAGATGAAGAATTAAATTGGGAGCAGAAGGTTCCAAAGAAGAAGAAAGAAAAAATAGTGCAAGTTTTGGATATGAAGACAGTGAGCACAAGGCAAGGGAATTATAATGGGTATTTGGTGCAGTGGGAAGGATTACAGTAAGAAGACAACACTTGGTTAATAGAATGGGAGCTAAAGAATATTGACAAGAAAAAGTGGAAGCAGTATAATCAGGCCAACTCGTAGGAGCTAAGTTATTTTCAACTAGAAGAGAATGATGCTAAAAATAAGCCAACCTTCTAGAGGCCATAACTTTGACCAGTAACTCCGTTTGAGCTCTTCCACATGCTAAATTGACCATATCAAAAATTATGTTCCTATCCTTATGCATTTCCACCTACCTAGGAATGTTTTTGATATTTTTTGGAGGCTATACGTGATCATTTGAGGGTCCAAAATTATGATTTAATTATTTTTTCAAGTTTTTTCTATTTTTAGAAATTATATATTTTAATAACCAGACATCAACTTCAGTTGAATTTCATTCCATAGTATAATTATGGTGTTTAGGAGATTTTTGGGATATTTCAGAGTTTATAAAACTAAGCATTTTTTTTATATTTTAGTTTTTTTTTAAATTTTGCATGTAAACTATAATTTTTGAGTTGAGGCTTATTTAATCATGGTGTGGGTTTGTTATTTTTTCAAATAATCAATATGAATCAATTATGAGTATTGTTTCAAGATCTTGGCTTAATGGTAATTTTCTTATTCTTGATAGTTTTTTGGGTTCATTATCTGGTATCAAAGCAAGTTGAAATCTTAGAGGAGAGAAGAATGGTGAGAGGATGAGGAGGTATGGTACAGATGAACCAGACTATAAAAGAGCTAAAGATTCAAGTTTAATATTTAATATAGGTTATTACCAATTAAAAAATAAGACAAGGTGCTGATGAGGAAGACACATATCATGATGAGGAAGATCAGGAAGAAAAAGAACAACAAGAGTAGCCAGCATGGATGGAAGAGAGGATGGTTCAGGATTTAGAAGGAATGAAAGAATCAGGGTTGATGTTCCAAATTATTGAGGAAGTTTAAAACCAGGGGAATTGATAGATTGGATGAATAGAATGGAGAAGTTCTTTGAGTGGAAGACTATGAGAGAAGACAAGAAGGTAAAGTTTGCATGCATGAAATTGAAAGGTTATGTAATGATTTGGTGGGATCACCTGCAGAAAGAGAGATAGAGAAAAGATAAAGAGAATATTAATTCATGAAAAAATATGGAGAAGAAGTTGAGGGATAATTTTCTTCATGTGGATTATGCATAAACCCTATACAAAAGATTCTAGAATTTGAGGTGAAAGGATCACAATATACAATAATATATAGATGAATTTTATAAGTTTTACATATAAGTCGAGCATATGGATATAAAGTATGCAAATAGTTTGAATTTTTACATTTAATATTAATTAAGCATGTATAGAATATTTAACATGGAGGAGGCTTATCAATTAGCTTTGAAGGTACAAGAAAAACAAATTAGATAGAATTTCATAAGGACATCTCCTAGTCCAAGAAGAGGTGGATCCCCTCCAATAAGGGGATGAGGTGGGTTTGATACCATTAGAGGTGGCTTTAATGCTAATAAATATGAATCATCACATGGTGTAGAAAGGCAAGATGATAATAGGCAAGGGTTTCAATACCAACAAAGAGGATGAGGGTTTTAGAGAGGATGAGGTTAAGGTGGTGCTAGAGGATGGTTTATGAATCAGATTAGATCTTATGTCTATTATAGGTGTGGATAAGAAGGGCACAGAGCATTTTAGTTTCCACACTGTAAAGATCAGAAAAAGGAGACAAGAATATTTCCCAATAGTAAACCTAGTTGAGGCTGAAATAGAAGAGCAAAATACTGAAGTTGCACCAATGGAAAGAGATAATCTCATGATGAGAAGAACCATGATCACTCCAAGAAAGGAACAAGTGTAGAATAAAAAAATTGGTGATGCATGACTATGATCAAATATTTTTTAAATAAGATGTACTTCAGGTGGAAAGGTATGGAAAGGAATTATAGATGGTGGTAGTTGTGATATATGGTTTATAAAGAAATGATAGAGAAACTAAATCTACAATGTGAAAAGCATCATAATCCTTATCAGATTTCATTGATTAATAAAAGCAATTAGGTTATAATAGATAAAAGGTGTTTAATCAAGTTTTCTATAGAAAAGAGTTATAATGATGAAATATGGTGTGATGTTACTCTGGTGGATGCATATCATGTGTTATTGGGAAGACCATGGTTATCTGACAAGAAGGTAATTCATGATGGATCAAAGAACACGTACACTTTTTGGAAAGTTAGTACAAAGGTAGTTTTGTTACCTCTTAAGGAGAAAGAGAAGAGAAAAAACATGCTCTCTACTAAAGAATTTATCTAAGATATGAAGGTAGCAAGTTGTTTTTATGCATTAGTAGTAAATAATGAAGAAATAAAAATGGTGAAAATACCAATAGAACCAACAAGAGTGTTAAAATAATATGTAGATGTTATGCCTAATGAGTTACTAGATGGTTTACCACCAAAGAGAGATATACAACATCACATTGATTTGATTCCCAAAATCAGATCTATCCAATCAAGAAACTTATAAGATAAGTCCAACACAACATGTAGAATTAAATAACTAAGTTAATGAATTGCTAAGGAAAAAGGTGATAAGGGAGAGTATGAGTCCATGTACAACACCAACATTGCTAACTCCAAATAAAGATGGAGGATGGAGAATGTGTGTGTATAGTAGAGCAATTAATAAAATCACAATAAAGTATAGTTTTCCTATACCTCATTTAGATGATATGATGGATGTGCTTACAGGAACAAAATATTTTACCAAGATTAATCAAAGGAGTGGATATTATTAGATTTGAATTCATGAAGGAGATGAGTGGAAAACTACATTCAAGACTAGGGATGGCTTATATGAGTGGATGGTGATGTCATTCAGATTATCTAATGCACCTAACACATTTATGAGGGTGATGAATACAATGCTACATGAATATATTGGTAAGTTTTTTTTGTTTATCTTGATGATATTTTGATATTCATTAAGAATAAATAATAACACTTACAACATTTGAGAATGGTAATGGATTTGTTAAGAAAGGAGAAGTTGTATGCAAATTTGAAGAAGTGCAAGTTTATGCAAAATAGTTTGGTATTTTTAGGATTTGTCATTTTAGTAAATGGTGTGAAAATGGATGAAGAAAAGATAAAGGTGATTTTTGATTGGCCTATTCTAAAAATCATTATAGAGGCAATAATTTTCCATGGTTTAGAAAAATTTTACATAAAATTTACTAAAAAATTTAGTAGTATTGTGGCACCAATAATAGATTACATGAGAGGGAAGGAATTTGCATGGACTAGAGCAGCCATAGAAAGTTTTGAAAGTTTGAAGAAGAAGATTATAGAAAGACCAATTTTAGCATTACCAGATTTTAACAAAGTGTTTGAGGTTGATTGTGATGCTTCATTTATGGGAATTGGTGTTGTTCTGAGTCAAGAGGGAAAGACAATAGCATATTTTAGTGAGAAATTGAATGAGGTAAGAATAAAGTATTATATTTATGATGTTTAACTTTATGCAATTGCAAAAACATTAAGACATTGGAGGCATTACTTGGTGCCTAAGGAGTTTATACTATTTACAGATCATGAGGCTTTAAAGTATGTGAGTACACAAAATAAATTAAATAGTAGGCATGTAAAGTGGGTTTCTTTCTTTCAAGGGTATACTTTTATGTTGAAGCATAAATTAGGAAAACAAAATCAGGTAGCTGATGCATTGAGTAGGAGGGTAACGTTATTAACTACTATGGTGAGTGAAGTAGTTGGATTTAAAGCTATCAAATAATTATATGAAACTGATCTATATTTTGATAAGATAATTGAATAATGTAGGAATCCATTAATAGGTGGGATATATATTATTCATGATGAGTATCTTATATAGGAAGGTTATCTCTTCAAAGGCAAACAATTATGCATTCCAGTTGGGTCTCTACCAAACAATATAATAAGAGAATTACATAGTGGTGGTTTGGTTGGACATTTTGGTAAGACAAAGATAATAGCTTTGGTGGAGGAAAAGTATTTTTGGCCAAAGATGAAGAGAGATGTGACAAGGTATGTTTCAAGGTATAGAATATGTCAGGTGGCTAAAGGACATGCAAAAAATAATGGACTTTACATGCCATTATCAATTCTAAGAGGGTTGTGGATAGATTTGAGTATGGATTTTGTGTTGGGATTACCAAACACACAGAGAGGTAATGATTCAATTTTTTTTTATAGACATATTTTCTAAAATGGTTCATTTCATTACGTGTAAGAAAACTATTGATTCCACTAGAGTTCCTGAATTATTTTTTATGGATATTGTGAGATTGCATGGTGTTTCAAAAACTATTACTTCAGATAGGGACACAATAATTATAAGTCATTTTTGGAGGACTTTGTGTAAGAATATGGGTACTAAGCTACAATTCAATAGTGAATATCACCCACAAACAGATGGATAACAAAATTTGTGAATAGGAGTTTGGAAAATTTATTGAGATGCATAGTGGGAGAGAAGCCAAAGCAATGGGACTTGGCTTTACCACAAGCTAAGTTTGCATATAACAATTTAGTGAATGGATCAATAGGGAGTTCACCTTTTTAAATTATTTATAGGAGAAATCCTATGGATATTTTAGATTTGGTACAATTACCAATTGCATATCGAGGTAGTGATGATGCAAAAGCATTTACAGAGCATATGCAATACTTGCAAGGAGTAAGAAGAAAGTTGTAAGAAAGTAATGAGAAATATAAAGAAATAGTGGATGTCAGAAGAAGATCCAAAGTATTTGAATAAGGAAAGTTGATAATGGCTTACTTGAGGAAAGAAATATTTTCAAAAGGCACATGCAACAAGTTGAAGTACAATAAAATCAGACCATGCAAAATTGTGAAGAAAATCAATGATATTGCATATGAGATGAGTTTACCACATAATTTTGATATATCTCCAAATTTTAACATTTTAGATTTATATGAATTCCATGGAAAAGATGGTGAAGATGAAGATGAAGAAATAAATTGGGAGCAGTAGGTTCCAAAGAAGAAGAAAGAAAAAATCGTGCAGGTTTTAGATATGAAGATAGTGAGCATAAGGTAAGGGAATTTTCATAGGTATTTGGTACAGTGGGAAGGATTGCAGCAAGAAGACAACACTTGGATTATAGAATGGGATCTGAAGAAGATTGATAAGGAAAAGTGGAAGCAGTATAATCAAGCCAACTTGTTGGAGCTGAGTTGTTTTCAACTAGAATAGAATGATGTAAAAATATGCCAACCTTTCAGAGGCCATAAATTTTGACCCATAGCTCCGTTTGAGCTCTTTCACATGCCAAAATGACCTATCAAAAAGTAATTTTCTATCCCTAGGTAATTTTTTCTACCTAAGAATGTTTTTGATATTTTTCAAAGGTTATACGTGATCATTTGAGGGTCTAAAATTACGATTTAATTTTTTTTTAGGTTTTTTCTATTTTTAGAAATTGTATATTTTTAGAACCAAACATCAAATTTAATTTTATTTCATCCCATAGTATAATTATGGTGTTTAAGATATTTTGAGATATTTTTAGGATATTTTAGGAGTTTGTAAAAATAGGCATTTTTTTAGATTTTAATGTTTTTTTTTTTTGTATGTAAATTCTAATTTTTGAGTTGATGCTTATTTAAGCATGGTGTGGGTTTTTAATTATTTCAAGTAATCAATACGAATCAATTTTGTGTATTGTTTCAAGATCTTGGCCTATTGGTAATTTTATTACTCTTGATAGTTTTTTGGGTTCACTATAACCTAAGTCTAATATTTTTATAAGACTAACCCTAACACTTAAGGGTTAGTGTTACATAAACACAAACATTAATTACATTTTCTTATTCTAGACAAGGTTCATCTTTACTTTATTTTTATTTTTATTTTTATTTTTTTTATAAGGTAAACCTAGGTTTTACAAGGACCTGAAACCATGAGAGTGAGATACAAAATTTTAATTAAATAGGCCCTTCATGGACGCTTGAGAAAAAATAAAAACTAAAGACTAGAACAAACCAAAACCAAAAATAGAAAATTAACCAAATTATGTGGAGGGGCCCTCCTAGGTGTCTTCAGTAGCAGAACTATCCTTTATAGGAATATTGGGTTTGTCTTTTGAAACCTTGGCTTTGGTGTGGTTCTCAAGGCTTTCAGCAGGTTCCCCAAGAAAAATCATCCTAGGTCACTCCCTACCTTTCACCTATAAGGGGGTTTAGTTTGGGGGAACCTAGGGGGATTTCAAGACCTTGGTGGATTTAAAAGTAAGGGATTGTGGAGGGGGTTAGGTAGTATGCAAAAAATATTAAACTATGGCCTCTACCACCTCATGAAGCTCATTCTAGTCTTGTATTAAATTTGCCTAGCCGAATCCCACCTATTGAACCTTTGCATTGAAATTTTCTAGAATTTATTTATTTTTATCAAACTCTTCAATTACAATGGCCTTACCCTTCTAATTTGAGGTGGTGGGAGATGCAATTTTGATGGGTTTGGGCTTGGGAATAAACAACAGCTTAAGTGGTAGGTCATCAAGTGGAGATTTGGATAAGCTATTTTGGAGAGAGTGTTTAAGAAGTGGGTGGGATCCCTCGATAAGATCCTCCTCTAGGGATTCCTCAGAGGAAAAACCTCTCAGGGGGACCTTTCGAGCTAGAAGGGTCTAGCCATGTTTTACAAGCAGAAGGATAAGGCCTTGATAAAGAATAAGATTAGTGTCATTAACCTGATGGAGTAGGATAATGCTTTCCAAAGACTTGAGAAGGAAATAAGGGAGTCTAATTTTAAAACTAATCAAATGATTTAGCAATAGGAAATGGTGTGAGAAAATCAAGGTGTACTTACCTTCCAAAGTCATGTACCTCATAACCTAAAGGCATACATTAGGCCAGGTCTGTGTGAGGGAAGCCCTTCTTTTTAGTTTTCATGAAGTCATTGGTTCAAAATAAATGCTATAGGGATTCATGTTTCTTGTAATAGTCTTTGAATTTTTTAGTACCATCGCAAGACATGCCCGTGGGGTCACCGATAAACTCCTCAAATATGTTTATGTAAATACCCCACATAGTGACCTTCCTTTTTATCCATGTAGTAATAAAATATTAGAACACCATGGCATTGTGCTCAATAATATGCTCCATAAACTCTATAATCCCCCCTTCTTAATCTTTTCATATACCTTCTTCCATTCTCAAACCTCTTTTCAAGAAGTTGGCTCTAAATGGTCTCTATCACTGCCCATGGTTGTAAAAAGTGTATTGATGGAAGGAGCGAGCCCATAGTTTTGGATGTAATCTAAATGGCTAGGGATTGAATAAAATAGAATGCCTACCAAATCAACCTTAACATAAATTTGTCCCCTTACCTTGAAATGAATGTGGATCTATAGGATCATAATAAGGCCCAATGAGTTGAGTGGCTACATGTGTGAGGAGATGATTATTTAAAGTTACATATGTACCTTCCATGTGGATGGAGTTATACACCTTAGGGGGATGTTACCTTCATCATAATAAAATATTAAATAACTAATTAACTGACACAATCTAAATGGCTAGAGATTGAATAAAATAAAATGTGCACCAAAGCAACCTTAACATAAATGCATCCCCTTACCTCAAACTGGATGTGGATCTACAAGATCGTGATAAGGCCCATCGAGTTGAGGGGTTGAACATGCAAGGGGGTGATGATTTTAAGGTTCATCCTTAATTAAAGAGAGGTGATCAAACTAATTAACTAATTAAGATTATTAAAATATAACAAAATATAGATGGTTGGGATATTGAAGTTTTAAAATTATTTCATAATTAAATTAAAAGAAAAACCCTTTGAAATTTAATGAATATCATGCTATTGTATCAATTTTTTAAATTTATTTTTATTTTCCATTTATTTTTTACTATTTTAATGTCAATTGGTCATTTTTATTTGATTTAATGATTATAATAGTGTATTTTATCTTTTATTGAACCAATATTTGTTATACACTTGCATAACTTTTTTACTTGTATTATTCTTAGTTTTCTTTCTTAATCATGTTAACAAGTCAAAATATTTTATTTATATAGACTTATATTTTACACTTTTATATTTAAATTCACTTTGATTTAATGTAAAATAAGTTACACATACAAAATTAATAATAATTCAAAATCAAGATCTATAATAAGATAGTAACAAATAATAATATTAGATGTATTTTTGAAATAAATGTATGAAAGTATGATTAAATGATTTAACAAGAAATAAAATATAAAGATATAAAAGAGGGAAAGAATAATAAAGTAGGAACACATATGAAATATAGATAAAATATTGAATTGTTAATAAAGTTTTAAACTAATATGGAATATGTCTTGATTTTTTTTTTATAATGTAGATCTATGTCATAATTAGTAGAGGTTAAATTTTTTTCCTTGTCAAAATTTTATTAAGGGATAATTATAATAAAAATTATTAGGTGGTTTATTTTGTATGTTTTTTAATGTCTCTTATTTTAATTCTTTCTTCTTTTAATATATTGGTTATGTAATATTTTGGACTTATACATAGACAAATATTGATATAAATTATGGATTTCAATCGTTAATATTTTGTATATAATTAAATAAATTTATTATTCATTAATATTTATTTAGTATTAAATAAATTTATATACAAAATATTTTTGATTTTAATTATTTATATATATTTTTTGAAAAGATGTGACTACATATCATGTATGTTTAGAATTAAGACTTTATATAATTCCAATTTTTGTTATTAAATTGTAATAAAATTAAATAAATGAATTCACATAATTTATATAGATAATAAAATGAAACTATATGATTCACTATATTTTTATCCTAGTACAAGATGTGATAACACAAGTCTTATAAAAATGATGATGAAATTTAGACTCAAAATGTAAGATTTTTGGTTGAATTTCTAAAATTATTAAGAATGATTAGAGATTGTGGGATTATAGAAATGGATTTTAAGAGATATAGATAGAATTATAATATTATATATGATATGTATAATGTCTTGGCATAAATTTGTATATATAAAATTATTTACAATATTTAAAACATAGGTTAACCTTAAATAATAATGATAAAATAAAGAAAAGATTAGGAAATCAAAACGGGTGGGAGAATGACAGGCTGCAGCATGAGCAGGTCACGACCGAGCTAGGGCAATCGTGCCCTAGCCTATTCAAAATGGTGGGTTGGTGTGTGCAGGTGTAGAGTGGGGGAGCGAGGGAGTGGTGAAGGGCTAAGGTGTCGAGCAAAGGCATCACAGGGTCATGCTGGACCAAGGAGGGCATGATCATGGCTCAATAGGAGCCTTTAAAAATCATGCTTGGCAAGAGTTTTAGTGTAGTTATGGGCATGAACAGGCAGGAGTAGCAAGGTAAAATAGTAGGTCAGGAGTTTTCTTCCCATAATCTAGGAGCAATGGAATGGAGCTTGCTCGGGGGATCCAAGATTATTAAGATTAATGGTTGCTTGGAGAAAGGCAAGGAATGACCTAAACTGGTAATTCCTTTCGATATGATTTCAAAGGATGTGGAATATTATTCCAAGCATTCTTTGTATTACAAGTTTTTGGGTCTGAAAGTTTCCCTTCAATTTTTGGAGGGTTGGGCCAGGAGAGTGTGGGAGCCAGAGGGAGAAATGGAGGTCACGTTGTTGGCAAATAACTACTTCATAGTCACATTTGTATGCCTGGCTGATCGCAACAAGGTTTTTGAGGGAGGGCCGTACTTTTACAATCAGGTCAGACTTTTTGTTAAACCTTGGCATGCTGGGTTTAATCCTTCTGAGGAATTACCAAATTGGGTTTTGATATGGGTTAGGCTCCCCAGACTTCTTATTGAATGATGTCGTGAGGACATTCTCCTGATGTTAGCTTCAACACTTGGAAGGCCGGTGGGGTCTTCAACTCATACTTTAGGTAAGAAAGTCATGACTTTTGCCTGAATTTGTGTGGAAATTGATTTGAGCAAACCACTGCCTGATGCACTGGAAATGAGTGCGGGTTCATACTCTTGGGTGCAACAACTGGACTATGAGACCCTTCCCTTTAGGTGTCACCTTTGCCATGAGTATGGACACCTAGTGCACAGATGTCTAAAGGCTAAGCCAATGGAGCAACATCCCCAACTACCACCTAGCAGCATTCCCAACACCAATAAAGGGAAGAAATCAGGGGTTGAGGAGAGCAGGGATGCTGAAGGTTTTGTACAGGTGAAAGCTCGAAGCCATAACAAGGGCCAAAAGAGGACCCTTAGGGAGAGGCAGGATGATGAATCTTTCAACAGGTTTGAAATCTTGGATGGATTGGGCTAGTAAGAAGTAATTTTGGGATTAATGAGTGTGGAGTAGTTCAGGGGAGGTTCAGTACCAGAGATTAATTTAGCCAATCTCCTAGTGGTTCTTCAGGAAGATTCAGCCTTACCCATGGTTGTTGAGGGGTAAATAGAGGAATTGGAGGGGGAGGCAACAGATAGGGCCCTGGAATAGAATGGAGAGGACATATACCCTTTGGCAAGGGTTGTGGGGATAGAAGTAGATAAGAAAGGAAAATCATCTCCTCAGCAAGGTATTCTCCAGAGGGAGTGAAAGAAGAGGATGTTAGAGAAAAGTGTTAAAGTGGGATGGAAGAAGGACACGAATAGACTCAAGATGATTGGGGAGACCTTGGTGGAGTCTGGTGCGGTTAAGACCTTAGACTCGCACTTCTTAACTCCTCTAAAATGATCATTATCTCATGGAATGTAAGGGGACTGAACAGCGGTCCCAGACAAAAGGTTGTTAGGGAATTAGTTAAATTTCAAGCACCTGATATTCTATTTCTTTGAGAAATGAAAGTTTTTGTGGATGATATGAGGAATATTTCACCTAAGTTATGGAGGTATGGTTCATGGTAGTGCATTGGAGCTCATGGATCTTCGGGGGTGTGGCTTGTTTCTAGAATCCGTGCAAGATCCAACTTGTGTCCTGGATTTCCTTTAAATCCTCTTTATCTCTGGTGGTTTCATGTATTGAGTCAGTGAATCAGTCCTTTTTTCCAATGTTTATGCTCCTATAGATTTCCAAGGTAAACTTCTTGTTTGGAAAAACATCCACTTTCTTTGCCAATTATTTCCCTATTTGCCTTAGATTGTGGCAGGAAACTTTAATGTTATTCTTGATTTAATGGAGAAGAGAGGAGGTAATGCACGGCTGGAACCTTCTTCTCTCCTGCTCTGGGATAATATTGAGGCACTCAATTTAGTGGATATCAAACCGGTTAATGGATGTTTTACCTGGAACAATTGAAGAGTGGGGGACAGGTGCATTACAGAGTGTATTGATAGATTCATGACCTCCTGTTATTGGGTGGGGGGTTCATGGTCTTCCTGCCTTGAGATTCTTGATTGGAGGGGCTCGGACCATTGGCCAATAAAATTGGTCATTTCTTCTACCTGTGATCCTATGAGGGCGCCTTTCAAGTTTCAGCTTATGTGGTTCAGGGACCCATACCTGTTTGGTTGAGTGGCAGATTGGTGGAGGAGGGGCAAGCCTACTGTAGGAATAGCAATGTATACTTTTGTTAAGCTTCTCCAATTCGTCAAGTACCAGCTCAAAAAGTGGAACCGACAAAGTTTTGGGAACATTTTCCAAAAGAAAAATGAGGCGCAAATGGAGTTGAATGTCATTACCAGAACCATTCAGGATGAGGGAATGACTGAGGTTTTGTTGAGGGAGGAAGCTAGGGCTTTAAAAGCTTTAGAGGAATGGGAACTAAGGGAGGAAATATTTTGGAAACAAAAGGCTCAGATTGAATGGCTTAGAGAAGGGGATAAGAACACAGCCTTCTTCTTCAATTCAGTTCGGGCTAAACATCATGGCATGGGGATTACTTCTTTAGTGTTGGACAGTGGGGAGACTATTTCTTCTATGCAGGGTATCATTAATGAGGTAGTGTAGTATTTTGCTTCGTTATTCAATGAGGAAGCATAGGGGGACTCGGTTGAAGAGGTCCAGATCCTGTCTTGTATTCCCTCTTTGGTGACCAGGGATATGAATGAGCATTTGATGAGGGATATCCTTGGAGGAGTTAAGGAGGATAGTCTTTATGATGCAAAAAGGAAAGGCACCTAGTCTAGATGGCTTCCCAATTGAGTTCTTCCAAGAATTTTTGGAAATTATTAAATTTGACCTCCTAGCTGTTGTTCAAGAATCCCAAAGGAACAAGCAAATGCTTCAGGCTTTAAACTCCACCTTCCTGGCTCTCATTCTTAAGGGTGCAGGGGCTAATAGGCTGAGTCTTTTTAGGCCCATTTCTCTCTGCAATGTCACTTATAAAATTATTTCTAAGTTGATCGCTGAGAGGTTAAAAAAGTGGCTACCTGTGCTTATCTTGGAAGAGCAAGGTGGCTTTGTAGAGGGCTGACATATTTTGGATGGGTTGGTGATGCCTACTGAGACTATACATTCCATGACCCAGTCCAATGTGAAGGTGATGTTTATCAAGCTGGATATGTCAAAGGCCTATGATAGAGTTTGGTGGTCCTTCCTCCAGAAGGTCTTGGGTGGCTTGGTTTTGCAAAGGATTGGATTCATGAGGTTTTGAGTTGTGTGAAATCGACCTCCTTTTCAGTTTTGATTAATGGTGAGCACTCTAATCTCTTTGGGGCTTCTCATGGACTGAAGCAAGGCAACCCTCTTTCTCCTTATTTGTTTCTTCTGTTGGTGGAAGGCTTGGGTTGATTGATCAAAATAAATGTGGGTGATGGTGCTATTCATGGTTGGCAGTGGGGAGAGGGAATCCCTGTACAATCCCATCTCTAGTTTTTGGATGATGTGGCTTTGATGGGTAGGACTACTATTAGGGAGGCATCTAACGTACGTAAGAGCCTAGATGTTTACCTTGCTACCTCTGGATAGGTAATTAATGAGGGTAAATCATCTATTTTTTTCTGTAACACTCCTCCAGCCATACAGCGAAGAGTGGCTCTTATCCTTAGGTTCCAAATTGGGAGTCTCCCACTACTTTATCTTGGGATTCCTATCTCTACTGGCCGACTGGCTAAGGAGTCATGGTGGGCGATCCTAGATAAACTCTGAGACAAGGTGAATCATTGGACCCACCATTGGTTATCCTTTGCAGGTTGGGTTTAACTAATTCAATCAGTGGTGCAGGCTCTTCCTATCTATAGGTGTATGATACAGGTGGCACCAAAGAGATTTGTTAAGGACTTGGACTCCTTAACAAGACAATTTTTATGGGCTGGGAATTTATCTTCGACCAAGTGGAGCCTAATTAAGTGGGAGATAGTTTGCAGCCCAAAGAGGTTTGGTGGGCTGGGATTACGACATTTTGTGCTATTTGGTACTACTTTGGTTGCCAAACTATACTGGCATTGGTGCATAGAGCAAGATCAGCTGTGGGCTAGAGTGTTGTCCCACAAGTATTTTTTTGGGATTCCCAGGAGGGATATTCCATCGTATGATTTGGTTGGTAAAGGCTCGACAATTAGGGAGACTCTCAAGCAAGGATCCATGTTGATTAAGAGGGGTCTTTTCTAGATATGCAAGAGTGGGGTGGAGGTCCAGTTTTGGCATGATTCATGGGATGGTTTCCCTCCTATAATTGGCCAATATCCTCAGCTGAGTACTCTGGCTTAGAGGTTTTGTGAAGCTGGCTGGAAAAGGGTGTGCGACTTTAAATCCCTTTCCTTTCAGGGGTAGGTGGCATTTGTCAGATGGAAGTCCCTGAAAGAGTGGTCGATTCGTGGTTTGGAGGTAGAGTGCACAGACCTACAGAATATTCTATCCCGACGTAGTTGTAATGCACTTAGACAAATAATATGTATAAGGTTTTTTTTAAGAAATAAATATGTAAAGGAGTGTGATGTAAATTGAAGGTGTCCAAAAATATCCAAATATAAAAAATGGATCAAGTGTGGTAAACCATAACAAAAATAATATGTAGCATGGTCTTATACAAAAATTAGGTATCTATGTAATTACCATAAATAATGTATATGTGTGTGAATACATGGATACATCAAATTAAAAGATAATTTTAAACACATAAATATATATTGACTAAGGAATGGAAGCATCAAAATATAAATGATTAGAATAAACTTCATTTATGTCTTAATGAATTTAATATAAATACAAAAAATGTAAACTATGAAAATAATTAATGTCTTAATAAATTAGTATAAATATGTTAAAAAGAAATAAAAATTTGATAAATATGAACGTATAAAATAATAAAATTAGTTGTACATTCACTTTCCTATTAATTCTTAGAAATCTAAGTACAAAAAACTAAAAATTAAAATCTAAGAATTAACAAGTTTTAAAAAAAATTCTAGAACCTTAAAAACTCTTTATTTATATATATTCTCTAATTCAAATTTGATAAAAATTATTATGATATATAGATATATTTATTTATATCCACTTTAAAATTATGGATTAATATTTAATCATGCAATCACTTATGTGAAAATAAAAAGTAATGCCTATCATGTTTTATAATATAAAATATAAATCCAATTTAATTTTTAGTTTAAGCTTAAATAAGAGGATGCCACATCATGTCAAGATGACATAGTGATGGGAAAGAAATATCACCTAATATGACCAATGAAATGGTATTACAAATACATTTACTTTTCAATTTATGAATGCATATTTTTACTAAGTTATTTAAAGTAGAGTTTTTTTTAATTAATTAATAGATTAATTATTATTTTACTATTTTGTATGAAAAATAAAATATAAATTGAATTAGACTCTAAGCTAAGTAAAATTATATTTGAAATGATATGCAAATCAATCTTGTTGAATTTAAACCATATTATTATATATAATTATTGAAGTTAAATGATTGAATTTAAGTTTTGAAAATTTTTAGAACAAATCATATTAAAATATACATTTAAAATGAATTTGAATTACACTTAAATCAAAAATAAAATCATATATTAAAATAAAAAATAAATAAATTATTAATATTTTAAACTACTTTAAAATTAATTAAAATAATATAAATATTCTCAACCAATTAAAATTAATATAATATATGGAATTATGTATAATCATTATTCATGAGTAACACCATTTTTTAGTTGAATTGATGGTTGAATCCCCACTTATAATTAATATTGATTACTATATATATATTTTATGAAACAAAAATTTATGAAATTATATATATTCAATTACAATAATATATTTTGAAAGAGTGGATTAGATTTTTAGATTAATGATTATGAATTAATTATTAAAAACTAACACTAGAGCATGTATCTTTATAAATATAGATAATAAAATATCCAATTACATATGTTTCTCATAAATTTATTACAATAAATATATGTTTCTAAATCAATAATAAAATATTACAACAACTAAGTTATGGATAGAAAAAGGTGATTAAATAGTTTCTAAGTGTTACTATGCATTTAAGGTTTAATCAAAGGTTAAAAAATTGTATTAATATATCTACAAATCACAATATTTAAAAACATAAAAATATAAATATAAAACACACACACAAAATATTATATTATTAAAATATTATAATGAAAATGAAATGATGAATCTAAGAAAAAAATAGTTTAAAAGTAATTTAAAAGTAATATGAGTGTCATTTATAGGCCTCGTCATTACCCTTAAACTTAATCTATTTCATATATTTCTGAAATACTAATAAATAAATTAATAATAGAAATACATAAACTATTTATAAAACTTTTGAAATAATAATCTATCCCTTTGTCTTTTAAATTAATTATTTATAATTTTAAAGATTCTCTATTTTTAATCATGAAAAGGAAATTATAATAATGAGAATTTGAGTCTTATAACAATACAATCAATATATTTTTTTGTCTCAACCCATTATTATACATGTTAGATATCATCATTGTAATTCTATAATTGTATATTGATTATAGATTTTTATTTTTCTCAAAAAAACTAACTTAGTACATCTATATGCACAAGCATCATATACCTCCATTCTAACTAAATTATGATAGAACATAAATTGATTAATAACCTCATACTCATTCCTTTTACTTGTTACTTGTCCATGCTATTGGTTCAAACTAGTTCAAACATTATAATTTATAAATAATAACACTTCATATTTCATAGTAAAAGTCTCTAATATTTAACCTACAAGATTTTTATTATTTTGTGAAAGTAAATAACACTTTCTCCCTTTTTTATTAATTTTTAAAATATTAAGAATAAGATCCAAACTAGACATATTTAACTATTGAATCATGGTTTTATTTTCCAATCAAATATGATAGCGTAATCATATTTATAAAATTGAAAAAACAATTATTTTACTTCCACCAATTTTGAATCACAAACTTTATAAAAAGAAGGGAAAAACCTAATTTTTTTTAAAGAGTCACTATATAATCCAGTAATATAAAAATTGACATTATGAAAATTCTCATTATATTTACTCTCAATTCATCATTCTCCACATCCCTCTTCTCATTTTTTTATTTTTTATTTTTTATTTTTTAATATTTCAAATACATATATGAAGATATTTATTCTCTTATAAGCATTGGCAAGTGATAATAATCTCCAATTATATAATAGATATGAATCATATCTCATACCTTGAATGATTCATTGATATTTTTCTCTTAAAAAAATATCTTAAAATGAGTGGCATACTATGGTTGGATTTGAGATATCTAAAATAAGGTAATTTGATGGTCTTGCAACTAAAAGATATTGATCCTTGCTATAAATTTAAATAAAGAGATTTCAATATTTAATTACATTTTTTTAATACAAGATATCTAATCATAGGTTTTTTCAACATTATTCCTTATTTCTCAATATTATTTATTTATTCTTCATATTATTTAACATTATTCCTTATTTAATATATCTAATTAATTCTATTTTCTTTCCAACTCATTAATATTGCTCTTAATGATTTGAATATTTTAATATAGATAAATCAATTTTACATCCATTATATCATAATAAACATTTAGAAATAAGATTCATTATAATTAATTATACTTAAATATTAATTCATGTATATTTCTTTTACCCATTTCTTTAATTGAAATTCCTTTAAAACTTTGTTTTTTCCATGTCAATTTATTTAATTGAAAAAGCATTCTTTCATGTAACCTTCGGAGTTAGGGTCTTCTTCCTCAAAGTTGTCATCAATGTTGTACTCTCCTCGGTATATTATTATTCATTTTCACTTCGTTAGGTGCCACTCTAAATATTTATTATTATTTCATGTAACTTTGGGAGTATAGAAGGATGTTATCAAAATGCATCCAAAGGTATTTGGATGGGTTAACGTATTCTTTGGGGTAAGTTTTATTTAGTATGACCATTATAAATAGATAGAGGAAAAATATTCTTTAAATTTATTATGATGTTTTTTTTGTTTGTTTGTTTTTTTTTTTTTGTTTTTTGTTTTTTTTTTTAAAATTAAATATTTTCATCAATTTATAATGGGTAAAATTTATAAGTTTATTTTTTAAAATTTTAAATTTATTTTATTTATTTTATTTATTCTATTTAATAAATAATTTAGAGTATTAATATAATTTTATATTTCTTAAAAATTTAAAATTTAAAATAAATTAGTAAATTCTTACATTCATATATAATATTATAGACAATTGAAGAAGATACCTTTTTATTCTTGATAGAGAAAGTGAATTTTTTTTGGTTCTCTTAAAAATAATTATAAATACTTCCCTTACTTCAAAAAATTTATTTCATTTCTCTATAACATTAGTTGTCCTAAATCCATATTTTACTTAGCATGGGGAGTTCTACACATAATTCTTGTGAAAATAACTTTCACCCATTTCACCATGACAATGTCATAATTTAAGATTTGTACAAGCTCTTATATTATATCCTCAATATTAACTAATAACAATCAATCAACATATTTAAATACATTAAAAGAATTTTTAATTAAAAATAATCTTCTAAAATAAATCCCTAAAATCTTAAGTTTGACATATGAAAAAAATTTAAATCTCTTACAATATGACATAAAATCATAAGTTGATATCATCTAACATAAATATATAGTAAATTTTATTTATTATATAAAATTTGTAAAATCTTATAAACTAACTCATTTTAGTTGAGACAATCCTATTTTTTTAATCTCATGTCTTCCTTTTTATTGGAATGTGAAAATATTTTTTATTTTTTTCACATTCTAAGGAAAATATAATGTAATGTTTTTGTATAATTTTTAAAATTTTAAGATTGAATTTTAATTTTAAAAGATAAAAAGTTTATAGAATTTATAAATATATGTGAAATGTGAAAATATTTTTTATTTTTTTCACATTCTAAGGAAAATATACTGTAATGTTTTTGTATAATTTTTAAAAATTTAAGATTAAATTTTAATTTTGAGAGATAAAAAGTTTATAGAATTTATAAATATATGTAGAAAGTATAGTGAACAAATATTTTTTATAATTTAATATATAAATAATTCACATTTAATCCACATAATTAAATTATTTATTTGTATCTTATTTTAATAATTTATAATATTCAAAAAAAAAATTAAGATTTTATAGAGGTCTTATTTTACTGTTAAATATTATATTCCACATAATATGAAGAGGTATTTGTATATTACATCCCAAAGTAACTATTGTCACATAATTTTGCATTCTTGGAGAGGTAGTTCAAGCCTTCTCTAAATTGAGTGAAACATGGGATTAGCCCTAGACCTGTGGGTTGTCTAGAACAAGGGTAAACATCTAGATTGGAGGGCTAACTCCTTTGATGTGTCGAATATATCTCATCACCTATATTACTAGATTATTGAAATGAAAAGGGACAGAGATAACTTGAAAGAACCTAGTCTAATGAGGTGATAGACCAAGTTAATCTCTACATGAATATCATGAACATGCCCTATGGAAGATGATTCACAAGACTGAATTCAACATCAAGATTTATCTAACATAAGTATTTCAAACATGAAGGTGATATGTAATGCACTTCTCAAATTAGATGAATAAGAGATATGATTTTTAGATACTAATGCTTTTCCTTACACATAAAGACAAACAAAGACACTAACTACACTTAATGTGACATGTCAGAGAGCAGACTACTTGCACAAAACATGAAATAGTAAGGTGAACACAAGGCTATACTATTATCACTTTTCATTCAACATGTACTACTTCACATAATTAGACAAGAAGATTTAGAACTCAAAACCAATTTGAAATATTTTATTCAAAGGTAAACATCAGCATTCAAACCAACAGGGCTTTTCCATACCAGATTGAAAAGTGTCCATGAGAGTTACAACAAGAAATGGAGTTATGATATAATCCAAATATAACTCAAAATCCATGTGTCTCACTCATAAAGATGCTCTAATCTTCCATGTGGCAAAGGGGTTACAATTTATCTTTGACACCTTGACTAGCTCCTTAGAAACTGCCCTTTTTAAAATGAAAGGATTGGAAAATGGACATTACAATAATTAATTAGTCATGAACTTACCATATGATAATAATTTAACATATTACATGCCTTAAAAAACTCCTTAAACCTACCATTCCATCATTCATGTGCGTAGGTATCCTAAAACTCTTCATTTCTCACACCTAGTTTGGTCCAAGTGGCCCAAAACTCAATTTTATCTTCTTAAAATCATCCAAAATTCATAAATTATCTTACAATATGTTATCAGGTCTAAAAAACAACATTTTTTTCTTTTAACAACTCCCAATAACTCATTTTTCTCCTTAAGCCCTCAATAGGCCTATTTTCCTTATAACCCTAAAAACCTATGAAACTCCTTGTGTAAGGAGTTTTACAGATGATAATGAGAAATTGAGGTCATATTATAGGATCGATTATGTCCTTACATCTACATACCAAATTTCCTCCCCAAACTTTGAGTAAAAGTCCATCTTTTCTACCTTTCTCTCTCTTGAATTAGGCCTTAATTAGGTCTCCTTGCCTAGGACCCTGTTTTATTTCTCTAGATTTTTGACATACATGTGAAATCACCCAAAATTATTTTATTATCTTAACCTATTCCATAACAATCCTCCATGTAAATTTTGAGGTCTTGATACCCTATGGAAGTATGCAAACCATGAAATCACCTTGTTACCTAGCCTCATTTTGAGCTTATTTGAGACTACATTGGACAATGGGCCTAGTTTGATCACCTCTAAAATATGATTTGAATTATTTTTAATTTATATTTAAAATCCAAAATGACCTCATCCCATTATTGGGAAGAACTCCCATTCTTAGAACACCTATAAAACACAAAAAACATGTAAAAATAGGGCATTTATGTAAATCCATACAAATAACATCAGCATAAATGTATATTTTTAGAACCTCCTTGGAGTCCTAAAAATTATAAAATAGTTTTTAAGATCAAAATTTTTCATTAGATGTGAATTTGAGGTCTTTTTCCCATGACTGGTCATTATCAAGGGTTTAAAGATGTTTAAGACCTATTTATGGTCTTAACGATCGTTCATAAAGAGAAGATCATTAACTAACCTCCTTCCACTTGTAAAAATGTATTGATAAACCCCCTCAAATATCCAAAATTTATTATCTACCCATTCAAAGTCTGATCTATGGTATGATAATCTAAAGTTGCTCTTCGAGTGGCATGCTTAGTGTTTCTTGAGCGTGAGATAGGTCAAATATGAGTTTTAAGTCTCAAAACTCAGTTTCATTGATGGGAAGAGTTCATACACATTTTAAAAAATACCCTAAATTATTATTCATTCCTTGGTATTTCTCATCACTCTTTTGTATCCTCATGGTGTATTGGTCAGGGGTATTAGGGTTTAAGACCTATCTCCTTCTTGCTAGCCCTTAAGGGCATTTGGATGGAAACTAAGTTTTTTTGCCACCTAAAAATGTATGGATACCATTTTAATACTTTAAGGGCCATATCCAAGTTTTGGAATTGTTTTTTTATGCTCTGAGACCAAAGGGATCCACTTAGTCTTAAGACTGCCCTTTGCCAAAGGAGTGGGCGAAGTCTAAGACAAAATAATGAATATGTAAACTATTGATGTGGCCTTGAAATTATCATGGATGAATTTTTATACTAATTAATATCCTTTGTACCAATTTTCAATGCATTATCATGCCTATGAATCCCTCAACACACTAATTTCCCCCAAGCTAGTTGTAAATAATGACTATGACTACAGGGTTTTGACATGATTGTGTTCTTACATTTTACTCATATTAATACTAGGCCCAAGTGTTTCCAATGATATGTTTAATACATTTTGTAAACCATTTTCAACTGATCTTCAATATTCTAAACCTACTCACAATTCTTTATCTTCCTTCTATCCAAGCCAAGCCTTCAAAGAACAAGCAAGCTAGTAGGTTAATCTCTTGACTGTGTATGAGGTTTTAATACTTATTTTAGTTCATATTACCTTTGTTTATATTTGGTTTAAAAATGAACCTATTTCCTATTTTTTCATCTAAGGTAGGCCTCAAAGTCTTCATCATCTCTGCTCTTTCACTTTTAGGGTTAGGACCATCCCAATCATGTATGTAGCTTGTAGGTGTCTTTAGAGTCACTTGGCTGTGTGTTTGGTTTTAGGCCTTCACCCTTGTCATCACTAACTTCCCAAAATTTCATGAACTTAGTTGGGGTTTAATTCATGTGGCATATCCTCTCTTAATACTTTTCTCTCTTTTTTTCTTAGGCTTAAAACTAGCTTATCCTATTAGTAGCTTGTTGGTGCTTCTTCAGGGCATTTTTGATTGCATGTTGTATATTTGGACCTCATCCTTAACATTAATAGCCATATAATATTTCATGAACCTAGTTGTAGTATTAAATCAGTACTCAAAGCCTCTTCAAACATTTTATCTTATTTATAGGTTTGATGTCAGTCTATTCCACTAGTAGGCATGTAGCTTACCTTTACAGTATTGTTTGTGTTAAGAGTTGCAAGACCTCACTTATACATTGAAACTTTTAAATGATATGAATTTATTTGTAATCTTAGATTGAGTTCAAATCATCTCTCATACATTACAACTCCTCTCTTCAACTTGAAAAAGGATTATTCTTGACATAGGTATGTAGGTGGCCTTTTAAGGTTACTGACTGTGCATAAGGATTTGAACCTAATCTTCAAACTTTCCATTGATGCTTAAATAATATATACAATGGAAGTTTATTCCATTATGTATGAATATTTTGTATATTTCTTGAGACACTTTCAAACCATCTTTCACTTGTTTCTTTCGTACAGGTTATTGTATACAATCTTGTAGGTGTCACTTGGTTTCTTGGCTCTATCAACAACTTAGTAAGTGACTAAGTATCTCTTCAAGGAGTTATACTCTATTTATCTACATTGAAATTTAGGTTTCCATCATACTTTATATTTCTCTTCTATGGCTTTGATGATGATCTTGGTCCAAAATGAGCACCTTAGCCATCTTATGCATGAGGTATATGAGTTGAAATTAGAGCTTCTAGTCAATCTGAATCATCTTGATGATGGAAATAGGAAATGAAAAGCATATGAATGCATGAATAAGTGTGTTAAGTCCTTATATGAGCAATAAACATCTTCAAACTATTTTTACAATTTGTATAATTTTGTTGAAGAAAGAGACACATATGATCTTATTGGAGAGTGTGCATATTGGCTCTTACCTTGATATTTCTAGACCTTTAATGGTGAAATATCATCCCAAAACCATATACCATGATTTATTATTGGTACTTGAGCCAAAATAATATTCAAACCTCTTGTAGACAATTCAAACATAAACTATGATCTCAAAAATCAAACACACTTGAAGAAGATAGATAATAGGCGAATCTCATATAATAACATTGAATTCCATGAAAATGAGTGATCTCCTAATAGTGAAAAAGAACTAGAAACATCTTATAATGAGCACCATGAAAAGGAAACAAGAAATTGCATAAGGATTGTCTAAAACAACATATACACTAAGACATTCTTATTTCAAGTGAAATCACTTCATGGAAATTATTAAACTAATGAACCCACCATTAAAAGGATATCTAATACCTATAAAAAACACCCTAAAAATTATTCCTCTCCATCAATTTTTGAATTGGATAAACAGGTAGAAGAATAGACCCATCTCAGATGAATAGGCCATAGTGACCTACTATCACTCTTAGCAATTATTCATAAATAAGATTCCACCAATATGCAAACCAATTCCACTAATTTAAATATTACTATGACCCCTAACAATTTCCAAATTTGTATTTCTTAACTCTCTCTCTTGGTCATACAATTCAATGCAAATTTTCCTTTTTGAGCTTGTGAAGGTAGCGATGGAGGAGAAAAGGTGTCTAGAGTGTCAATTTGACTTGAAACTTGGTCTAAATGTTTAAAATTATTTAACGTGTCACAAGGGACACTTCCAAACCATTTTAAACTAAAAATTGATCTTTTAAGGCCATGTAAGTGCTTGTAAAGTGTCCTTTTGCCAAGATTAGGTATTGAACTATAGATTTTGTCAGACTCTAAATACCCCTGAACATACTCTCACCATCCTCTGACATCACAGATGTTTTTAATCCTTTTTAACATTCTCTTCTTGAAATGGTACATCTACCTCTTCCACATGAGCCAAAATGTGATTTTGGATAAGAGAGTCAAATAAAGGTTCAAACATGATAATGTGACATTAAAAACACCTCAAATAACCTTTTATAATGACCCTAGACTATATTATAAATTTGACCATATAAGACCTTGTACATAACCCATAGGACTAGACAAGTGAACATAAGACCAGATCTTGGATAATGTTAGACAGGGGCACATATGACCATATAAGACTATTTAAGAACACTTGAGACCATGAAAACACCATGACAAACATTAGACACCTCTATTAAGTTTCAACCTATAGGGGTTGATTAATTTTGGCATGAGGTCAAAATTTGGGCAATATTTTAAGTGATTCACAAGGGTAGCATGCCTAAAATGCTAATGGATTATTATCATTCTCCTTATGTTGGTATATGGAGTCACTCTTTTGCTCAATTTAAAACTGATATGCATTCAAAATATTTCAAACTCACACCACACAACACAATAAGAAACAAACACACACTATGCCAAAGCATTTAAGTAAAACTACCCATAAAAGACTCAAAAAAACACACCTAACCTATTATGTACATGACTAACCTTCATATCATCAATACCAAGGCTTAAAGTGAATCCTATTTATAGGGTTAATTAACTCCTTCCAATTCATTCCTTCCATTTGGAAGGGATTATTTTGCTTGCACTTGATGATGATGTATGGCCCACTCCAAAAAGTATCAAACTTAGTGTGTCTTCTTGGCTTTGCTCTATCTTCATCCCATTTTAGTAATATATCACTCCCTTAAAATATTCTTGGATTTTCTTTCTTATCAAAGGACCTCTTCATTAGTACTTGATGATGCTCCATGGCTTTGTATGTATTATCTCTAGTCTCTTGCAGTTCCATCAATTTTGTTAACCTCATCCCCATTAGAGTATTTTCAATAAATTCTAAATGATGTGCAAATCTAAGGTAGGTATCTCTTGGGATATGGACAACCTAACTTCCCTCCTATAAACAATAATAAAATTAGAGTTACATGTTTATCTTTTAGGTGTGATTCTATCAGCCCATAAGGTTGTCTTCAACCTAGTGTGCCAAGCTCTTTGATTACTCTCTAAATTCCTCTTGATGATTCTAATTAGGTTCTTATTAGTAGAATTAGCCAACCCATTACCTTGAGGGTAATATTTGGATGATGTACTCAGTTATATACCATTACTACTTGCCCAATCAGTTGTCTTAGTACTCATGAGAGCAAGTGCATTGTCTAAAATGATGGTAGGAGTTCCAAACCTTATAATGATGCCTTCATAGAATTCCAAAATAGAACTCTCATTGGCTTCCTTCAGTGTAATTGCATCAAACCATCTTGTAAAGTAATCAGTTACTATAAGGATCTACTTGTGGCTAGCACTTGATGGAGGAGTAATCATGCTAATGAAGTTAATACTACATTACATGAAGCATTGATCTACTAAAATAGGCCTCAATGAGAGAGCTAAAATCCTTTGTTTACCTATAAATAAATCACATTGAGCACACTTTATTACCTAAGCATAGCAGTCTTTGAAGAGGCTAGGCCAATAATAACCTACCCTCATAATCTTTGCATTTGTGGTCCTTGGAGATAAATGACCTCCTATTGTTCCATCATGAAAATTTTAAAGCAACACTCCAAATTGATCATTTTTAATGCATCTAAAAAATATACCATTTGTATCTCTTCTTAAAATTACACCATATATAAGACAATAAAGGATAGTTTGTAATCTAAAATACTCTCTTTTGGATTTTCTCAAGCCATTATGACAATCACCATTTTGAAGGAATATGATGATGTCTTGTGTCCAAATTTATATAGGTGTGAGATTAATTGGTTGAGGGTAGTCTTAATTGACCAAAACTTCCTCTTTTGGTTCATGGATATTTTAATCCAATTGATCATAAAGATCCTTACCTCTTACCAACTTGGTTAATTTGATGTCAACATCATACTCCATTAGCTTTGTAATCCACCCTTCCCTCTTTTCATTGAGGTCTTTACTCAAAAGGAACTCCTTGGTGATAGGATGAGAGACCAAGGTGTGAATCCTATTATTTTAAACCATGTGTCTAAACTTATTTAGTCCTATTACAGTAACAAGGACTTGTTTCTCCATAAATGTATACTTGACTTCATAATCCTCTAAACCTTGACTAAAGATGGCAATAAGTTATTCAACACCCTCATCATTTTTTTGCATAAGCATATATGAGATAGTGTTAAGGTTATCAAATGTATATAACATGAAATCTTTAGTAAAATTAGGATTTAAAAGAGTGGTATCTTGTGCAATTACTTGCTTTATGGCTTTAAAATTTCTCTTACCTTCCTTGGTCCAAGTGAAAACTTGATTATTCTTGAGCATGGTTGTGATAAGCTTCACCAAAGATGCAAAACTAGGTATGAATCTTCTCAAAAAGTTTATCTTGCCTAAGAAACTTTGGAATTCTTTCTTTTGTAAGGGAAATGATGGGCCTAGAATAGCCTCTATCCTTTTAGAGTTAATGGATAGGCCATCCTTATAAATAACGTGTCTTATAAGCCTACTTTCATGGAAACACCCAATATTGTCTAAAACTCTCAAACACTTGCCTTAGATTTTTTATGTGGTCATTAAACCTCTGAAACATGGTTGTATCATATAGATACAGTAGCAATATCTCATTGATTAGACCTTTGAAATCCATGTCCATTTATCTTTGAAAGGTGTCACCATCATTTGACAAACTAAAGGGCATCTTCCTATAAGTAAATGTTCCCCATTTTGTAGTAAAAATTGTCTTGAAATAATCATTTTCATTCACCAAAATCTGATTATAAATATAATATCCATCTAGGGTTGAGAAGCATTAGGAACCTGAAATAACTTTCAAAATTTACTCCATAGGAGGTAAGGAGTAATGGTCTTTGAGTGACACTCTATTGATATCTCTAAACTCCACGCAAATTCTTATTTCCCCATTATTATTTATAATAGGCACAAGGTTAGATACCCAATTTGAGTGTTTGATAGGATAAATTATCTTAGACTCAAGGAGTTTGGTGACTTCCATTCTCATGAGTTGTTTAACTTTGGGGTTTATAAGCCTTTATTTTTGCCTAACTGGTTTGACTCTGGGTTCTAATTCAATGGTATGATGGGTAAGACTAAGATAAACCCCCTTTATATCTCTATATTCCCAAGAAAATATGTCATGGAACTATCTACACAATTCAATAAATACTTGTATTTTAGATGGGGAGCGTACTTTGCCTAGTTTGAAGAGCTTGTCCTTGAATATTAAACTCTTTCATAGTTTTACTCCTTTGCATGCATGCTCACCTTCTCTTTTTTCCTTTCATAATATTCATTAAATATACTCTCTAGAGTGACCAATATTTTAGGTATCTTATTTGTCCTCAGTTGTATAATTTGATTCTCATAGTGATCATGGAGTTTCTTTTGATTTCTTCAAGATAACTGAGGTTCATTTTGAAAGAATTATACATGTTTGTACTATCAAGAACCTTCCAAGAGACTTCATTATAAAAAATGGAAAGAATCATAATTACTTTGATATGTGACTATTTTGCTTCCTTTTTTATGGCAATAGGTGTGTCAAATTGTGCCCCTATAGCATCTAACCTGTCAGCATGCTTGCTTTTCTCTTTTGGGATTGGTTGTATGTTGAATGAACTAAATTATTCAATTAAACCCCACACCCTATACTTATAATACTTAATCAAAGGGTTCTTGGAAACACTCACATTCCTTATTTAATGCACAATTAGGTCACTATCTCCATATACTTAAAAAAAATTCATTCCTTTCCTCTTTGTCCATTGAAGGCCATGAATCAAACCTTCATACTCAAACACATTTTAGGTACAATTGAAATGAAATATATATGAAGATTAATATTGATGTTTATATGGATAAACCTAAATAACACCAGCTCCTGCACCAATCTTTCTCCTTAAACCATAAAAGAACATCTTCCACATTCCATCACTCTTATTCTCCTCCTTAGTAAGTGAAGGTATAGGTACTCCTTCCTCATGTAAGAAATATACCCCCAAATACATTTATTTCATGAAATCATATGGGTCATTTCCATAGGTCTCACTACCATATTCATCCAAAAATAGGTTAGAAATACCTTAAATAATAAAGGATGCTCCATCATCTATGTCATGCTCCTCTTGCTCATGGATAGTACAACTCAAATTGGAACTAGTTTCCACATATGGTTCAATGTGGAACTTTTCAAATGGATATTTCATTATAGTCACCATATTTCCATACATTATTATATAATTTATTAAGGACCAATCAACAACAACATATCCTCCTATCTTGATGGTGAAGTCTTTTTATATGCAATTGGCAAAATGTGCAAGCAGATCTACCACCACTATATATTGTAAAATTAGAAAGCTTGGACATTCATGAAAGAATAATTTTTAACAATTTATAATCCATATTGACTTGTATGGAGTCCCATAAATTTGAAACACTCCCTTGTTATATGGCTTATAGTTTAAGCCCAACTTGTCTATAACTAGTTTAGGCATAAGTAAAGTGCTTGCCCCACTATCGACAATATAATTATGGACTAGAATGTCTCCCATAATGAGGGTAATTTAAAAAGGTGTGGGATTTTAAAATTTGGTGTAGGGTTACACAATATTAGTAGGTGCAGTTGTGAGTGCTACACCACCATGTCTTGATGATAGAGGACTGATATGGAGTTGGGTCAGCTACTCTTAGAGTAATTAAAATTGACCAGGCATGTGGAACACTTCCCAAAGGGATATAGATTTTTTAGTGTTTTTCAAAAATTCAATGATTTTCAAAGGAAAAACACTATCCTTTGCTTGTATCCTTTGATTCAATGAAGTACCTCGAACTTCAGGCAATGAAGATTGAGTCACCCTTTCCAAGTTCTAATTTTGAAAAGGTGTAGGACTTATAGAGGCTAACACATTTGTATTCACAACGTGTTGATTTGAAATAAGGTTATTTAAAGTTGTATTAACATCTTGAAATATCCCAAATATATTATCTTTGACCATGTGTTGGTTGAAATTCAGGTGCTTTAATTTAAGACAAGTCTATCCTCCACTTGGAAGTTTACCAAGTTTACTCCTTGGCTACCACACTCTTCATTGAATTTTGATTGCATAAAGATCTCATATTCTATTTTTAAGTGAGGATTATTCCCCCCTTGATCTACCAAATCTTTTCCTTCACCCTCATTTGTATTCATAAATTGTCCTTGAGTCTTCCATTCTTATCCTTGAACCAAGTTACTATGGACTAAAACCATGGCTCTTATTATGGGAGTAAAATTGGGATTATAGGCATTGGTGGCCTATTAAATTTAGGCTGACATTTTCCACTCCCTTGAACATTATATTGAGATGGAAATATATTTGATTTTGGAGGGTAATAGTAGGGGTTTTGATGAGCTCTAAATTATTGATTTATTTGCCTAATTTGATGTTCTAAAGCCTTGAACTTTGCTTGCCAATCAATGGCATCCTCTAATTTATTTAGAGTAGTTTTGAACTTATTGCTTGGATTTATAAATGGAGAAATAATTGGAGGATTATAAGACATATTAGTAAAGATGGGCATAAATACTTTAGGAGGGAGCTTATCAGATTGAATTAAACTATCCTTAGCTCTAATATCTATATCATAGGCATTAGATAAGGTGTACCCTCCCATGGACTTCAACATGATACCTATATCAGTCCTAATAGCTCTAAGATAGGTTGGGGTAAAACTTGTAAGAGGTCTCATGGTAGATGGTATGCTATTCCATGTTATTTGAAACCTCTCATTGAAATCATGCATAGTTTCTTTGGGCCCTATTTTGATAACATTAAACTAATGTATGAGTGATGTATGGTCACTTTTATCTTCAAACCTTTATGTCAACAACTCCACAAACTCATCATAAGTAGTGATACATCTTCCTGAAAATGTTCTATACCAATCAAGAGCTTTTCCACTAAGAGACATGGCAATCAATATGATTGTTATGTTAACTTGATTGACATTATGAAAATTGCATAAGTTGGATATGTCTCTAATATTCTCACTTGGGGTGATAGGACCTTCCCCGTTGAAAGTGGGAACACTCTTAGTGGAATTGGGAGGGATATTATCATAGGCATTAAGGTTTGTAAGATTTTAGTGTTGAAGGATGGGAAAGCATGTTGCCTACAAATTCCTCTTCACTCTCTTTGTCTTGTTGACTTTCAAAACCTTATTTATCTTCAATTTCTTCTTCAAGATTCTCAAATGTCAAGATAGGTTGAGGATATTAGACCGCAAGAGGAAGTTTAGGAGGAGGGAGTGAATTTTTAGGATGACTACCTCTACTAGTAAATGATCTAGTAAGGACCATGAA
Source organism: Torreya grandis (assembly GCA_037957365.1). NCBI lineage: Eukaryota > Viridiplantae > Streptophyta > Pinopsida > Cupressales > Taxaceae > Torreya > Torreya grandis. The sequence goes on along the minus strand of JARHVA010000281.1, from coordinate 483,101 downwards.
GCATGAACAAAAAAATAATAAATTGGTTTGAAACTAGATATTATACCTTTAGTGGAGTCTCCAAATGTTGAGTGAGGAACATTTATGCAGTTGTGATGTTGTCAAGACTAGCCTTCACCTTGACAAGAAATGCTTGAGACAATGGTCCCACCAAGCATACCATAATTATTGTCACTCAATTTTGCACCCTTATAGAGGTAGTTAAATCCATCTCCAAATTGATTGAAACATGTGATCACCCATAGACCTATGGGTTTTCTATAGTAGGGCTAAACCTTTATATTGAATGGCTAGCTCCCTTCATGTGTTTAATAAAGCTCATCACCTATACTACTAGCTTGTTGAAATGAAACGGGATAGAGAGAACATGAAAAAACCTAGCATAATGAGGTGATTCACCAATTTAATATCCATAATAATATCATAAACATGCACTATGGAAGATGATTCACAAGATTGATTTCAACATCAATGTTTCTCTAACATAAGTCTTTCAAACATGAAGGTGATATGCAATGCACTTCTCAAGGTGGATAAACAAGAGATCTAATTTTTAGATACTAAGTATTTTCATTAAACTTATATAGAGAAAAATAAACTAAATACACTTCATGTGACCTGTTAGAGAGCAAATTACTTGTACAAAACATGAAAGAGTAAGGTGAACACAAGGATAGAGATTATAACTTGTCATTCAACATGCACTACTTCACACACTTAGACAAGAATATTTATAACACAAAACCAGTTTTAAATTTTTTTTTCAAAATAAAACTTGAGTATACAAACCATTAGTGATTTTCCATACCATATGTGTATTCTACAAACTTAGCCAAAAGTGGTTGCTTATATAGAGAATGGTGAAGAGAGAGAGAGAGAGAGAGGTGTGTGGTTGAAGAAGATTTGAAAGTGTCCATGAGAGTTAAAAAATAAATATAATTATGATAAAGTTAAAATATACCTATAAGGACATTTGTCTCACTCCTTAAGATGCTCTAATCTTCCATGTGGTGTAGAGGTTATAATTTGGCTTTAACACCTTGACCAACTCCTTAGAAACTTCCCTTCTTTGAATGAAAAGAGTGAAAAATGGACATTAAAATAATGAATTTTCAATTAAATTACCCCAGTAAAATAATTTAACATATTTCAATCCTTAATAAACTCCTTTTACCTTCCATTCCATCATTCATGCACTTAGGTGTCTTGAAACTCTTCATGTCCCACACCTAGTTTGGTCCAAGTGGCCCAAATCTCAATTACATCTTCTTCAAATCATATAAACTTCATGAATGGTATAAAAATATGTTATTATGTCTAAAACACACCATTTTTGTTCTTGTAAAAATTCCCAACAACTCATTTTTCTCTTTAAGCCCTCAATAGGCCTATTTTCCTTATAACCCTAAAAATCTAAAAACCTCCTTGTGTAGGGATTTGTATGGATGGTAATGAGAATATAAGATCATATTATAGGAATTATTATGGTCTTACATCTCCATATAAAATTTAATCCCTAGAATCTGAGTGGAATTCCATATTTTTTACCTTTCTCACTCCTGAATTAGGCCTCAATTAGGCCTCCTTGTCTAGGACCATGTTTTCTTACTCCAAAATTTTGAAACACATTTTAAACAAATAAAAATCATTTTATTCACTTAACCTATGACATCACCAACCTCCATGTCAATTTTTAGGTCCTGAAACACTATGGAAGTATGCAAACCATGAAATCACCTTGTTACCTAGCCTCATTTTGACCCTGTTTGAGACTACCTTAGAAAATGGGTATGGTTTTATCAACTCTATAATATCATGTGAAATTTTTTTAATTTAATTTCTATTAATACTCTCAAATTACCTCATACCATTCTTTTTAAGCTTTCCCTTCTCAAAACATCAAAAACATGTAAAAATAGGGCATTTGTGGAAATCTATACAAGTGACATCAGCATAGAAGTAAATTTTCAAAACCTCCTTGGATTACTCAACAAAATCCAATAGTTTTTATGATAAAACTATGGAATTTTATGTTTATTTGAGATCTTTTTCCCATGACTGGTCACTATCAGGGTTTTAGAGATGTTTAAGACATGTTTGGGGTCTTAATGATTGTTCATAAAGAAAAAATCATTAATTGGCCTCCTTCCACTTTGAAAATTTTATTTATATACCCCCTTAAATATCCAAAATGTATCATACAACCATTCAGAGTGTGATCTATGGTATGAGTATCTAAAGTTGCTCCTTGAGTGATATGTTTAGTGTTTCTTGAGCGTGAGATAGGTCAAATCTGAGTTTTGAGTATCAAAATTCAATTCCATTTTTGGTAATATTTCATACACATTTAAAACAATCCCCTACATGATTATACATGCATTATTATTTATCATCACTCTTTTATATGTTCATGGTGTACTGGTTAGGGGTTTTGGGGTTCAAGACCTATCTCCTTCTTGTTATCCCTCAAGGGCATTTGGATGAAAATTGAGGTGTGTTACCACATGAGAATGTATGGAGATGATTTTCATGTATTTATACTTCCTAAAGGTCCCTTTCTAAGGAATTTAATGGTTTTTTTATGCTCTAATACAAAATGGATCCACTTAGTCTTAAGATTTCCCCTTGTCAAAGGAGTGGGCCAAGTCTGAGATAAAATAGTGAATATTTACACTATTTTTGTGGCCTTGAAATGATATTGGATGCATTTATATACTAATTAAAACCCTTTGTACCAATTTTCAATGCATAATCATGCCTATGAATCCCTCAACACACCAACCTCTTAAATGTTTTGGATAAAAATCTAGTCTTGTGGAGAAGTCTTGGATGTTTTGGCCTTTTTTAGTTATCCTTATAAACCACAACAACCTCTTGTGAATCACCTTTGGCAAAAGGATAGATTGATTCTCTATGGGTTCATATTCCATTAAGCATCTCTAACTTTGATCCTCTCTTTAGTAGATATAAGTAGCATAAGTAATGGATTTTGAATAATATTACTCTTCTTCTCCATGCATTAGGGTCTTACCTATACATATATTAATTAGTATTATATTATGGATGTAACCTTTGAATTACATCAAATAATATATGAAATATGTAATGTAAGGCATATAAGTGTCATGTCAAGATATATATAACAATTAGGTATATGGTAGTAACCATCACTAATATACACACTTAATAAGATCTATGTAAGAAAAGTGCATGATATGGATCATGGTGCCACACACAAAAATATGTGTGTGTGGTATGGATCATGGTACCATAAACTCAGCAAAGAATCTTAGATTCACCCACTCATAAGCACATAATTCCATGGCCATGACACACACAATAACACTCAATGTCACACAAGAAAATCACCACACACAATTAACAATCAAATGTCACACAAGAAAAAGACCCAAAGAAAGAGTCATGTAATAAAAACTCAATCAAGAAAAAGTATTAAAATAAAAGGTGATGGGCCAAAGAAAAAGGCATACAATGATGTACTCAATCAAATAATGGTAGTGAACAAAAGGGAAGGCCTAAGGAAACATTAATAAAATGATTCATTTTTCAAATAATATCATATATCAAATCAAGTTTAATCAATAATTATCCTATAGAAATTAGATATCAAAAATGAAGCATAGAAAAAGAGAAACTAACTTATATAGTCTATATGTGTCAATGTCACAACATAAAAAAGTATCGTATCTATGAAATGTAGCACTATAAAGGATATAAACAAGAGCAAGTTTTTTTTAATTAATCAACATAGCTAAAAATATGAAATGGAAACATCATAGAAATATATATCTTATAGTAATGTAACTTATGGAATGAGATGCCTCTAACAATCTCATGGCCCTTGGGTATAGGAATGCCTAGTATCTATGCATCCATGTAACCTATGTATCATGTGTGTCCTACATCTCACTCATATATATTATTAAATGCATGTGTGTATGAAAAATTGATATGTAATTTACCAAACATGTGATAAATAACATAAATGAATTGTAAAACTAGAAACATGTCATTCTTAGGTTCTACTTTTTGGATTTTTGGAATGTCTTAATTTTTTGTATTTTTGAAATTTGGAAATTTTGACATACATCAATATAAGTAATGATTGAAAATGAGAAAAATCATGAAATAAAAGAATGGAATGGATCTAAACAATACAAAACACATGTTAAGGCATAATGTGCACCAATGTAATAGCATGGCATCGTGGAGGAAGTGAAGGAAAGCAATATGCCCCCACTTTATATGTGAATTTGAATAAAGTATGTGGAGGTAAAAAATCAAGGGAGCATAAATAATTTATTTATAATAAATTATCTTCCTACCAATCAAAGAGATCATCAAGGTGATGCCAATATGTATGGACTATATCATGCATCTCATATTTACTAAGTGTATTGTAATGTTTATTTTATATATCATTCCAATCATCTTATGTATTTGTCATGGGAGATGCAAAACTAACCACACAATATTGTGGAATTGATTTTTTAATATATGTTGCTCTTCAATATGTGTTTCATTACTAGTACCATGCAACTCTTTTATGGTGACATTAGATGTCTTTTCTTGAGTATTAGTTCAATAAATGTTTTCCTCTTTCATAAGTACACTTTATTGTTTATCATGTGTTATTTTTCCTACTTGTCTTTTTGTAATTTATCTTTTTATAACTTCTCCTTGTGTGATTTAGTATTAGGAAATTAAATTAAAACTTTAGTAGGTTTCTCAACCATGGGGAGCTTCCTTGAATCCAGTGGTATTTTAATAGGTGTATCCAATTTTACGTCACCCTTATCACTAAGCTTCTATGTTATTCTTTTCAAATCCCAACACTTATCTATATTATTTCCATGTATTCTATGATAGGCACAATATTATTTTGATTTCTTTAAAATATGTGGAGGCAAAGTTATCAACTTATTTTGAATCATGTGCCTTAGTATTTCACTGGGACTCTTAGTATCCTATGAAAGCTTCTTAATTTATCAGTTTTAGATTTTTATTTCTTATTAACCCATTTTGAGATGAAATATTTTGAGGTGCATGAGTTTTGGATGGAGATCTAGTTATGAAATTTATATTAGCATATTCATGATTTTGTGCATATGATAACTTATTTTCATTGATATAACTCTTAAAATGAAATAATGGATTTGATTATAGAATGCCTCTATGGAGTACATCATATTAATAATCTAATCTTGAATTTTTTCATGAGACATAATACCCCTCATAGATTAGGAAGATTTGATATGCATACAATATTCACTTGGAATATGTATGTTATAATCCATATGTATGTCATGATTAGTCTTAACTTATATTTTGGTATGATTTGTAAGTGGATTGTAAAAAACATCAACTTTTCATTTCCATTTGGTTTTGGTTACGAATCATTCATGGGTTTGTTAAACTCAATAAAATTATCGTCAATATGATCATAAATCTTATGTCTTGTCCCAAATTAATTATTTATATAATGTCATTTACATCTATGGTAGTCATAATATGTGTTATTGGTATGTCCCTTAGGTAGAGTTATACTCATATCAACCTCTTTAGGTGGAGGGATGGATATGAGGTTTGATTCTAGTAACATTTGTAAAATATTATGAGGAGGTTAAGGTAATCATAAAAATTACCTCCTTTGTTGATTGGATAGGATAACTCAATTAGTTGGTTGTGACAATGCATTAGTTTTTTAATATAATTTGCAATTATTATCATTTGATTTAGTATGATAATTTGGTTTGACTTAAAACTTTTCACTTCAAATAGTTGAAGCATTATGCACAAATTTTAGCTTATTCATGTCAATAAGTTTAACTTATGGATCCTTGAATGAATGGCATAAGTCATTGAATGATTGTAATTTATTGAAAATAATTGAATCATGGAGAGGATAAAACAAACTTTGTTTTAATATAACTTGTAATACATTTTCAGCAATAGGATTTTCCATCTTAGATAGCATAGTCTCATAATGGAGAACATAGTCATTGATTGTATTATTGGATCCTTTCTTGAGCTTTGAAATTTGAGAATTAGTCAAATTATAATTGATGTTGATTAAAAAATGTGCTATAAATTTATCAACAAAACGATTGAATTCCTTAACTTATTGGAATGGGAGATCATAGAACCATTGTCAAGCATAGTATTTAAAACTTCATGGTAATAGCTTAGTCAACATCTTATCATTGGAGTAATAATATAAGAATGTTATGTGAAAGGATATTAGGTGATGTTATGGATCACCTTTACCATCATATAAGGTAAGATTAGGAGCTAATAAACCCATAGGTAAGGGACAAGATAAAATTTCTAGAGCTAATGGATTAAGGAACAATGCATTAAAATCAGTTGAATAACTTACTCTAGAATCACCCTACTCTAATTCTAACACCTTAGCCTATAGAGCTATAATAGTCTACTTAAGGGATCATTCTATATGTGAGGATGATGATGTAACATGAGTATCAATCATAGGATGCACGTAGGTTGGTTATATATGAATAAACATAATAATTTGATGGAAACATAATATTTTCCCAACACCATGGGTGGACATCACATGTGTATCCAAAGGTACAGATATGAGAATAGTAGTAGGAGTAGTAGTTTTAGCACCTATGGTAGAGTTATTACCTCTAAAAATTAGATTAATATCAATGAAGAGATCATGTTGTTGTTCCTCAGATGTGACAATCTTGGATTTTTATGCAACTTTAGCTTCTAGGATTAATTTTAAAATCTTTTCTAATTTACGATAATTTTGATGAATTTGATTTCTAAAATTATACAATGATCTATAAAATTATACAATGATTTAACTTGTACAATATCTACCCTATTAAGTTCATTGAGATTGATTATATCTTGGTATTCATGATTATCTTGACTAACATGTTCTAAATCAAATATTTCATCATTAATAGCATGATCATATATTTGTATATATTCATTAATAATATTTCCATAAAAATAGGGGGAATAAGAATGAACTTTCATCTCATTTATTTTATCTATTTTAGATGGAACCAAATGAATATAATTATTCTCAATATGTGCACCACTTAATCTAGCACTTCACCTTAGAGGGACAAGGGAACTAGCCTTCTTAGATGGTATAGAATGAAATCATTAAAATAAGCAGAAGGCTAGGACCAAGATGAAAAATATTTACTACCTTAATGTAGGGTAAATTAGAAATAAAGTTTTAAAATCATAATTAAATATAGAAATCTAAAACCCTATAATGAAGGATGAAACCCTAAGGGATAACCTAGGGTTTTTCCATGGTATAAAAAAAATGTGGGATCACTAATATGTTTTATCTTATTTTTATTAATTGAACCTAAACATGATAAAACTATAGATTGATTCACATTATATGAATTATATAAAAAATCCATGAATTTGAATGGAAAAGGTAGAATGTGATTAAACAATTGATCTTGATAATTATGGAAAGTATTAAGGGGTTAAGATACTTGGTGTATATATTAATTTGTAAAGATTTTTTATTGAATGTAGGAAACATGAAGGGTTGAAAATTATATCAAGAGTTACTTGAATCAAGAACTAAATCATTATATGTGCTTGGATGAATTTTTCAGTCTATGGTTTCTTGTGCTAGATGTTTGTTTGTGATGATTTCCAATTATGTCATATGATGATATCTAGAAACTTATCTCCTTCCCTTTGAAATCCTAAGTCCACTTTAGGTTTAGGCCTATAAAATTTGAGTAAAAGTGGGTTGAGATACCCTCAACCACTCCCCAATGAATGGTTTAGGGCTGCCTACATATCTAATACTATAAAAAGGTAAGTTAAACCACATGTAGTTATCCTTGTTAGGTGTATGTTACAATGGCATTTATTTAATGAATGTAATCTATAATATATTTTTTAAAACTTTGTAAATGGTAAATTTGTACTGGCTTGAGTGTTTCATAATTTGGCTAGGACTTACTCTTAGTGATTTATTATTGAATTGGAAAGTTTAAAGTCAATCCATTTGAATGTGTATAAGTCTATAAATGTATATTTTAGGAGAGATAAATGATCTAATAGGCTTAGACCTAATGTGTATTTATATGGGATTCATTGCATGTTTTATAACACCACCCACATATGAGCATATAGGTTAACCCATGAAGATAATATGAATTTGAAAAATGATCGTTGTTTGGCACAAAGATGAGTTCATCAAATATGGAAACCTAAAAAAGTTTTTAGGTGCTTAAGTCTGATAGAATTGATTGAAAAGGTAGGAATACTGAATATGATGATCTAGATAAATTTTAAGAATGATAATTCATAGGTTACGTAAATAACAGGGAATTCCTATAGATGATTGATATCAAATTGGGAAGGTTGGACGCATGGAAATCATGTAGATGTGTGAGAAGGGTGTGTCAGGGCCACGTTTATATACACAAGTCATTTAAAGTGAATTTTGGTCAAGATTGACACTTTAAAGTTTGTAATAATATAATTTAGTGTTGACATTATCATCTTAAAATCATCAAATCCTATGATACTTAAAATGGATAAGTTTTTTATTTGGGGATATGCATAGGCAGGGTTAGTCCAACCCTCCTAATCTTTTAGATCCCTAAACTTGAACAAAAAGCACTGAATAACTAAATAACCATATTTTATTCACATGTATTGAATATGTGCTCAATGTGTTTTATATCTGATGGATGATCAAATGAGCTAATTTGAATGTCTATTTATATATGAGTATATTAAAATTTTAGTGAAATTGGTTTACATGATCAAATTCCAATAGCTAGTTGCTAAAAATGTGGAAGGGTTATATGGGTACACCCAATTTTAAATGGGACCTAGGAAAATAAAGAAAGACAGTGCGAATGTTCTTAATAGATGTTAAGACCATAAAATTGTTCCTAACATACAACACAATAAGTGTAAGATAAGGTAAGGTTTTAAGGGGATGTGTGAAATGGTTTTCAAGTTTTAAAAGTAGCAGCAATGATTAAATAATGGATATTGAAAATTAATGGATAAATATGGTTCTTTCATATTCAACTATCATTGATATGGATAAATGTGCATTTTATTTTACATAATCATCTATGATCTTTGTGTATTTTTTCTATGTTATCCCTCTTAATATTTTGTAATTATGTCTCAGTATATGATGTTTTCATAAGAAATATCATACATATAAAAAAAATGGTATTGTATTTTAATCTCCTTCCTTTAATTATAGGTCAAGTTGTATTTTGGTTTATTCGAGTTGATGGTATGTTTTTTATAGATCAACAAAAGGAAACAACCTTTCTATTAATAGAAGAAACCAAAATCATAAATAATCAAGTATAAGAATTACATATAGTTTACCACCTCTACTCAAGGTTCTACGATTTAAAAAAAAAGATTAAAAAACAACTAACTACATCAAACAACAACATCATCACTAGATTCAGAAACCATGATAGTGGAACCTCATTCTTTTTCTTCATTTTCAATAACTAGGGCTGCAAGAGTCTTATCCAACTATGAAAACACAAAGTAATAAGTGTTTATTTTCAATTCGAAAAGAATAAATTCCAACATTTTCCCCTTATAAATGTCATCTAAAATTGTGTATTTGAGAAGAGTCTAAACTTGATCAATCTTTCAGAGGATAGTGAAACATATATGCTCAACATCCTCATGGATAGCATATGTGTTGCTAAAAATAAACAAAAAATTATACACTTTGATTATTTGGGCCATTTTAAGTGTATCCAACTTGGGGGTTGATTCCTTAGGATCCTTCATAACCTACAAGATTCAATCTACTAAGGCATCTTCCCCAACTGATGGTATGTTTGTTAACATATATTATAAAAGCTTTTTTTTTATGCATAATATGGACAAGAATATTTTTTATCCTATTTTTTTTAAAAAAAACATAAATATTTAATGTGGTTATATATGTGTAAAACTAGAGAATATAATAATGTTAAAGATGTAAAATAATCAACATTTATTATTTTGATAGTTTTTTAAATATGGAAAACTTTTATTTTAGAAAACCACTAGGAAGAAAATAACTTAGCTTACACACAGATTCCTGTTGACTGTTTTAAGTGTCCAAAAGTGAAAATCAATAAGAGATGTGATAGTACATGCTCAAAAATTGAAAATAAAATTAGAAACTATTTCTAGATAGGTTCATTGTAAATGGACTGTAGTGTAGGCCATTCATATCCATTGAATGGAAACTTATCCTAGTTAGATATGTTGATTGAATAATAGTAAAATATAGAAATATATATAAATATGAAAATAGATCAAAGGTAAAATGAAAAAAAATCTTGGACAGGACCATTACAACTAGACAGTAGCATAGGTCGCTCAAGTTTGTTGATCATAGACTTATGTTATTTGACTGTGATATAAGTATGGTAGATGCACATTTTGCACTTGCATCTGTTGATAAATCTAAGATATTACACTTTGAATTATACCATGTATAAATTAATTTTTTGCGTATCTTATCTTTAAAATCTTAAGTGCACTTTGATAGCTTAAAAACTTACAAAAAAAAGAGAGTATAATGGGATAAGCTGAACTCAATCACCCCCTCGATGATTGACCATTGCCTACATATCCAATAGTCTAAGAAGGGAAATCAATCCCATGTAGTTCTCCCACCTAGAGTGAATGTGCAATTTTTCTCCTTTGATTATATGTATATAGCTATAAAATGAATTTAATACTTGATAATTATATATCTTAACTTGTTTTGGAATGTTTTTTACTTGTCTTATGGATGCTCTTTTGAGTGATCTTGAATTTGGAAATAATCTAGAATATTTACTCAATGCGTAATAGTGTGTAAGTTTGAGATAAGAGAATGATAAGTGGTTTGAATGAATAACCTTTGATGTGTATTTATAGGAAAACCTTTTGATAATTTTCTTTAGCTGACCATGTGAAACGTGCTGAAAGATCCAAAAGATTATTTAGAATTCAAAAAATAGTCATTATTTGACATGGGACACAGCTGGCCTAAGTGGACAAGATTATAGTGTGTTCATGTCTTACTAGTACAAACTTGTCCAAAAAGATCAAAAAAAAATGTCCTATCTAAAGGTGATTTTAATCAATTTGAGCATTTGAATTTGAAACTTTGTGTAATAATAACAAATAAAAACCATACATATAAATAAATGGCTTAGAAGAATGTTGAATAAAATTCATGTATTTGTGTGTAAGTCATGTAGTTTAAGATGTGTCAAGAATTAGCATTATCAAGTACCTATGACCAAATTTATGTGTCTACATTTACCTCCCACCAATCTAGTAATAAAACTGCTAGAGTAAATGAGAAAGTATTGACCCTGAGTGTGTACAACACACTTTGTATTTTAAAGAATGCTTCCATTATGCAAAGCACTCAAATTTTGTAAATCTTAAAATAGATCATGAAGTAGGCATTATGTTCATTTTGAAATTTAAAAAAGTTTAAACTTTGAAAATTAAAAATTTTTAAAAAGAGAGTAAGGAAGGATTACACATGTATGTAGGTGAAACCAAATTGATTTGTAACCTATAGCTGATGATAGAAAAAAAAAATCCCTTATTTAAGCACTTTAAGGTTGTGAACCAATGGAAAATTAAGAGTGATCAAGTCCTAATTTTGATTAAATAATCAAGCTCTTGAGTTGTAAATATGTACTATTATATCCCTCATGCATAGGGAATAATACTTAATGTATTAACTGAAAAAGGTGGAACCATGATGGGTTCTGTAGAAGTGATTCTAAGTCCATTGAGTGTCACTAGACTTACACATACATCACCCGAAACAAAAATAGGAACCACGCAATGGGTTCGATAGAATTAATGAAAAAAAAATTGATTTCCATTGAACCCTAACATACATTACTTGCACATATCAAATCATACTATTCTAGTCTAGATTCTATTTGCATGAGAGAAAGATAATGAAGAATATTCATGCTACCATAATGGTTACATCTCTCATATATTTAAATTGAAATGAATATTTTTCCTTTGAAATTGTAACTTTAAAATTTAAAAATGTCCATGAATAGGTATCATGTGTTATGCCCTTTGAAATAATGATTTTTTGGTCTCTAAATTTTGAATTTTGAATAAGCATGAGCATGAATGGGTATCATGCCCCCTAAATCTGTGTTAAGTGATTGTTTTACTCAAATTAGAATTGATTTAGTGAATTAATAGTAATTATAATAAACTGAATAGAATAAATCAGAGTGTTGGAAATGTACTTATGAAAATTAAATTTGGTAAAATATAAATGAATTTCAAGCAAGCTAACTAAGGAAACGAATCAGAAACTTAGTTGTTTATGTATGATGGTTGACTATATTTGACTGACAGAGATTGGAAACAAGAAAAACATGAATTATATCTACAAGCACCCCAAAAGCTAGATGTTATATTATACGAAGATAATAATGATAGATAAGGACATGATCAATTCCCACTACCATCCCTATTGGGTGACTATATATTTTTGAAAAAAATTAGAAATTAGAGTATGATCACTTGAAATAGTTGGATTTAAGTTTGTATATGTATATTTGACCTTTGGAGGTAATTGGAAAACTTGTAAATATATTTTAAAATGTTGAAACCCTAATAGGGCTTGTAATGATTGAAAGACTTGTTTAGTGTAACTAAGCTACATTAACCTCAATCACTCTCACGATGATTAAATGTTTTCTACATAGCTAATACCAAGGAGAGAAATCAAGCCCACATAGTTCTCCCACCTAGAGTGCCTTTTACAATTGTACACATTCGACTATATGAATACATCTATAATCGACTTGAACAATTGATTCTGATTTATTTAGTGTTAAATAAAATAAGCTTTTGACTTAGTTGAAGACTATTTGAAATGCTTAGAATTTAAATTGAGAAGAATAGGGAACTTTTGCTAAGTGCGTAATAGTGTAAATGTGCCTTTGTGTTGAAATATCCAAGTGATAGAATCAATAACTTGATTGTGCCTTTATATCAATCCAAAAGGAGAAACCACATGCTAAGAAGCCTAAAAACATAGAAGACAAGTTAAGGGAAGTTTTAATTTCAAAAATTTACATTTAGAGGCTCAAGATAGAAACATCTTGTTGAGAAATTAGTCCTCACATGGGTGCATTGGTTAGTTAGGTTAATACTCCACATAGTTAAATGTTATTTAATGATTATGAAATAAATATATGGAGAGGATAATTCATATTGAAAGTGAGTTACACTTCATGTAGATAAGATAGTGAGAGAGAATAAAGGCATGATTTTCTAAGAGAAATAAATGATAAAGAGATGTAAGGGATAAAATATAAATTTTGGTTCTTTATTTGTAAGAGATACAAACATCTTTATATTATAATACATTTCAATTAATAAAACAATGTAATTTATTTTTTCTTAAATTGTGTTGTGCACACTTAAACTTTAGATCTTTCACTATTGAATAAATTTTTCAAAATAAAATAATTTCTATATCAAATATTATGATATTAGAGGAGGTTCTTTATAGGACCTCTCTCAATCTTAAGACTTATATGTAATAAGAGTTTTAGAATGTAGACTAAGTCCAAATGCTCTTGCTTTTTTTTTTTGGAGTGGGGTGGGGTGACAGGGTTATTGCGGTAAAGTGCATATCATTACAAATTTTGATTGGCAATAGTTATTTTTTAAAATATATATGTGTCTATGTGCACCATACAAAGTCGTACATCTGTTAGTTTGTATTTATATTCTACCCTGGCCGTACGAGTTTGAAAAATCTGTGGGGGGCTTGTATTGTTTTGGATTTTGCATTGGTGGCTCGACCCAGCTGCATTGGACGTGTCTTTATCTAACTCGGTGTATTTAGGATATAAAAGTTTCATTCCTTCTATTCTACATCAACGCTTCAATTCTAAATTATTTGTCAACTAAGTATACCAATTTTGTGGATATATTCTCAATCTTCTTTGCATAGATGAATATTATTGTAGAATTTTTGAACATTGGTTTTCCTGAAATCCTTTATCGGTTGAAGATCATTGGCAAGTTCCCCTGGAAGCCTTTTATGCTTAGAGTCCATGTTTCTAATGTCGTTTCCAAACTCAGCTTGTATATCTCATTGATGGTGCGGTTCAAGCGATTCAGAGTTTCATCGAGTTTCTTGCAAGTAAAACTACTAATTTTTTTAATTATGTATGGAATGCCTTTCTTGATGGTTGTGATGGCACTTTGTGGAATGATGGGACATCCTCCATGTCACAGTATGCCATCTATATGGGTAAATCCTACATCTACAGGTTTGTTGGGGTCGCACTTCTATCACGACCACTCTGGCCTGTAAACATGCTCCACATACTCGAGCTCGCCCTCCAAATATGCATCAAATTTGTAGATTTTTCACCTTGGAGCCTTTGCATCAAATCCACCAGCAACCACATACAGTATCTCACTTAAAATAGTGAGCCCTATCAATCTCATCCTCCACGCAGCCACACCAAATATACATGGCTTGCATACTTTCTGCATCATCCCTTAGTTGACCTAATATAATTCGAGTTACTCCTACATTGGGATATTTCCCTGATCCACTCTTCACGGCCTCCAAATGGCCTTAACATTTCATTATTGTAAGTTCATATCAACAGACCCCATGCAACGCAATGTACCCATGGTTTCTACCTATACCGTCGTCCTCCAATCTTCAAAGCGTTAAAACCATTTTTGTCAAAGCCTACGGTATTTGGTATTTTTAGTTTTTAGGTTATTAAGTTGTGGCTTAGTCTTTGGTATTGTTTAATCCATAGTTTTTAAAACACCTATGGTTTTATTTAACAACTCATGGTTTTGGATTTATGATCAGTGGGTTTTAGAATTTGTGGTAATTCGTTTAGTATTAGTTTTGTTTGTTTTTATATATTTTGTTTTTATGATTTAGTTACTTTATTTCAATTATTAAGTTTTAAATGTAGTTTTGTTATTTTTAATTTATATTTTTTTTAAGTTTTTCATATTTCATTTAGACTTTATAAATGTTATGCGTTTAGTTTTATAGGTTTAAGTTTATTTAGTTTTTAAGTATTTAATTTTTAATATTAAAGTTATGTCAATAATAATGTAAGTCATTTTTTCTATTGGTTTTATCAAATCAAGTTTATTTGTAGTCATAAGTCATTAAATAAGTTTTGAAAGGTAATTTTCCAAATAAATCATATACAAAATCTCTCATGTGTATTATGTGTGATATTAAATGTTATAATCATATATTTTGTATTGAATGCATTCTTGGGAGAACCTGACATCCATCTTATGGTGGGGTAATATAGATGTAAAGTCCATATGATTTGTAGTTCTTCTCCCCATGTTCGTATTAGGGGGGATGTTGAGGAATTATTACTCACTTGGGTGCATAGGTTAGTTAGGTTAGTAATTCAGAGGGTTAAATGTTATTTAGTGAGTGTGAAATAATTATATGGAGAGGATAATTCATATTGTGAGTTGCATCTCATGTCGATAGGATGGTGAGAGAGAACAAAGGTGAGAATTTATAGAAGAGATAACTGGTAGAGAGATATAAGGGATAAGAGATAAAGTTTGACTCCTTATTTGTAGGAGATACAAACAACAATATATTGTAATACATTTCAATTAATAAAACAATGAAGTTGATTTACCCTCAAATTATGTTTGCACACCCAAGCTTTGGCTCTTTCACCATTGAATAAATTCTCCAAAATGGAGTAATTTATACATGTCCCATATGGATAAGAATTCCTACCACTATTGAACCTATTGGGCATTTTTGTCCCACAACGAAATGTGTGGGTTTTTGGCATCTAGGTTTATTCATATAGATGCTTAAGGTAATGTTTTAACAATCAGAACATTTTTTAGGTGACAAATGACAATTTGTAAAAGAATTAGGTCCTCCTATGTGCTTAGGATAGGGTAAAGTGGAAAAATAGGTATTAATTAAGCACAAAAGTTAATAAAGGATACAAAAGGATAAAACTAACATGATCAAGTATTCATGACCATATTTAGGTTACTACATTTGTCCACCTTTAGTCTAGAAATTAAATTTTTATATAAAAAAAAGATTACCTTAGTGTGCAAAATACACATTGTCTTTGAGCTCATAATTAAATTATGCAAGGCACCATAGTCTTTGGTAAACCTTGAAAATACATGAAAGGATTATTTTGTTCTTTTGAAAATTAAAATTTATAAAAAGTTTGAATCTAAAAATTGTTTGGATTTGAAACTTTGAACATGCTTGATTTTAAGCTTTGTTTGAATCTTGAAATTTGAAGATGTTTGAATTTGAAATGAAATGAAGGAAAGAATACACTATGTGTGAAACCAATGTTGTTTTTATGACTTTACTTTGAGATGATGCTTCTTTGAAGCATTGGAGAATCAATTCTTCCCATGAAACACTTGGATAAAATAGTTTTTTAGCTAATCCAGTAGAGAATTTGAGGGTGATCAATCCCTAAATTATTTTTTCACTTTTAAATTATAAATAATACCCATTGAAAGATGCATAAACCTCAATTTAACTTAGTTTGTCTTTGTAACCCCAAGACATGAAACATATTAAAATATAAAATATATTTTTAGACATAATTCTAGAGGGCACTAAACCTCTAAGTTGTGCATTATGCAATTAAACTGAATCAATCATTGTAGATGGATTATAGACTAAATTTTAACTTTTTGAATGAATGCATGATCATAATATAATAGAGTATACCTATGTTCCTACCATGTTCATAACTTATAAAATAGTATTTTGAACATATGAATAAATAACATTGTGTGAATGAATCTGTATCATGCCCCCATTGTAAATGTAAAATTTGTAACTATGTGTAGATGTCAGTTGTAAATTTTGTTTAAAATTTATGCATAACCTTGTATCATGCACTCAAAACTATGTGAATATTGATTTGAATCTAAAATATGTGTATATATGCATACCATATGCCCCATGATCTATGTCAATGACTAAATTTTAAAGCTTTTGAACTTGTATTTTTTGTCAAAACTAATTTTATATTAAAAATAATTATCTCATGTACAAAAATATCACTAAAATTACCCTCTTTTGAGGTGAGGGAATTGATCTTGAAAATCACTATCTTAAAATAAAATTTAATTGTGACATGTGTAATATGATGTAATCATTAAATAATGTAGCATATGTGAAAAGAATGTTAGCATTGTAAAATTTGCATTATTTAATTTTTGTATGTAACACATGAGACAAGGTATATATATATATATATATATATATATATATATATATATATATGAAGCTCATAGATTGAAAATTTAGAATTATTATATTATGATAGTAGTGCATGGTATGGATCATGGCACTCATCAAATTAAACAAGTTCAATAAGTACACAGATAACATGCATAATAATTGTAATGTGAAATAATAAGGCCAAAGGCCTCACATAAAGGACATGTTTAAATATCACAAATTAAAAGATTGCACATATAATGGACATAAATAATGTCACAAATAAGGGACATATTCAAATGTCACACACAACATAGGGCCAAGGTCTAAAACCAATGGACATGTTCAAATTTAACCCACACCAAATAAGATCTCATAAAGATGTTAAAAAAAGTTTATATACAAGGGCTAAGGGCTATACAGAATAGATAAATAAGATCTAATATACCATGTGCAAGTAATAGCATCAATGAAACATAGAGTTATAAATATAGTCTAAACCATGCATATGTAATGTGATCATATCTTAAATAATAGCATATTTATGTACACAATGTAAGATAAATATGTAAACAAGATATTTGTAAATAGTATAAAGCTCAACAGTATAAGAATCATGAAATGATAAAACTTGTGATTACTATAACCCGTGGATAAGATACCCTCAAATTAGCAAAGCTAATGAGTAGAGGCAATTCCAACGTCTTAATCTTTGAAAAAAATTGTATGACTTGCATAACACTCATGAATACTAATGAATTTATGTGTGATAGAAAAATAATATGTTTTATACTGCTCATGAGATAAACAATATATTATACACATATAAACTAGATGTCAAATCATGTTCAAGTCCTAACTTTGTATTTCTAATATATTTTGAATAGTTTTTTCATTTTTAAATATATTTTTTTATATTTTTGAAATTCTGCAATTAGAAACAAAAATATTGACAAGCAAGGTCTCAAAAGTAGAAGAAGTGAAAAAGATTTGAATAATTTTCAAGATGTGTCAATGTAAGATAAGCACTAGAAGTGATTTGGATTTCCATGTATGGGCATGATGCCCCCAGTAGATGTGAATGGTAAATTTTAAAAGCATGTAAGAAAAAAATAGCATGTAGAGGATTGATTGTACATCGTCATTGCATTAAATATAAACTTTTTAAATTATGTCACATATATGAATAATATAGCTCTAACAAATAAGGGTTTTATATGGAAAATAGTAATTTACATACTGAAACTGGATGAAAAAGTTTGAAAATTAGAAGTATTTATAATGTGTGTTGAAACTATGATTTCTAGATGAAAATTGACATAAGACATAATTTAACAACTAGGATAGTAGTGGCAATCAATTCTGTCCAAAACTAATTAATGTTATTTTTTATAATAAAAAATAAATTTATAAGTACAAACTATGAAAATAGAAAGCTAAATGGTAGAATCTAGTAAAATTGATCATTATTTTTAACTATTCAAGTCTAGAAAGTGAAAAGAGAATATCTAAAAGGACATTAACTCAACAAGATCCAAGGGTTCATAAGAATTGATCAATCAATCTCATGTGCAAGAAAGTAGAAGAATATGATGCATAGTCAAGAAGTCATGTACAATCATGTTTTTGCTTTTTGAATTATTTTAATGTTTTTGAATTTTTTTAATTATTTTAAATTAGAACAATGTAACCAATGATCCCATTGAAATAAGAATCAAAATAATATGTGGTGAAAGGTAAATAATATACTTTATTTGAATGAAATGTGATAGATGTATTTATATCAAATTTATAAAATATATCATGTGTGAAATAATAAAACTATCTAAATCACTACATGTGTAATCCTATGTAGGAGGAGTAGTTTTAAGAGATGCAAAATGAGGTGAAATCCTAGGAGGGTTAGCATAACATTGTGCCAAATGTGGATTCATATGTCTCACTAATTTAGGAAACATGACATGTGATTATGCTTGTTGGGAATTATAAACCTTTTATGGATATATTTGTTTTTCCATTGGTTAATTTTGAACCTTTACATATTTTTCTAATTTGGTTGAGTAGAAATATTTTTCTTAGGTGCAACTACTAAAAACATGACTCGCACTTAAATAGATGTATGAAGAAAAGAATGATAGATAAGTACATGATCAACTCCCACTACCGTCCCTATTGTGTGATTTTTATTTTTGTGAAAAATTATAAATTGGAGTATGATCACTTGTGACAATATGATTTAGGTTATATACACATATTTGACCTTTGAATGTATGCAGAATATGTATAAATATATTTTAAAAGTTTGAAACCCTACTAGGGCTTGTAGTGATTGAAAGACCTAAAAATAGAAAAAGGTGAAGTTTAATTATGTTAAGCTAACCCCAATCACCCCCATGATGACTAAATAATGCCTACATATCCAATAATCCAAGGATGAAAACCAAGCCCATGTAGTTATCCCACCTAGAGTTCTTTGTGTAATTATGATCCTTTAACTATATGAATACATCTAAAATTGTCTTGAAAAATTTATCTTTCTTTGTTTAGGGATAAATAAAAAATGATTGTGAATTAGTTGAGGACTATTTGAAATTCTTAGAATCTTAATTGGTAAGAATAAGAAACTTTAGTCAATGTTTAATACTATAAATATGCCTTTGTATTGAAATTTCTAAGTGATGGAATGAGTGACTTGAATGTGCCTTTATAGTAATCCAAAAGGGGAAACCACATGTTAGGAAGCCTAAAAATACATAATATAAGCTAATGTAGGGTTAAATTTCAAAAAATGGTTGTTATAAGGATTAAGACATAAATTTACCATAGGGATAGGAACACCTCCCACTATTATCCCTATTGGATGTTATTATCCAATAAGAAAATGTGTAGGTTTTGGATTTGCATTTGGCCATACATATGCTTAAGGGCATTTTTAGCAATAAAAAAAAATTGTAGGTTATAGATGACAATTTGTAAAATAAATAGGTCCTTTTATGTGTTTAGGATAGGGTAAAGTATCAAAATAGGTACTAGTTAAGTGTAGATGTTAATTAAAGCTAAAAAGGGATAAAACTAACATGATCAAGTATTTTTTTACTATATTTAGGTTACTACAATTTAATATATGATTTTATACACCTATATGCTTAATTGTAACTTATATTTACAACCTGTAACTTTGATCTTATAACTTTTTTCATATGCATTCAAGCATGTATGATTTTGTACTTTGAGTCTTTGAAAAGTGAGTTTGTATTCATGTTATTTACCCATATAATTTGTATCAATGTGCCAATATCTATCATATGTTTAATTTTTGACTTATTTTGAATCTTTAAAAACCTATACTCTATTATAGAATCTAATTTTATATTACTTTGAATCTATTAAAACTTGTATTTTGTATTTTTTTAAATTGTATTATGTTCTATATCTGTTCACAAAGATTTATATCTCTAATACAAACCCATTATAATTCCCCCCTTTTGAGATGAGGGATGTAGCCTATAAGTCACTCATCTCAAAAGAAGAGTTAATTGTATCATGTGATAAATATACAATTATGTAATATTATGTCACCATGGAGAGAGTATGTCATCATAAAAATGTACTTGTCATTGAAGAATATATGTAATATATCAAATGTGATGCATACAAGTGTCAAGTCTATATATATTTAATAATAAAGTACACGGTTAAGTAACTATAGTAAAATTGAATGATATGTATCATGGTACTACTAATAAAACTCAACAAGTGCAAAAATCACAACACAAAGTGTTATAAAATAAGACCAAAGGTTGCATACAAGGGATATATTCACATGTCACATAAGCAAATATTTCACATATAAGGTCAATGGCCATGAACAATGGACATGTTCAAATAACTCACATGTCAAGCATAAATATCATAGATATGTTTAAACAATTTTCACACAAGGGCCAAGTGATATAAATAATAATCAAGCAATATCTATCCTAGCATTTAAGAAAGTAAACATCATTGAAGGATCATAGAACAAGTGAAAATTAGTCTATTCCATCTACATGTATCAATGTCATATTTTAATAAAGTATCATATCTTTGTATAACAATGTAAAATATGAGAAAACTATTGAGACTCTTGTAATATATGTAGCTCAATATTTCATTTGAGGTCATAGATAGATAGAGCTTGTTATAATGTAACATGTAGATTTAGATGCTCCTAATGTAGGTATGGTCACTGGATAGAAGAGAATTCGACATATTGGAATGTATATATAGTATATGCCTTACATCACACTCATATACCTCATGAAATTCATGTGTATAAAAAATAATATGCTATCTACCAAAATATATTGTAAATAACACATGTTAAGAAGTAAACTATCATGTCATTTCATGCTCATGTCCTAATTTTTCATTTTAATATTTTGAATATTTTTTGTATTTTTTGTAATTTTTTTGTATTTTTGAATTTTATGGAATAAATTGATTTATTTATAATATCAACATAAGTACACAATGTTCATAGGGTTATTTATAAGTTTAAATTCAAGTGTATCCAAATAGTTATTTTATCAAATTTTGGATTTGTGTGAAAGTCCTAAATAATAACACTACTATGCAAAATTAGGAGAATAATATAATAATGATAAAATTTATTGATTTGGAACTATTGTATTCTATAAAATTTCTAAAAATATAAGGATAAAATAAAAAGTGAACTAGAAATTGTACCTCTAAGAGGAATCAACATTTGAAACTTGTTATATAAAGAGGTCTGGTAGCTAGAATCTGTAACTAAATCTAGACTTAGAAAATAGAATTAGGAAGAGAACACTAGAGTGGTGGTGATCTTATACAACCTAGGGCACTCATGTCCACTTGAAATAAGTAAATTAGGGTTTTTAGGTTCTCTATGCCTTCATTTATAGAGCTTATATCTAGTGTGTGAGCTTATGATTACTTGTGAAAACCATTGTATAGTTTATTTTACTTAAAAGTACCTAATTCCTTGACATGTATAGATTGATACAAATCAATGGGGGAAAAGGTTTCAATAATTTAATTTAGGTGAGACCTCAACACCGTATGTTTTGAGCGTTGCCTACATACCAATACTCTAAAGAGGGATCAAACTTCATGTAGCTCTCCCATGTTATGGTGGTATGTGAATAACTAGTGCAATATGCTAGATGTTGGTGCAATACTAGTGTGATTAGATGTTTTAACTATGACTTATAACCTATGAAATGAATTTATACTTGATCTCTGGACTACTAGGGTTGTATACAATTAGAATTAGGAGAAATAAGTATTTTTCTCTCAATGTACAAGTGTAATTCTAGTGGTTTTTAGTGTGAAAGCCTAAATTTTGTATAAAATGGTTTGAAAAGTGTTTTTATAGTTATATCATTAAAAATAATTTGAGTGGTGCTCATTATGACATGGTTTTACCTTCTTATAGATTTTAAATCAGTATATTAGCCATTATTTGGTAGGAAGCCTAGAAAGGGGGGAAGGACACTAGAGTAGTGTACTCCTATCCCCTAGGGTTTTCTTGTCTAATGGGTGATTTGATCATGTTGAGTGTTATCCAAGGTATAAAATATGTTTAATGTTGATAATAATAGTCATGAGTGTATTCTAAGACATTTTTCAACTTAGAATAGCATGTGAAATGGT
Source organism: Torreya grandis (assembly GCA_037957365.1). Lineage (NCBI taxonomy): Eukaryota > Viridiplantae > Streptophyta > Pinopsida > Cupressales > Taxaceae > Torreya > Torreya grandis. The sequence goes on along the minus strand of JARHVA010000281.1, from coordinate 460,120 downwards.
TGAAAGTGATCAAAAAGGGGCCTAAGACATGGTTAGAGCTGAGTGTGTAAAAGAGTGGTTACAAGTGCACAATTTTAAATTAAATTTTAATTTTATGTGTCTATATTTTCCCATTTTTTATTCTATTAATGAAACAAAATGGAAATACTAGATTAAAAAGAAAAAGAGTGCATACCTAAACTTACCTATGGTAAGGATTCCTAGATGTAGGCCATATGCTAAAATGTTCTCAAAACAAACCCATAGTGAAACATTGGTAATATTATTATTTACTTAAGATGAATATCAAGAAGTAAAATACAAAAATCTAGAGAGTGATAAGAAATGAATACGCCTGATCTAATATGCAAACTGGTGTGCCTTTTTGGTGCAAAAAATAATGTGAAAATTGGTAGTTATGGCATGTTGTACATTTATATTAATATTGAATAGCTTAGAGTGGATTGTGCATGTCCAAATCCCCATCTATAATTGGGTGTTCTCAATAACTCAAGTGTTCTTGACTCCATCATCATCATCCTAGAGTAGTGGAGTAATTTTTGAATCCCTGTATGAATCCTAACATATATATCTAGTGTAAAAATTGGTGTAGATATTGGTGTAAAAACTAGTGTAGATACTATTTTAAATAGTGAACCATCTATTACATATGGAATGAGGTTCATTTTTGGTGAAAAATTGGTGTAAATACTAAGTATAATATGGGTCTATTGTATACATTATGGAAATAACATGAATTATCATTTCATCTACAAAACTAGTGCAAAAATTGGTGAAATGAGGAATTAATATGTCACGCACATGCCCTCAACTGATATCTAGCACATATGGATTCTAATACTAAGTAAAAAAAATTAAGATTCTATGTAAAGTTTGAATGCCAAATTTGAACAACATGTTCTGCATGATTACCCCCAAACTTGAATAAATCTAAAATATATTATGTAATTTTGAGTAATTCTATAAATTGAGACTGTGAAACTATTAAATATTGATCTATGTAAATTGAGGTTCTGAGAAATTATGAAAATGCCTCTTTTTTAGGCATTTGGATACTAGTATTGGGAAGGACACTAGATCAGTGATCTCTTATCCAATGTGGCGTTCGTATCTAAATTGACTTTTTGTGTATTTTTTTAGCCTAAAACTATGTCAACTATGTAACCACTATTAAATAATTTTTGTGTACTCATTTAGTAATTTCAAGTCTCTAATAAAAACCTCTTTTAATTCCACCTCTTTTGAAGTGAGTTGTTGAGCCTACATAAGAACTTAACTCAAAATAAAAGGTTATGCAGTAAGTTGTTATGATGTAAAAAATTGTAAATCTGAGTAATGTTAACATCATGTGTAAGCATGGAATCATTATGTATGTAAATCTAGAATAGAAATAATGTAAGATGCATGTGAAAAAAAAACATTCACAAAAAGTGTGTCTAGATAGATGTGATAGTGAATAACATAAATAACTGAGAAATTGAGTAAATAACATTGAATAGAACTACTTAGTGTGAAATGCATGATGTCCATCATGTCATTAGAAGTATTTGGGTATATGATGTTCATCATGGCATCAAAATATGAATAAATAAGTAAGGAAATTTTCATGGCCATGATGCACACAATCAAAGAGTACATGCACAACACACAAAACTCATGATAAAATGCTAAGGGGAAACAAACAAGGTACATGCTCAAATTTCACTCACTCAAATAGATGACACATACAAAATCATTTTTAAATTATCTCACATGCATATATGGAAACAATGGATAAGTAAATCCACATAGGACATGTTCTAATGTTCACACACATGAATAAAAAACACACACAAGGACATGTTCAAATGTCCTCACATGCATAAAATCAGATATATAAGGCATATATCCACTTGGTAATGACATATTAAAATGTCCTTAAAGCAAATGAAGAATTACATACAAGATATGAAGCTAAAAAACATGCATGATTATGTATTCATATCAACAAGAGCTAAGTTGTAATATGATTAACATTTAGTAACTAAGATAGGAAATAGTATATCACAATGTTAGTGAGAAATATTGTAATTTGTAATATAATTTGAAGTACTGAGTGGATGAGTAAGGTAATGTGGGTAAAAATGATAAAACCTATTTTTTCCATGCCCCCAGTGAGTTATCTAGTAAATTTACATGTTTTAGAAAGCTTGTGTGAAGTTTATAACTAATTCATGATAGTTTTAGCTCACTTGGATAAGAGATGGGTGAGGGATACTAGATTACTATGCTCTTATCCTCCACAACACTCATGTCTAACTATAATTTCTATGTGTAATAGTAAAGGTAGTTATAACTAGTTTTGGGAATGATGTCCTTTGTAATTTTTCAACGCTCATATATATTGGTGAAACATGTATGATATAAAATTGGCTAAACATACATAGAATATTTTTAAAAAATAAACTAGTGTATGACAAAGTACATATAAGCATGCATAGTCCTTAATTTTTGTTATTTTTTGTATGATTTTACTCTGTGTGTGTGTTTGTGTGTGTGTGTGTGTGTGTGTGTGTGTGTGTGTGTGTGTGTGTGTGTGTGTGTGTGTGTGTGTGTGTGTGTGTGTGTGTGTGTGTGTATAAAATACAAAAAATAACAAATGTGTGTGTGTGTGTGTGTGTGTGTATGTGTGTGTGTGTGTGTGTGTGTGTGTGTGTGTGTGTGTGTGTGTGTGTGTGTGTGTGTGTGTGTGTGTGTGTGTGTGTGTGTGTGTGTGTGTGTGAATTTAAATATGATATGATGATTTATAACTAAAATAATACATCCAAGGGATGTGGGTAATCAAAAGGTAGATCTAGTGGTAGATGATCAAGTTTTAGGTACTAGATCCATCCAAACTCAAATAAATCATCATCATTGTGGTCATCATACCACTCATACTCTAAAAATATAGATTTATCATTGGTGATATTCTGAATTTAGTTCATCAGAATAGCATGTTGCTCGACTGTCTAGGAGGCCTCATGTAATGTTTTGGGATATATCAAGTTAGATCTTGTTGCCTCATTTTGGAATCTATGATTATCATTAAATACATCATGGATAATGTGAATTATGTTCCCTTTAAACCTAAATGTGAGACACCTTTTTTCTCTATCCACTATAGCATCCATTTCTTGTAATCATGTGTTACCAAATGTAGCCTATGTCTGAGTTCCTATGTTTTTGATGAATAATAAGGTGTTAACCACATTGTAACAACATGAAAATCACATTTTAGTGTGGCCAATGAAATCCTATAAAAACATTATAACTCATCATTGTTATGTTCTATATGCTATAAAAATACAAGTGTACATATACTTAGGTGTAAATCCTCATCAATGGTTATATGTTGTTGATATTGATTTTCAATGAAAACTTGAATACACAAAGCATTACTCCTAGAATATTTGTGGCTTTTGCATGTCTGATATTTTTTTGGGGCCTTGGTCTACTTAGGTAGAGGTTCTATTAACTGAATATTTCCCTTAGCCTTATACTTCTCAAGTTTATACTTTAATGTTGAGCATGTATTTGTAGAATGTATTATGATTTTTGAAAATGACAAAAGAGATTATTATCCTAATTTGTTAAGTAGTTAATAGATATGTGGAATACCATTGGCAAGGCTATCAATTCTATTTTAAGTAGAATTTATAACATCACATGTAGTCTATTTTGTGCATTGTTTTCTTACATTGTGATGATTGGTTCAATATTAATATATGTGATATTATTTACTGAATCTGAGAATGGCTATAAAATTGTATGTGGTGTGGTATCTGACTGGTAACACACATTTTTTCCCTTAGGTGTGTTAAAAATAACTACATTTTCTATATTTATATGTATTGGTATGATGGCCTTATAATCATCTTAGTATTATCATGAGACCATTGGTGTAAACTCAAAACCACACAAATAGTCATCAATGTTCATTAGAGTTGTGTTTGTGTCCTCCTCAAAAGTAGCCTCAGAATCACTATCAGCATTCTTGATGTAAAAATACTTAGGGTTCTTCAAATTTATCAGTTAAGGTAACTATTACATATATTCCTCATTATCCACCCTAGGTGGTGACATCAGTGATGTGGATGGTGGTTGAGGATTATGTGCACTATACTCACCAACCTCATATGTGTGCATTTATTCCATGGGAATAATATATGTTGGTGGCATTATAGTAGGTTTTAGTGACCCAAATGGTGATGAATTTGTAACCTTATAATATATAAAGGGTAAATTATCAGCTGGACATGTGTGCAAATATCCATCATGGAGAAACTTGACACATTGGTGTAAGGTAGAAGGTATGGCCTCCATAGCATGTATCTATGGTCTACCTAATAGCAAATTATAATTAAAATGGTTAAGCATTACCTAAAATTGTGTAGAAAAGGTTTTTGACCCCATTTTAATATCTAGAGTGATAAAATATAAATCTTGGCATGGCATATCATCAAATCCTGTGGTATTCTATAAGTCTTTTGAATGACTGTCATGTTGATGCCCATTGTTTTTATAAATTTGAGATTACAAATATTGAGTCCTGAACCATTATTAATTAAAACTCTTTTGATTGTTGTGTTATTCATTTGAGCTTATATAAATAATGGTAAATTCTAATAAATGGTTGACTGTGGTGGCAAATCATTATTTCCAAAATAAATTGCATCCTCAATTTCCTTCAAAGTATTCATAAAAGATGAAAAATAAGAAGGTTTTTGTAGTCATCTAAATTAACCATTTATGCCTTAGATGTGCACTTGAGGTCATTTTACCCTTAGTATAGTACTTGACCCATCTTAGGGGCCTTTTTGAATGAATTTTAGTCACATGTAAATCACAAATAACACCTTAGCCTATAGAGCACCACATGAGACCCATAATGGTGCAATCCCTTGGTGATTTAGGTCCCTTCACCCTCTAAAAAGTAATTTTGCATTTCCCTAAGAGGATTAGGGTCATCTTAGACCTATTATTAAGTCACCATCCCAAGTCATTTTTATTAGAACACTATATATACATTGATTTCACAATCTTACACTCTAACTAGACATTATCACAAACAAGCACACAAAAGTACCACATCATATTGAGGGAAGCTCCAAATTATTCCAATATTATATTGATTCAGCCATACATTCAATAACCCATCCCTATAATAGGTATCCATATCTCAAGTGGCCTCCAAGGCATCCTCCCATGCATTCGTACTTAGGCATTCTAGTATTCATAGACATTCACACATATCACATAAGCATGATAACTACATCAAGTTTGATCCCTCCTCAAAGTATTGGTAATATGGATTCCATCTACATCAAACCCACTAACCCATTTTTCTCATGGTATTCATTCAAACCCTTACAAGCATAAAAACCTAGAGTTCTATAAGGAAAATAGAGCTATAGAGAAAAGTATTGGTCACACAAACTTGAAATTTAGATCATAGATGGAAGAGGCCTTGATATATGAAAACTAAAAATTGTTTGTGGAGATTATAAGTGGGACTATAGCACATTGCCTTAGACTATAGCACACTACATTATTGCTTGACTGACCACACTATTATCCAGGGCTATTTTTGACACCTGGATTTAGTTTCTAATAGTCAACCCAATTAGACCTCCAATTGGTAGGTGTCAAAACATCCATCTCAATCATTTTTCAAGATCAGTATTATTTCTCCTAATTTTTTAATATTTTTATAATACCTTCTAGTTATAATAGTTTCAAAATTAGCATGTTGAATTATTTATATATTTATCCTCTAATTTTATGTAGTCTTTTATTTACTTAGGGTTTTATATTAATTTCTAAAATAGCTCAATCATTTGGTGAACCCGAATTACTTTAAATAGTATTAAAACCCTAGCACTAGATGTTATTAGGGTTTATATCCTTTTATTTTCTATTTTGAGTGGTTTTATTCAAGGTTTTATACCTGATATGTTATACCCTATCATCTATGGTTTATATCCTTCCCATATCTCCCATTCAAGATGTGTGCTTTCATGTTTAATTAGAAGCAACTAGGGTTTTCACTTGTGAGACTCTAAGGGATGAAATTATTAGTATGATCAAGTTAATTTTATAATTTTAAAATTAGAATTAGACATTACATGAAAGTATTATAGTATTGGAAAATTATATTACAATAAAAAAGCCTCCAAGGAACACTAGTTTCAATCATCTATATGCATCTTCACCTAGTCAATTTATGGCAAGCAATGTTACATTTCAAAACAAGAAATCATAAAAAATTGCATCTAAAAATAGTTATTCAAAAATTACTCAGACATAAAATATAATTTCAAGTGATATTTGAAGGCAAATTATTAAATCTAAGTTGACCAATCTACCTATTCTACATCTAGTGAGGAGATCTAGATACTATTGTGCATACCATAGAATGCATGGTCATCACACATATTCATGTTTGGCATTGAAAAAACATATAAAAAAAAATTATAATGAGGACCCTATACAAGATCAATTATTTAAGTAATCCATAGTGATACAAGAATATATTCAAAAGGGTGAAATTGAGAAACAATACAAAAGTGGTTACCAAATCATAATTTAGAATAATAAAAGGTTCATAAATTAAAATTAAAGTAATAAATAGTAAAAAAAGTAGTTGTTAATTTTGGTTAACAAGGTTTGGGATTTATGGAAAATATTAAGGCAAATAATTGGCATATACAGTTTATCAAGGCAAAATATCTAAAGGCAAAGGTAATGTTAAAAAAATATCAAGAACTTAAATTACACAATCAGAATTAGACTAAGCAAACCATTCTCAAAAGAGGGTTTCTAATAGTAGAGTCTTAAAATTAATAAATACATACAAAAGATACATCTTCAAAGTTCAATGAAAATAAGGAAACTAAAATCCCTCCCTAATATCAGAATCATTTCACTATTATATCTTATTTAGATGGAAATTAATGCATAGATGTTAAAATCATGAATTATCAACCAATCAATTTTTGGTCACTATCATTACCTATCTTGGAAAGGAATCTACACGTCTAGATACAACAAATGCTTATATAAAATTCTTGGGGTCACTTTAATTAAAAGTTTCATATGCCTTAAAATAATGTTCTCTCATTTTGTGTGTTATTGTAAATTCAAGTGCTTACAATGTTGTCTTTGGAAGTTCATGGTTAACAACAATCAGAGCAACACTTAACATAAAATCTTGCATATCCTTTTCACATAAGAGTGTAATGATTACTAATTATAAAGAGGATACATTTTATTCCCAAAAATACCTACAAAATCAAGTTATACCTATAGTGGATACAATTTTAGATGGCAAGATCCCAATCAATAATCTAGACATTACTAATCAAAATGAAGATGATGATTGGAACAACACAGAGTATTATGGTACAGACCATTTAGAAAGTGAAGACACCACCTATGTTACATAGAGGCATCCCATTGATGACATGTTTGGATTATAGCACCATTCCTTACCATCACATAGCTTTTTATCCATAGAACTCTCCTTGTACATAGTTTTATCCTTTCCTAGTTTACTTGTACATAGTTTCATTATTCCAATTTACTTGTACATTATTACCTTTATCTTGCTTCTTGTACATAGTTTAATTTTCATTTTTATTTTACATATCTTATACTCAAAAAACAAAAAAACAATATAATATGTTTAAAAATATAAATACATCCAAATATTTCCCAAAAAATACAAATTTCAGATTTTATGTATTTTTATGTTTACATTCCTTCCCAGACAATACATATGTTATTTATGTTAGTGAATTTGATTTTATCATGCATACATGCTTCACTTGTTCCCTTCGAGTGTTCACAAATTATTATAGGATTTAATTACTCTACACATATCCAAATTTGCTACTATATACCCATTAAGGGCATATACACAGACTCAACATTGGTATTTCAGCCTATTGGGGGAATCATACACATCTTCTAGTTTGCTAGGATATATTTTTATATACTCCAAATCATAGATTTAGAATTGATAGTATCTTTATATTTATCATCCTATACTACACTATTTTTAACTACCACTACTATAGACTCAACTTATGTACATCCTTGATCTCATACAAATTTGCACCACATGCTTATGCATACTTTCATTTTTGTAATTTTACTAGTCTACATTTGATTATGTCTATTTGATTCTACATCTACTCAATGGAATTTGAATATGTCATTATTTTATGGCTCCAATCTAATTCCTTTCATTTTTTGTATGCTTTGGACATGTTCCCATGTCCTTATATGTGCTTCTTAATTATGTATACAGGCATTTGAATATGTCCTTCCATGTGGTTTTAAGCAAACCTTTCCTACTCTTTGAATATGTGGACATTTTAACATGTCCTTATATGTGTGATCTTTCTCAAAATTAGTAACATGTGCCCATGTCCCTTATATTTTGGCCCCTTTACCTATTTTGTGTGCCTCATGTTTTATGTGTGATTCTATTTATGTGTCATTTCCATGACAATTATCTCTTGTTTATTACATTCACATCTAGTTTGTGATGCCATGAGGGACCTCATGCATCTCCCCTTCCTCTGATGGACATCATGCCCTATCCCCTAGGTAATTTACTCGTATTATATTCATATACAATATTACATTATTATATCTATCTTGGAAACCTTGTGAATGTTAGATATAACATACATCATACATTTCCAACTTATGTTTAGACTATTTTATATTCTAATGTCATATATACACATTATATTGGTTTATCATGCAGATATCATATATTTTCAATCTAACACACATGATGCATAAATTTTATTTTGAGGATAGTTAGTATATTATTTCAACAACTCCCCTCAAAATAAAGGGCATTCATAGGGGTTTGTCACAGAGATCAAGCCATCCTAGTACACTCAAAACATAGTTTTTATCACACGAACACCAATTTATAGGGATTAAACTCAAGAAAATATAGTAAAATATGGTCATACCTAGATCAGTCTCAATTTTTCTCAAAAATAGCACATTTGGCCAATAACACAATATAGTGGTATATAGTGTAGTACACTATTGAAAAATGGGATTGCGCTACTATCTAGTAGCCCCTAAAATAAAAAAAAATCTAGAATTGTCAAAAAGGTACTATAGTTACAGTTTAGATTTTCACAGTTTCAGTCATGAATTATCAAATAGGTTTAGTATATACTAAATTTTTACATAGATTACACATGTTTAATTAGATTGGGGGCATCATGTGTGGCATGATCAATCTTGTTTCAATTTTATATATGCATAGGCATAAATTACTATGACTCAGTCCATAATCCATATACATAGATATCAGAATTGGGGGCATGTGCATGACACATGGTTCCCATATGTTTAGTTTGGCACAAGTTCTCTCAAGTGGAATGACAAATCCATGTTGTATACTCCAAACACCATATGCACTAATTTTACATTAGTTTTACATGAGGATACACCAAAATGATGCCTCATTATATTTATAGTAGTTGGCATTCCCAAGTGGCCCATATCTATTTTACATTCTCTAATGGCCCATAGCCATTTTATATTTTAGAGTTTTTATGTGGTCCAGAGCTATCTCACATAGTTTCATGTACATCACATAATTGTATTTCCATATGTATGTACTATACATATATAGTTAATGATAGATTCATATCCTACTTGAGTTCTTGAGCCACCTACAAGGGAGGGTTGGACAAGCTGTCAGTCCAATCCAAGTTATTCATAGATTATGATCCACTGAATAGGGGTGGGTAATGATGAATTAAAGGCTAGCTTGAGTTCTTGAGACACCCACACATGGGGATTAGGCAAGCCATCAGTCTAGTCAAAGTTATTCACCACTTGATCACCATTTAAACATACATAATATTTCACCAGGTTTTTGCATTGGTTCACATACCTAGTGAGGTGTATTCATTCTTTTCCTCTCTCTCTCATCTCTTTACTTAGTTTTGTCTTTGATTTTTATATTTTACTAAGGAATTATTCATGTATGTTTCATTTTAATGACATGCAATAGACAATAGTTCACAAACTCAAATCCACATTCACAGGCTTTGCCTCTTAGGTAAGTACATCTACATCTCTCTTTCCTTTATCCTAGTAATTTTTATTTGTTACATTTCTAGAATAAATGGGGTCATATAAATTAACCTTTTATGCCTTATATGTACACTTAAGGTTAATTTACCCTTAGTATATCACTTGACCCATTTTAGGGGCCCTTTTTATCCACTTTTAGTCATATGGCAGTCACAAATAGCACCCTGACTGATAGAACACCACATGAGACCCATAATGGTGCAATCCTTTAGTGATTTAGGTCCTTGTACCCTTCAAAATATAATTTTACATCTCCATAAGAGGATTAGGTTTGTCCTAGACCTATTCTTAAGTCACCCTCCTAAGTAATTTTTATTATAACACTATATAAACACTACTTTCACACTCTTACACTCTAAATGGACATTATCATAGAGAAGCACACAAAAGTACCACTTCATATTGAGGGAAGCTCCTAATTATTCTAACATTATATTGATATAGCCCATACATTCAATAATACATCCCTAGTATAGGTATTCATATCTTAAGTGGCCTCCAAGACATCCTCTCATGCATTCATACTCAGGCATTCTATCATTCACAAACATTCACACATATCACATAAGAAAGATAACTACATCAAGATTGATCCCTCAGAGTATTGGTATGTAAGTAGTGTGCCCACATAGGGGTATGGATCACACGTCTATCACATTAGAACCACTAACTAATTTTTCTTAAGGTATTCATTCAAACCCTTACAAGCATAAAAACCTATAGTTTTCTAAGGAAAATAGAGCTATAGGAAAAATTATTGATTATACAAACTTGAAATTCAGACCATAATTGGTTTTATCTCTAATATATAAAACCTATAAATCATTTATAGAGATTCTAAGTGGGACTATAGTGCACTACCTTAAACTATAAAACATTGTGTTATTTTCCAACTGACTGTGATATTATCCAAGGTTGTTACTATCCAATTTTGACAGTCAGCATAGTTAGACCTCTAATTTTTAGGTGTTAAAACATTTATCTCAATGATTTTTCAAACTAAGTATTATTTCTCCTAATTTTTTACTTTTTAGAATACCTTATAGTTATAGTAGATTCAAAATAAACATGTTTAATTATTTATATATTTACCCTCTAATTTTACATAATCCTTTATCTACTTAGGGTTTTATTATAATTACCAAAATAGTTAAATCATTTGGTGAACCCAAATTTCTTTAAATAGTACCCAAAACCTATCCCTAGATGTTGTTAGGGTTTGTATACTTTTGTTTCTTATTTTTAATGGTTTTTTTAGGGTTTTTAAACCTAATATGTTCTACCTTATTATCCATCTTCCAAGTTACATTTACAATTTTCATGGATAAAGAAGATTTTTTTCCTACTCATCTCCAAGAGGGTGATAGTTACTTTCCCCCTAACCAAGTACATGATATCACTCCTATAAGAGGTGAGGAATCCTATATTACTATTTCAAATGTTTATACTCAACTTATCCATATTTTAAATCCTTCCCTTCACATATCTCCCATTCAGGTTGTGTATTTGATGTTTAATCAGAAGCAACTAGGATTTACAATTGCGAGACTCTAAGTGATGAAATTATCAATATGAGAAAGATAATTTCAAATTTGAAAATTTAGAATCAACTATTACATGAAAATATTATATTATTTTAAAATCATATTACAATAAAAAATCTTCTAGGGCACACTAGTGTCAATCATTTATATGCATCTTTGCCTAGTCAATTTTTTGTAAGCAATTGCATATCAAAATAAGAAATCAAAACAAAGTGCATATAAAAATAGTGATTAAAAAATTACTCAAAGATAAAATAGAATTTCAAGTGATATTTTAAGCAAAATTATTAAATCTAATTTGATCAACCTACCTCTTCTACATCCAATGAGGAAATCTAGATATTATTGTGCATACCATAGAATGCATGGTCATCGTACACATTCATGTTTGTCATTGGAAAATCATATTAAATATATAATTGATAATGAGGACCCTATATAAGATAAATCAGTTAAGAAATCCATAGTGATACAATAACATATTCAAAAAGGGTCAAATTGAGAAACAATACAAAAGTGGTTACCAAAGCTTAACTCAAAACAACAAAAGGATCACAAAGAAAAATTAGAGCAAGAAAAAATACATAAATTAGTTGGTAATTTTGGTTTAAAAGGTTTGGTATTTATGGAACATATTAAGGTAAATAATTCATATATATAGTTTATCAAGGAAAAAGATCTAGATGCAAAGGTAATGTTATAAAAAGAGCAAGAACTTAAGCTACACATTCAGAATCAAACTAAGCAAACAACCATTATCAAAAGAGGCTTTTTAATAGGAAAATATTAAAAGTAATAAATACATAAAAAAGATACATCTTCAAATGTCAACATCAAGGGGGAAAATACAATCACTCTGTCACATTAGAATTCTTTCACTATCATAGTTTATATAGATGGCAAAGAACGCACATATGTTAAGATCATGGATTATCAACCAATCAAGTTTTGTTCACTATAATTTATTACCTACATATGCTTCTATAAAATACTTGGGTTCACTTTAATTAAAATTTTCATATGCCTTAAAGGAATATTATCTCACTTTTCATGTTATTTCAAATTCAAGTTTTTATAATGTTGCCTTTGGAAGTTCATGGTTAACAAAAATCAAAGAAATACTTGACAAAAGAAAAGGTTGCATATCATTTTCACATGAGAGTGCAATTATTATATATTATAGAGAATATATAGTTTATTCCCAATAAGAGGTACAAAATCAATTTATAACTATAGTGGATATATTTTCAAATGACAAGATCCCAATCAATAATCTAGACATTGCTAATCAAATGAAGAAGATAATTAGAACAACATAGGTTATTATGGTACAGACCATTAGGAAAGTAAAGATACCACCTATCTTAAATAGAGGCATCCCATAGATGACATGTTGGTATTTTGGAATCAATCCTTACCAGCATATATATTCTTCTCCCTAACACTTTCCTTGTACATAGCTTCATATGTTCCCAATTTACTTGTACATAGTTTCATTATTCCAATTTACTTATGTATTATTTCCTTTATCTTGATCAGTGTACATAGTTTAATTTTCATGTTGCTTTTAAATAGCTTATACTAAGAAAACACAAAAAGTATAATATGCTCAAAAATATAAAAACATCCAAATTATGCCCAGAAAATACAAATTGTAGATTGTATGCATTTCCATGTTTACATTCCTTCTATTTTCTAGGTAATACATATGTTATTTATGTTAGTGTAGTCAATTTTATCATACATACATGCTTCACTTGTTCCCTTTTAGTGTTCACAAATTATTATAGGACTTAGGTCCTCTACACAGATCCATATTTTCTATTATCTACCCATCAAGGGCACATACATATACATAGACTCAACATTGACATGTCATCCCATCAGAACATCATACACAAAGCTTCTAGTTTACTAGGTTACATCTTTCTATACTCCATATCATATATTTAACATTGATTATATCTTGATATTGATCAACTTATACTACATTAATTTTTTGCTGACTACCACTACTATAGAATCAACTTATGTACATCTTTGCTCATATATGGATTTGTACCACATGCATATCCATACTTTAATTTTTATTTTTAGTATTCTATATTTTATTGTGTCTCTTTGTTTCTACATCTACTTGGAGGCATTTGAATATGTCATTGTTTTATGGTTCTAAGCTAATTACTTTCATTATGTGTATGCTTTGGACATGTGTCCATGTCTTTTTATGTGCTTCTTGATTAAGTGTGAGGATATTTGAATATATACTTCCATGTGGCTCTAATCCAAAAAAAAATTATCTTTGAGTATGTGTACATTTGAATATTTCCTTATATGTGTGTTTTTTATCAGACTTAGTGACATGTGCCTATGCCCCTTATATTATGGCCCCTTGGCCTACTTTTTGTGCCTGATATGTTTATATGTATGATTTCATGTATGTGCCATGGCCATGACACTTATCTCTTGATTTTTACATTCACATATAGTTTGTGATGCCATGAGAGACCTCACGAATCTCCCCTTCATACTTGGGTGCCTTGATAGACATCATGCCCCATCCCCCTAGGTAGTTTACTCATTATATTTAGATTTGTTTTTCATATAAATGCTTACATTATTATATCTATATTGACAACCTTGTGAATGCAATATATAACATACATCATACATTACCAACTTATGCTCAGATTATTTTACATTTTGATGCCATGTATATAAATTATATTTGTTTATCATGTAGATATCATATATTTTTAATCTAATATAAATGATGCATAGAATTTTTTTTAGAACAATTCTTGAAAAGGTTAAATAACTCCCCTCAAAAGAGGGGGCATTCACAAGGGTTTGTCATAGGTATCAAGCCATCCTAGTGCACTTGGAACATAGTTTTTAGTATAGATATAGATTTATAGAGCTCATACTCTGGAAAATATAGTAAGATATGGTCATACTCAAATCAGTCTTAGTTTTGTTAAAAATAGTACATTTGGTCAATGGTGTATTATAGTGGTATATGGTGTAGTACACTATTAGCAAAAAAGGAAGCACTACTATAAATTATCCTTAAAAAAGAAAATTCTAGAATTTTTATAAATGTACAACAATTATAGTTTAGATTTACATAGTCTCAATAATAAATTAATAGATATGTTAAGTATATACTTAGATTTTACACGTATTACATAGGTTTGCTTAGATTGAGGGCATCATACACAGAATGATCACTCCCATTTTGGTTTTATATAATAAACATAGATTATTATGACTCAATCAAGAATCCATAGACACAAATATAAAAATTAGGGGCATGTGTGTGGCACATTATTCCCATATGTTTAGTTTGGTGCCTATTCTCTCAGGTGGAATGACACTTCTATGTCATTCTCCATGTTATATACTCAAGACACCATATGCACCACTTTTGCACCAATTTTTCACCAAGATCACACCATATTGATGTTGTTATGTACCTAGGAATATGATATATTAATGTATATGGGTTGATGGAGATGCTGACATGTGGCACACATCTCCTTAGTTAGTTATATGGGTCCAATATATTAAGATAATGGAGTAACTTGTAACGTTAGTGCATTGAGTAATGGTTGGCCTACATTGGGATTAAGAGGTTACCCATCCATTATTAGTTAGATATAGCTCTATATAAAGGATATGATTATCATTTTAGAGGGAAAATTAAGCATTGAGTCTTCTATTGTAAGAGGATATTGGAGGTTGTCCCCTCGAAGAGACATTGTGTAGTTTTTCCTTCCTAAAGGTGTATTGTATGGTGTTGCATTACCTTAAGGGTATTATATTTATGCATATATTAAATATTTGGACATCTTGGTCCACCTATATATTTTGTGATGTTTTTATCTACATTATAATCTAAATTATTTTTTAATATTATAAGTTGGATCATAACAAGTGGTATTAGAGCTTTGATTTGAGCAATTTGTGTGGAGTGAAACCCTAGTTTTTTAGAATCATTAATATCTTTCAATATATTGAAAATTTTTGCAAAATATTTTTAATGGATATGAATAATATTACAAGGAAGTCTTATTAAAAAAATTGAGCCTTTATGATCATTTTTTAGGGAGTTATTCATATTTTAGGTTGTTTACTAATTTCATCATTTCTTAAGAAATATAAGGAATTTGTTCGTGAAATTTTTATTCATGTGTATCATAATAATAAAAAAAATCTATGGACAAAATTTCAGATTTTTTTGATATGTTTGGAGTGATTTATTTTGATTTTATGTTTTTTCATATATTCATTCTATAAGGCCAAAGTTTGGAAATTTTTCACAAAATTTTTACTGAAGTTATACTATCATAAGTCAAAGCTACATTCAAAATTTGGGATTTTTTTTCATTTTTGAATGAGTTATTGATATTTTAAGGTATTTTATTAACCCTAATTTTTTTTGTGGATCATGAAATTGCAAGTATTTTCAGGGGAGGATGATGTTGATGCTAGAGAATGGTGGATCCTTTTTAAGGAGAATAATACTCAAAAAAATTATGGCAAACATGTTTGTCTCTTTCTTTGTCTAGGTCTACACAACATTATTTTAATCAGTTGTGATTTATACAAAATTATTATTCATAGGAAGAAAAGGAACATGTCTTCCTAGATCAATGGGATATAAAAGAAAAAAAGGTTGAAAAAGAAGAAGAAAATAATGATGGTAATGAAGAATAGAATGAAGATGCTAAAGAAGAAAAATTAGTTGAATAAAATAATGAAAATGAGGAAAAACATGCAACTAAAGAAGAAGAAGAAAAAGAAAAAGAATTGGATGATAAGGGTTCAAATAATTTGGCTTCAAATAAATCTGAGTCATTTTTTCAATTTCATGGATGCATTCAAAAGAAGAAGGTTTTTGTGTCCATAAACCCTACCAATAAGTATAACTTCATCTACATGTTCAAGAAAAGAATATCAAGGAGGTTCAATTAGATGTTAATAATATTCCAATGTTTGAATATTTGAAGCTCATTATGGAAAAATATGTTTTGCATTCAAATTTTTATGCTTTGGATATGGATGATGTGGATATGGTTTTTGGATATCCATGGTTAGAGACTTTGGGAACAATAAAAATTAATGTTTGTAAAAAGTTCATGAAGTTTTGGTATAGGAAAAAGGTCACTTTATAGGATATCATAGTGGGAAAGACACCAATAACAATCCAGGTATATCATGAGGATGTGATTAAAATAGTTGATGAAGAGCATGAGGAAGATTTAGATGACATAGATAAAGACATACTAAAATTAGAAATTAACACTTCATCTACTCAAGAGACAAAGAAGGAAAATGTGGAAGAGGTAGAAGAAAAGGTGGATAATGTCAAAGTATTATAAAAAATTGAGGTATATAAACACCCACATCATCATGAGAGGAAACAATTATGGAACCAAGTGAGGGAGTGGCATAACAACAATAATTTTGGATATATAATAAATTATATTTCAAATCACTATGTCTATGCATGAAAGCCAAATAATAAATACTATGGTCAGGTAGGGAATCAAAGCAACACAACCTATGAAACATGGAATGAATGGGGAAATCACTATGACTATGCATGGAAGAATACCTACTATGGTCATGGTTGGAATCAAAGTAGCACAATGTAATATGGTACATGGATTAAAAAGAGGAATAATTATGCATAGATACCAAAGAAGTAAAATTATGATCATGAACATAATCAAAGGAGCACAATGGAATTTAGAAACAAGCTTGGAGAGCTATCACTTACCAAGATCACATATGAATGTATAGATGATCGAGATTGGAGATAAGTGTGCAATGATTTGAATCAACTCATTATTTGGTTTCTTTCTATGTTTCAAGGATAAAACATGTCAATGAGGAAAGTAATGATTTAAATTTTGACATGTGGCACACATCCCTTTAGTTAGTTATATGGGTCCAGTATGTTAGGATGATGGAGTAACTTGTGAAATTAATGCATTAGGTAATGGTCAGCTTACATTGGGATTAGGAGGTTACCCATCCATTTTTATTTATATATATTTATATATAAAGGAGATGATTATCATTATAGTGGGAAAAGAAAGATAAGAATTAGCATTCTCGAGTGGCCCAGAGCCATTTTACATTTTAAAGTTTTCATGTGGACTAGAGCCATCTTACATAGTTTAAGTTACATCACAATTTTAGTTTCATATGCATCTAATACACATGGATAGGAAATTATGGGTTCATTTCCTAATTAATTTATTGATCCACCTACATGGGAGGGTTGGATAAGCCATCATTCTAATCTAAGTTATTCACAGATTATGATTTACCAAACAGGGGTGGGAAATGATGAATTCAAGGCTAGATTAAGTTCTTGAGCCACCCACATAGTGGTATTAGGTAAGCCATCAACCCAATCAAATTTATTCACCATTTGGTCACCATATACACACACATAATATTTCACCAAGTTTTTGCATTGGCTCATGTACCTAGTGAGGTGTATTCATTCTTTTCCTCTCTCTCACATCTCTTTACTCATTTTTGTCATTGCTTTTGATATTTTCTTAATTAAGGACTGATTCATGTATTTTTCATTTTTAGGACATGAAATGGAGAAAAGTTCATAGAATCAAACACACATTCATGGAATTCACCTCTTAGATAAATCCACATACGTATTTCTTTCCTTTATCCTAGTCATTTTGCTTTATTGCATTTCTATAATAAATGAGGGGGAAATGTAATAATCTAAATTAACCTTTTATGCCTTAGATGTCCACTTGAATTTAGTTTACCCTTAGTATATCACTTGACCCATATTATGGGCCCTTTTGATCCACATTTAGTCACATGGTAGTCACAAATAGCACCTTGTCCTATATAACACCACATAAGACCCATAATGGTGCAATCCTTTAGTGATTTAGGTCCCTGCACCCTCCAAAAAATAATTTTGCATCTCCTTAAGAGGATTAGGGTTGGCCTAGACCTATTATTAAGTCATACTCCCAAGTCATTTTTATTATAACACTATATAAACACTACTTTCACACTCTTACACTCTAAGTGGACATTATCACAGAGAAGCACACAGAATTACCAATTCATAATGAGGAAAACTTTCAATTCTTCTAATATTATATTGATTCAACCCATAAATTCAATAATATATCCCTAATGTAGGTATCTATATCTCATGTGGCCTATAAGGCATCCTCTCATACATTTACACTCAAGCATTCTAACATTCACACATATCACATATGCAGGAGAACTACATCAATCTTGATTCATCAAAGTATTGGTATGTAGGAAATGTGCCCACATAGGGGTGTGGATCACATATCTAACACATCAGACCCACTAACCCCTTTTTCTCATGGTATTCATTCAAACCCTTACAAGCATAAAAACCTAGATTTTTTGGAGGAAAATAGAGTTACAAAAAAAAGTATTGATTGTACAAACTTAAAATTTAGATCCTAGCTAGAACAAACTCTAATTTACAAAACCCATAATCATTTATGGAGATTCTAAGTGGGACTATAGCGCACTACCTTGTACTATATCGCATTATGTTATTATCCATTTGAATAGGCTATTTTTGACACCTATATCTAATTTTTTATAGTCAACCCAGTCATACCTCTAATTTATAGGTGTTAAAACATCTATCTCTATTATTTTTAAAGATAAGTATTATTTACCCTAACTATTTATTATTTTTATAATACCTTCCATTTATAGTAGTTTTAAAATCAATATGCTTAATTATTGTTATATTTATTCTCTAATTTTACATAATATTTTATCTACTTAGGGTTTTACATCAATTCTCAAAATAGTTAAATAAGTTTTGTGTCACAAGGTATGGATGTTTGATTCAAAGCTTGGTAAAGAATATCCTTTAAAATGGTAGCCTTTTGAAGCAAATCTATCATAGAAATCTTAATTAGTGTATTCCAAATTTTTTCAACAATATCATATGGTCTATCTTGATCTCTTGGTCTTATTTTATTAGGTTGGGGATGATATGAAATTATTTGAATGCATTCCTCTTGTCTTGGTTAAAGGGGTACCTGACCTCATCTAGTAACAACAACTTGAACCATAGAATTTAATATAATCCTAGGGTGAATAGTAAGAGTGGGATATGAAAAAATATAATTGGAAGTTCTAGGTGAAATAAGAATAAAAATTATCCTCTGATCTTGTTGGTGTCTAGTAGTAACTGATGAAAGTTCAAACTAATCCATACAACAATAATTTTCATAAAATGATGAAAAAATGATGGGTGGACTAATATATGATGTAATTTTTACCTTAATATGATGCATATATGGGATTACATATATGTATAAGATTTTACAAATAATAGGTAAGGAACTTGTAAATATTACTAGGAAATTTTTCACTAGGAACTGATAGATAGGCTCAATCATGATAATCATGATGAAGTACAAAAATTTGGAAATCAAAAATATAAAACCTTATTGGAGAAATGAAATTAAGATGAAACCTTAATGGTAATTTTGTGTTTTTAAATATTCAATAATAATATATTTCACCAATATTTTTTATCAAATTTAGGACTTGTGTGAAAACCTAAATGACAACACTACTATGTGAAATCAAGAAAATAATATAAAAATGATAAAATTCATTAATTTGGAACTACCAAAGTCTATAAACTTACTAAAATATAAAAGTTTAAGGAGAAAATAAAGACTTGGCTATAAAATATGCCTTCAAGAGGAATCAAGATCTAAAACTTATGTAGAGAGGTATGGTGGTTGGAATCAGGAATCTAGAACTAGATCTAGACCTAAAAAATAACATTAGGAAGAAGACACTAGAGGGGTGGTGTTCCTATCCAACCTAGGTCACTCATTTCCACTTATGATGATGAAATAAAGGTTTATGAGTTACTTTTGCCTTTGTTCATAGAGGTTATATCTGGTATGGGAGCTTATGATCACTTGTAAAGACCACTATATACCTAATTTTCATTTAAAACCCCTAGTTCCTTGATATGTGAATACCAATGTAACTCAATGGGTAAAAAGGGGTCAGTGGTTGAAGTTGGGAGAGACCTCAACACCCCATATGTTGAACATTGCCTACATACCAATTCTTTGAAGATGGATAAAACTTCATGTAGTTTTCCCATGCTATGATGGTGTGTGAATAACTAGTGAAATATACTATATGTTAGTGAAATATTGGTGTGATTAGATGCATTAACTATTACTTTCGATCTATGAAATGTATTTAGAATTGGAAATCATAATTGTTATAAATAAGGTATTCTTCTCTTAATGTACAAGTGTGAATTTGGTGCTTTTTAGTGTGGAAGCCTCCCTTTAATGCCAAATGGTTTGAAAAGTGTTTATATAATCATATAATTCAAAATACATATAATTAATCTCATTATGGGCACGGTTTGACATTCTTATATCTTTGAATTTGGTAAAATAATCATTATTTGGTGGGAAGACCTGAGAGGGGAGAAGGATACTAGAGTGGTGCACTCTTGTCCCCTAGGGTGATCTTGTCTAATGGGTGATTTTATCATGTTGATTATTATGCAAGGCCTAAAATATGTCTAAGGTTGATAATAATAGGGATGAGTGCATTCTATGGTCATTTTTCAACTTAGAAGAGTGTGTAAGATGGTTGAAAGTGATCAAAAAGGGGCCTAAGATAGGTCTAGAGTTAAGTGTGTAAAGGAGTGGTCAAAAGTGCACAATTTTATCTTAAATGATAGTTTTACATGTCTACAATAGTAAGTCCCTATACCCACCTTTTAAATAACTATGAATAGACCCAACTACTTGGGTTTAAACTTACCTTTGGTTTATTTATCTACATTAGTTTTATTTTTATTTTATTGTATTACTAAATCCCCAATATAAAATTCATGAGTTTGAATCTTATTTCCATGTGCTCTTTTGATGAAATTTTGATAGACTTTGAGATGTTTAATATCTATAATACACTTTCCATCGAGAATTTCTAATTCATATAACTATTTTTCTTGATACTCATTATCTTTAATAATGTCTTTTAAAGAGACCCTCAAAGAATAAATTACTAATTCTAGAGGAAATATTGCTTCTATTTCATAAACAAGTGATTAAGGTTTAGTCTTACATTAGTGTATGCACACCTATATGATATTCCCAAAGTACATAAATAATTTGATTATGTTAATCTAGGCCATATTTTTCAATAATTTTGCTTAATATTTTGATGATTGCCTTATTTTTTTCTTATATTTTCCCATTTCCTTATGGGTAAGATTGAGTAGAGAAATTATAATATGTCTTGAATTCAATGCATAATCACTTAATTATTTTATTTTTTGAGGATGAGACATTATTTATTATAATAATTGATGGTAATCCAAATTATGAAATAATATGTGTCATCAATAAGTGATAGATATCCTCTCACTTATTAGAGTATAATGGTATGGACTCAACCCATTTTGTGAAATATTCTATAAATGTAATGAATAACTTGTGTCCATTTAATGATTATGAATTCATGTTTATTATTAAGTCTAAACTCAAAATAGAAAATGGCCAAGGTCAAACAATGGGTCTTAATTCATGTGATGGAGCATAATTTATATTGTTATGCTTCTAACATTGTGAACATAGTTTTGCATATTCATGAGATTCTTGTTCTATTATAGGCAAATAGTATCCTTTCCATAATAATTTTTAAGACATTGCTTTGCTACTAAAATGACCTCTACATTCACTATCATGTACTTTGAGTAAGGTGATGTTAACTTATTTTTAGTTTAAACATCAAAGTAATTGTGGACAAGGAGTACATAGAGATGAAGTTAATCTTGTGTTAGTTCAAGAAGTAAAACTCAAAACAACACACTGAAATCCTGACACCTCTAGCCTAGACACTAGGGAGAACTTAGATAAAAATTAAACATATGAAATCACAACAAATACATAAAATAATGCACTCTTTTACCTTATTTGGATCTCTAATGGCTTGTTGAATGGCTTGCTTGGCTTGTGCATCAAGAAGTTTTTGACAATGAATCTTTCTTTCCTTGGCACCTTGGATTTGATTTCTTGGCTTAATATTTAGTCATGATAACATTTCTTACATGAGGATTATGGAGTAAATCTTGCATAATAACTCTACAATATCCAAGCTTGTTGAAGATATTTGTACATAATAACTTTGCACCAAAATAGATTGAAAACCAATGGGCATGGACTTATATTTATAGCCTCAAGAGTTAACTCTCACCCAAGGTGAGTTAAGGTTAATTTTAGGCTTATAATGGGTTCAAACTAACCCTAAGTAAGTTAAAAATAACTCTAGTTGAGTTAATAGTTATCATGTAATTATGATTGTAAATTACTAGGCATGGCTCTCAAATTAGATATTTTGAAATATTTTCAAAGATCTTGACAACTCATAAAGGCAATGGTGAAAGGGCTTGATATTTTGAATTTTTGAATTTCTATTTTTATATATTCATTAATTGTAAATAGATAATTTAACTAGGCATTTAATCTTGTTTAATTTTTCAATTGATTTTGATTAGTATTTTATCTCTTTCAAAATTTGATTATGTGCCCCACTTAATGGGTTCATAGGCCAAATTGACAATTGTTATGCCATAAGGTGATTAGGTATGAATCCATGAGAGGTTATTATTTCATACAGGCTAGTATCACAAATAGGGATGCCTCGACATTATTCTAAATTTTGATGAATGATTCACAAATAAATTTGGGACATTTAGTGATTCCTAGGATTAATTTGCAATGGTTGGTAAAAATCAATCTAAAGTCTATTCAAAATCTAGTTGTGGCCAGTTTTAGATGTCTACAACTTGCCCTTGTTTGGGAAGGCATTTCAAGCTATAGGAATAGTAACATCTTCTCAAATAATTAAAAGGTCTTGTATGCCTAATACTGTAATGACAAAGGATGATCTTGGGATGCCCCCTCGAGGGAATTATTGGAAAATAAGGCCGATGATCGGTCCATCAAAAAAAGGAAATGATGGGACCAAAAAGGTAAAATGGGATGGAAAAGACTTATTTGCCCATAAGCAATTATAATTAGTGGCATAGTGAGCTACCTTGGGTGGGTAGATAAATAAGATGATTTGCACAAAGGTGGTTATAATCATCGACATAACATAGTATAATTATTTACCCACAAGTGATTATAATCACTAACCAAAGGATAAGGGTAATAAGAAAATGATTTTCCCAAAATTGGTTATAATCATTAAAAGGGAAAATAATGATTTACCCATAGGTGGTTATAATCATTGGTTAAATAAAATCATGCCCTAGTTGGGTGAATAGAGATAATGGTTTGCTCAAAGGTGGTTATAAGCATTATCATAATAAAAAGAGGCCCTAGTTATGTAGATAATGATAAGGCTTTTCCCATAGGCAATTATAACCCTTGACATCTAGATGGATCAAAATAAAATGATACATAGTTATAATCATTGGTTCTGTAGGTGGAATGATACATAATTATTTGTCCAAAGTCATTATAATCATTGGAAGAATGATGGGAGTAATATGGAAAATTGGATAATGAAGATTATGAACTAGATACATATTCATGGAGTAATATTAAGTCAGTACAAAGGAGAAAGATGAATTTGGGCAAGTTGCTAGTATGGAGATGCACATCATAACTAGAAAGGGTTAAAATTCTTTCATGATTTAATTAATCTATATTTAGGAATTATGATTTGGATAGATCAAGAATTTTTCAAGTGCTAAAGATAAGTACCATGTCCACATTACTTATAATATTTATTTAGTTGATTTTTCCTCTAGCATGTGATGATATGCACCATGATATAAATACTAGGATAACGTAATTAAAATATGTATAAATATTGGCACATGATCCAACGGATGATAAAAATCATTATGACAATGTTGACATATGAATATGGATGGCCTTAAGTACAATGTGTAAGGAATCACCCAATGAATGAAAATATACTAAGTTAAGGCACAAAAATCAAAGCAAACAAATAGG
The DNA here is from genome assembly GCA_037957365.1 of Torreya grandis. Classification (NCBI taxonomy): domain Eukaryota; kingdom Viridiplantae; phylum Streptophyta; class Pinopsida; order Cupressales; family Taxaceae; genus Torreya; species Torreya grandis. The sequence goes on along the minus strand of JARHVA010000281.1, from coordinate 435,348 downwards.
AAAAAAAAAGTAAATATAAAGACAAGACACAAATAAATAAAAATCACATCAAAACAAATAGAATTAAATCAAACAAAATAAAAAAAATGGTTAATCACAATGTTAGCCCAAATAGAGAACAAACAAGATGATGAAAAATTACCCCTAGGCCATAGGAGACAATGAAACAAACAAAGGAAAAGAGGGAATATAAGAAATATAAGGGGTATCCAAGCTGACTCTAGATGCACTAGGAAAGTGGATATTGCCTACACAATTCCATGGATGCAATATCCAACATAAAATTTAGGCCAAATGTAATTCTCTCAAGCTATGGAATAGAAGAAAAATGGTGATCAATAAAAACATGATTGTGTTGTAAAGTAATAATGGGAATGGTCTCACAAAATGGAAAGAGCATTGGACATTAGTCCCATAAGGATGGGGAAATTAAATGACAATTGGTTCCTTATGGATTATTTAGGGTTCCTAGAATCCTTAAGGCAAAGAAGTGGTTGATGTGGATATTTTTAGGATTTTCTAAATCATTTTAAAATGTTTTTGGAATTTTATAAGCATCTCAACTCAATCGAGAATGATGAGATATGAAAGGGTCTAACTCACAAAATAAAGATAGAGATCAATATTAAAATAGATTTTAAAATAGTGAAAGCATGGCAAAAGGTGACTAAGTTGACCCCAATGTAAATATAATGCTACCTATATAGTCCCAGGATGGGACCTAAAGTCAATATAGTTTTGCATTATAATGGAGGAATCTAACTAGGTAGCAACAAGTTTACAAAGTAGGCAAATTAGGTAAATGGCATAACATGGCATAAGAATGGCAAGGTGGTACTTCAATGCATGATAAAGGGTTTGATCCTAATTTGTCCATAGGTAGTCATAATTATGAAACAATAGCATAGGTCAAAGATACTAATTTACCCAAAGGAGGTTATAATTAGTAACTTGATGTGAGACACTGATTTACCCAAATGAGGCTATAATCAGTAACATTTTAAATGAATCAAAATAAGAAATGAATGATGCAACTACCAAACCACTATGATACTAGTTTAAAATATTATCTCTATCTAGAATACTAAATTAATTATTGAAACTTGATATTAATCCTCTTATTGAAGGTGACGAAAGAATCAATGGAATAAAACCAAGGTCAAGGGGGTTGGGAGATAGGGTAAAAACAACTTTGTTCAATGAAAAAGGTATTGTAGAATAATATAGGATATGGAATTATTATAGGATGGTGATGTTATGAAAACTAGATATAATTTTATTAGTGTTCCCCCAAGTGATAAGGTAGGGTAAATGATAGGGTATGAAACAATGACAAGGTGAATGGAAAATAAAAAAGGCAAGGTAAATAGTTATGGCAAGGCAATTGTTTTTATTATTCTTTTTGATGTGGAGATTCACATCTTGATAAACATATGATACAACTAGAATAGTTAATCATGTTTAAATTACTAGCCTGTACCTCTTCAAAATAGCTAATCTGTCAAGAATCTACTGTAGATTTGGACTCCAATAATTTTTTTGTGACCTTCTTTGGTCTTTGAATCTATTTCTTCCAAACTTCAAGATAAGATATCTTCATATCCTCTATAAATGAAAGTGTGGCTAGGGATGGTAAACATGGATAAATATTGGATGATAGGTTTGATTTGGTGATGTAGAGATGGAACATAATGGAATGTATAATGGTTAGGAAATAAATGAAGATTGAGATTTTTAGGCACACACAAAATTTCTAATTTTGGATTCAACATAATTTTGGTTATGATAGTGTTGAAGACATTTGAATATGCTCTCAATAGGACCACTAAATTTTTTTGTTGTTTGAGCCTAAGAGTAGCTACCATCTGATTATTCTATAGATTAGAAGTTATATTGATATTATATTTAACAATGTCTTCATCAAGAAATGAATAACTATTGTGCTCATCTATTGGCACCTCGAAGAGATTTTCACCAATAAAGTTGTCTTGATTATCCCATAGTACCTCCAAAAAAGTTTCACTGAGGAATGTTAACTTTTGAATTTGATTTTCTTCTAGTGCCTAAAATAAGGTTTCACTAGAAGATGTTGAGTTTGGACTTTGATTTCCCCTAGTGCCTCCAAAAAGGTTTCACTAGGATATTTTGATTCTTCCACATGAATGTGGTCTTGGTTCCCCTGATATTATTAAACACATATGTTTCCATGGATGTAGTTCAAAAAGGTATGATTCTTTTAGTCCTAATCAACACTTGTGTGAGGTGTAATGTCAATATAATGGCTATGTTGGGTGATGATAATGGCATGTGGAATGGTAATGGAATGGGAAGAGGTATCACAATCCTTGTATAATATACTAGGAGAACTTATGTCAATGTTAAAGTAATCATCCTTAAAAATTGTATAAGGATCACAAATGTATTCAAATTGATCTATAAGTCATGTACAACCAATATTTTAAAAAACATGAATGTATTCTGATTTTAAAGTTGAGTTTAACTCGAGGAACTCTAAATTCAATGTTAATAACGATGTTGAGTCCTCTTTTGATGCTAAATATGATGTCAATTCAAGAATAAAACCTAACTTTAATTCTATTTTTTATTCAATTGTGGATGTTGATACAATGATGTCTTATTTAATGTTTGGTATTGGATAAGTAATGACCTATGATGGAATAATGGGCTCTTTGAAAATAGGCTCAACTAAGAAGGATTTCGTAGAGACTAGCTTGTCAAAGTTAGACTCCTCAATGAGGGGGAAAAGATCAAGAGACAAATCCATAGAAGTTGGATTTTTAAAGGAAGGATATTTAAAAATAAGATAATGGTTGAGATAATTATTTGCCTAAAGGTGGTTATAATCATTAATGAGTGATTAACAAAGACTGGCTTGTCAGAGTAAGACTCCTTGACAACATGAATAATATCAAAAGGTGATTCATCACAGGTTGACTCATCACAAATCATGACTCTCTATATAAAACTACAATAGTTAGGACAATAATTCTACTTGCATGTAAGATAGAGTATTAATTCAATATCACTAGTCTAAACAAAATAAATCAAAATAAAAGGTAATGTCACTACTCTAAGAGTCGTGATATCACAATTTAACCCTGTAACATCAAACAATTAGTTTGACCATTAGTGGTTTAGTAATATCACTAAAATTTTAGAAATACCACAACTATGTAAATAGCAATATTGTAATATCATAAAATTTTAAGTGATATCATGAATCAAAAATTCATGATATTTTAATACCATGATTTCCCTTACAAACACAAACAAATAGTCAAAAATTCATAATGGTTAGACACAAAAACATGACAATTAAGGTAAAAATGTAGAAATAATGACAAAAATACCAATGTAAGATTAGTGATATTCTGTTATATCATAATTCTAGAGAATAAAATCATGACTACATGGAAAAACTTCATGACTTCTAGAAAAATATCCTTTAACCTTCAATTTTCACCTATTTTGATCAGCAAGCTTGAATTTTTACATGAATATTGTTAGTAAAATAATCTAAAAGGCCTTATGAGCAACTTCATGGGGTTTGGGTCTCACTAGGCATGCCAACATGTGGACAAGGAATACGTAGAGGGGAGATTAGTCTTGTGTTAGTTCAATAAATAAAAATCAAAATAGCACACTAAAATCCTAACATCTCTAGCCTAGACACTATAGAGAGATTTGATAACAAGTAAATATATGAAATCATAATAAAAACATAAAATAATGCACCTTTTACCTTACTTAGAGCTCCAATTCCTTGCTCAACTTGTGCATCAAGAAGTTTTTGACAATGAATATTGCTTGTATCCTTGGCACCTTGACTTTGATTGCTTGGATTAATATTTGGGCATGATAACATTACTTGCATGAGGCTTATGGAGGAAATTCTATATAATAACTCTACAATATCCAAGCTTGTTAAATATATTTGTGCATAATAACTTTGCACCAAATAGCTTAAAAACTAATAGGCATGGCCTTGTATTTATAGCCTCAAGAATTAACTCTCACCCAAGGTGAGTTAAGATTGAGTTTAGACTTGGAATGGGTTCAAACTAACCCTAGGTGAGTTAAGACTAACTCTATTTGAGTTAATAGTTTTCATGTAATTATAATTTTCAATTACTAGGTGTGGCTCTCAAATTAGATATTTTGATATATTTTTATAGATATTGACAACTAATAAATGCAATGATGAAAGGGTTGATATTTTAAATTTTTAAATTTTCATTTTTAGATATTCATTGATTTTGAATGGATAATTCAACTAGGAATTTAATCTTTTTTAATTTGTTAATTTATTTTTATTAGTATTTTATCTCTTTCAATATTTGATCAAGTTCCCTACTTAATGGGTCCATAGGCCAAATTGGCAATTGTTATGCCACAAGGTGATTAGGGGTGAATCCATGAGAGGTTATTGTTGCATACATGATATAATCCCAAATAGGGATGACTCGACATGATTTTGAGCTTTGATGAATTATGCATGAATAAATTTGGGATGTTTAGGTATTCTTAGACTTAATTTGCAATGGTTGGTAGGAATCAATCTAAAGTCTAGTTGAAACCTAGTTGTGTCTAGCTTTATATGTCTATAGTAACTAAATTTCAAATTATCTTTTAAATCAACATCCTCAAATTATGACATAATGAATCACTTCATGTTGTAATTTGTTTTTATCATTGCATGTATAATTTTATATCATAGAGGCCTAATATAAGAAACTGCATATAACACTACCATTTTGAATTTGCCATGTTACAAATAACTACCAAGGTTTATAAAGTATTTAAATATATTCTAGTGATTAAGGGGTGTCTTAATTTATGAATATTAAAAATCACATGTTTATCTTTGATGTTAATAGGAATCATGGAAGCAACACTAGTTATTGCATTTGTGTGCCTATTATCTTTATGAGGTATGATTTCTATTAAAAATGTGTCAAAGTGCATCATTAATTATTGTACCATTTATTTATATGGGATCAATTTTTTTTATCTAGTTTTATAAATATCTAAAACATTACTAACCACTAGTTGAGAATCTCCATATGTTTTTAGATATTTTATTTATAGTGTGTGTGCAATAGATAAACCCAGTATTAAATCCTCATATTATTCTATTTTATTTGTATATGAAAATCCCAAGTATTAGAGATGGCAATAGATAAACCCAAGTGTTTTATTTATAGTGTGTGTGCAATAGATAAACCTAGTATTAGAGATTAATGAGGAGTAATAAATACTATCCCTACTTCCATAGAGGTGGCACACTTTGAGCCATCATAGTACATGGTCCATGTATCATTATCAATTTGATATGCAATGAAGTCAACATAAAAATCATCATTAATTGATGAGGTATCCAATAACAGATATGTTTCTAGATGATTTTTAATAATTTTTACATTTTTAATTTATGAGATATGAATTTAAGTCAAATTCCATGAGTAACATTACCCATTTATCAATTTGTCCTGATAAATATGACTTGGACATGAGAAACTTAAGTGGGTCTATATTTTTGATAACTTGCATCTCATTATTAAGCAGATAATGCAATAATTTGTGTTATGAACATAAGAGCTAAACATAACTTTTATATAGTATTGTAATTTTTATCCTAATCAACTAATGTGTGGTTGATGTAGTAAATGGTGCACTCTCTATGATCATCATTATGTTGTGCAAATAAAGCTCCTAAAGCATGCTTTATAGTTGAGATGTACAATAGTAGAGGCTTGTTTGGTATTAGTGTCATGAGGATAGGTGTATTGAGTAGATATTCTTTAATTACATCAAAAATCTATTAATAATTAGCATCCCATTCAAATGTTTTATGTTATTTAATATATGTGTGAAAGATTATGTCTTATCAACCAACTGAGATATAAATTATCTTATTACTCAAATCTTTCCTTGTAGGGACTGTAATTAATTCAATATTGGTGGAGAAGGCATGTACATGATAACTTTTATCTTTTTTGGATCTACTTTTATGCCTCTTTGAGTTATAATATTTTCGAGTAACTTTTCTAATGTAACTCTGAATACTTTTTTTTTTTTTTTTTAGATGCACATTGAATTTTTATATTCTCTATAATTTTTGTCATAGATTTATAGCATGATCTTGTTGATGTTTTTATTTATAAATTAATTCATCCACATAATATCCTAAAATCTTATGTATAAAGTCATGAAATATGTATGTCATAATTATAGTAAGTGATCTTTTCATTCTTTAATCTGAAAGGCATGTCAACATAAAAAAATGTTCCCCAGAATGTGACAAATGATAATTTTTCTTGGTCTGTAGGCTTTAATCTTGATTTTATTGTATCCATAAATGATAACATTTCATAAATAGTGGTAGAGTCAATTATCATGTCAATGTTTGGTAATGGAAAAACATATTTGGGGCATGCCTTATTTAAATTCTGATATTTTTTACAATGTCAAGTGTATTAATTAAAATTTGTAATTGGTACTATGTTAAATACCCACTTAGGGTATTAAACAATTAAAATAAAACCTACATCTAAAATCCTTCAATTTATTGTTTGACTACTAAGGCTATTTTTGGATGTATTTTTAAGATTTTTTGTTTGATTGGCTTGTCGTCTGGGTATAAGATTATGTTATGCCTTGCAACTTTAGGATCAATTCTAGGTATATCTTTATATAATTTTTCAAATAATTATGGGTAATCATGGATAACTTACCAAAAAGTTTTATCTTCATCCTTGTTTAATAAGGCCACAACAAGTACTCATCATGGATTGTTATTTGTTCCATAATGATATGTTATCATCTCTTCATTGAGTAGAGGTGATTTTTCTTCCATATATGGCACTGTAGGAATGGTATCTAGAACATTTACTTTAATTTGTTTTTTATTATATATAGACACTCAAATTTATCACAACACTTGATTTTAATGTCTTTTTAAATACTTTATTTATGTAGGTCTTAGCTAATAATTAAATACTTAATGGTGCATTTTTATTATATTTTCCCTTTTTACTTTATGATTTTGTTGTATTTTTCCCTTTTAATTGATGATCCTTTATGACTTGATAAACTCATTTTTAATTATTTCGAGTCCTCTCTTAAGTTTTTAATTTTATTTATAATTATTTTGAGTCTTCTCTTAATTCTTAAAGTTTATTTTTAATTATTTTGAGTCCTTTTATAAGTTAAGTTTTTTTATTCTTTTGATCCCCCTCTTTAAGTATTTTGAGTCTCCTTTAAGTTATTTTAGGTCCCTTATGTGCACCACTAAGTTTTTAATTAAAATTCTAAGAAATACTTATATAAACAAAGCTATTAAAAATCATTAATGATAAAAACTCTCACATTCAAGAGCTATTCAAACTTTTACATTGTTAATACTCATTTTATAGAGTTATATTCTGAAGTACTTTTACATTTACATGTTTGTGCCAAGGGTGAGCAAGGTGAAGTAGCATATAATTATGCATATCACCATTTCAAACACATACATAGGTGGGAGAACCACATTATCTTGAGGCCCATTTAGGCTATGTATAAAACACTCAATTATAAGGGGTTTTCTAAGGTGAACTCAACCATCCTTACTAACCCATTTGTGTTCCCTCTTTTTATCTAATTGTTATCTAGTGCATGTGTAGGAACTAGGATTTTGATATTTCAAGCATTTGAATCACAGTCACTTCATACAATATGCAATCATTCAATTAGTCTACAACAAATCAAATAAGTATTCCAAATAGGATAAGTTTATCCCCATCCCTTTATGTTTATCATTGTGTATTTCAAATTCACTTGTCAAACATATAGTTTTAAAAATTGTATTTTTTATTATTTTTTATGATTCATATCCTAAATCATAAGCAATTATTTCAATCTAATTCAGGGTTATTATCTCATTAATCTAAAATTTATATAAAATGGTGTATTTGATTTCTCCAAAATATACTCGATTATATATTTAATGAGGAAATATATTCTTATGGTAGAAGGAAAGAAGGTCCTCATATATCCCTAGGTATTTTAGGACAGACTCAGCATTTGAAAATTCATCTAATGTCAAAATGTTTTGAGAAGCGATACTATTAATCATTTAAGGGTATACCAATTGTAATGCAGATGTATTGTGAACTTCTTATGCAGGCTCAAGCTTTACTTTGAGAAAATGTGTGTAAATAGTGGTTGGTGCAAATATTACTTTCTTTGATTTATTTAATTCATTAAATTAACGAAGTCCATGTCATCTTTTTAGATGAACTACTTGAATGGGGTTAAAAATTATTTATGCTTGTACTCTTGATTCATGTCTTGTATATGCCATTTCCCAAATCTATATTAACCAAAATCTATTGGTGATGATGCAATTGGAGTGGAAGAAGAAATTGCTAGAACTATTGAGTTGACTAGTTGTGCATGTGGTTGCATATGAGGAATGTAATGATCCTTAGGTTATGTTAATGTAAATTACTTAAATGTTTCTTGATCCAAAAGGCATGTATATGTACCCATGGTGACTAAACTTTAAACATGCATGTAGAGTAAAGGAAACTATGTTCATCTCATGTATACATGGTCTTCCTAAAAATATACTATAATTAAGGTCATTAGGCATGACTTGACAAATGGATGTTATTATATAAGGGCCCACAATTATGTGTTATGTAGTTTTTATGTGTAATTTTTATACAATATTATCAATGCCTCATATGTTCATGTCTGAATAAGTAAGATCTTGTGTTTATATACCTATTATATTTAAGAAATAGAAATTGTAGATGGTCTTGATCCATTATTGACAAGAACCCTTTTAATATTTTTATTGTGCATAAAAACTTGAATGTATAATGGTAGATGTTGATCTATGATATGCTTAGGTTGTAAGTCTTATTTTTTGAAATAAATACTTTCCTTTGTCCATCATAAATTATGTATAATAGAAGCAACATAAAGTAGTTCTGCATTGCTAGGTAAAATTATGTTGTGTAACACTTTATAAAGGAAATCTTTATCCATTAGTGTTATTTAGAGAAATTATAACATTAAAATCTTATAATGAATATTTTTTAGTTGATCCATGATATCATACCCTTTAGATTGAAATGCCTTATTTATGGGAGGTTGTTGACCACCTTATTTTTGTCATAGTAGATGAGATATCTACCCCCATCAAGTGTTGATAGTGTGAACAATAAAATATAATATTATCCATGAATGAATTATTAGAGTAGGAAAAATGAAATGAGTCATGCATGCCCTTTGGTACTTCATAGTGTTAGGTAACATCTCAAATTATATATTTCAATAATATGAAGTAAATAATGCTTGAGATTATACACTATTCATTTTAACTCTTTTATGATATTTTACTTTGATTAATATGCATATATAATGAACTAAAATAATATGTTGAAAAGTAAGACAAAAATTAACAGTAAATTTCAAAATATGAAAGCAAAATCATTCATTTTTATTGAAAAGTGAAACCTAGAAATTTGTAATAAGACTTGGGAGTGTAACTAGTCAAGGTACGACTACTTTGTAGGCTCTCAAATATATTGATCCAAGTCATAAATAGTGAGCATGATGATGAAGGCACTAATTATGAAGGATTCCATTATTCTCATAGCCACATTATCCAATCTCTAGGGTACTTTAAGAGTAACTTTCAAGGGCTAATTGCTTACCAATTTATTGCAAGAACAAACAGTCGAAGGCTTCCTATGGCTAAAAAACAAAACGCTAGGTATTTTTGATATATTATGAGGTAAGTGAAAAATAAAATCTATATATTATTTTATAATGTCTTGATTATTATATCATTACCCATCACACCATGACTTAATTATAACTACTAAAGACTAATTTATCCATAATTACAACTCCTATGAATTTAAAACTATCAGAACACACTTTCTAGTTAAAAAAGAAATGAAGAACCAATGAAAATAAAAATATTTTTTGTGAAAAGGAGACAATAATTCAATATGAATCCCTAAGGTCAAAGATAAATTCTCTTTAGTGTCTCAAATTCAAGAATTCTAAAACCATGAAACATATATTGAAAATTAAAATCAATGCTCTAAGTAAAATGTATGGGTTCACCAATATGTTTTAATATATTTTTGATAAAAACACATAAATGTTTAATGTAGTTATATAGGTTTAAAACTAGATAATATCATAATACTAAAGATGTATAATAATCAACAAGTTTGAATTTGATAATTTTCTAAATATGGAAAAGTAATATTTTAAGAAAGCATTAGGAAGAAAATAACTTAGATTTCACATATATTTATATGAACTATTATGAGTGTTTAAAAGTGGAAATCAGTAAGAGAGGTGAATATGAATGTTTAAACCCTAAGATACAATCAACTTATAATGACATTATCCAAAAACATTCAAACCCTAAGAGAACTTTAAAACCCTAGGAGAACTTCTATTTTTTATATGTTAAAATATTTTTGGATAGTGTCATTATAAGTTGATTGTATCATAGGTTGTTCTTATTTATTAAGCATATATTTGTCCAAAATAACTATGTTGAATGATTTATAATAAATATAGAAATATATATAAATGATAAATCAGAGGTAGAATCATATAATATCCCTAAACAAGACCACTATAACTAGAAATAATGTAGACCACTTGAGTCTATTTATCATGGACTTGTCTTGGTTGACTATGATAAGAACTAATCACTCCACTTTCTATGCATGTGTCTACTAAGAAATATGAGATATTATACTTTTAATTATACTATGTAAAAAACTATTTTCCTTCTCTTATCTTTAAAACCCTAAGAGAACTTTTATAGCTTTAAAACTTATAAAAAATAGGGGAGTGAAAAGGGTTGATCTTACCTCAATCACCCCCATGATGATTTATCGTTGCCTACATATCCAATACTCTGAGGAGGGAAATCAAACCCATGTAGTTCTCCTACCTAGAGAGAATGTGAAAATGTGATCATTTGACTATATGTTTGTAGCTATAAAATGGATTTGATACTTGACAATGATGTTTATTGACTTTATTTATAATGCTCTTAACTTGTCTTATGGTTTCTCCTTATAAGCAATTTTGAATTTCGAAATAATAGGGCAGATTTTCTCAATGTGAAATAGTGTGTATGCCTTCGAGAACTGAATGCCAATTGGTTTGAATAAATGAACTTTGATGTGTATTTATAGGAAAACCTTTTTATAATTTCCTTTAGTCAACCATGTAAAATGTGTGGGAATACCCAAAATAATGATTTGAATTTTGAAAACTAGTCATTATTTAGCATGGGACGTGGCCAACCCAAGTGGACAAGAGTATAGAGTGATCTTGTATACTTAGGGAAAACTTATCCATAAGGATCAAGGAAACCTATCCTAAGTTGGAGATAGTCTGAAGGCAATTTTAATTAAATTGATAATTTAACTTTAAAAATTTATGTACAATGATAATAAAAAATAGAGGGTCAAACTCACATATAGATAAATAGCTTGAGGAATGTTGAGTAAGAGTCATATATTTTTATGCAAGGCATGTGGTTTATTATGTGTCAATAATTAACATTTTCAAGTTCCTATGACCAAATTTATGTGTCTATAGAATCATATAAACCATTGAAAATGCCTTTGAAGAGACAAACAATAGGTCCATGTGACACTACATTGAATTCTAATTCCTTATGTAGCATTTAAAATGCATCTTCAATTCATGAAATAAAGTAATTTATAATTTATTTTTAAGTATTAATTTGAAGAAGCTATCTATTAACACAATGATAAAATAATTGGTTATCTTTAGATGATATGTTCAAGTGATACCACATCTAATTCTAAGATGTATTCTTCTTTGAATAGAATTTTTATGAGCTCATGGCTATTAACACATGAATTTGTTACATTATGTTCATCAATAGTCTATGTAACTTAAATTTGTATCCTTGTATCAAGTTAACTCCATTTCTCTATGCACATACTTTAATATGATTTGATAAATGTATTGTAGAGAATTACTTGGAAAGTCAAATATGCACATGTCATAGATCTAAATCCAATTTAAGAAAGATTAGATCAACTATTGGTATGTGTATGCAATAGTTAATACTATAAATTTGATAATAAACAAATCCTTCCATACAATGATACATTTCAACTTACTAAGTGATAATTTAATATCACAATCCAAGTTAATACATCCACTTGAATTGTTAGGAAAGCATATGTAATCTTAGATACTTTATATGGGATCTTAGTTTATTTTTTGAGGTGCTATAAAAATACTTATTTATATGTATGAACAAAAGAGATATAAGACCTTATTATAATTTTAAATATTAATTTTATATAGTTGAGTGAAATAAAATAGTTTCACATTTAGTTAAAATATTCCATGAAGATAAATGGCCTTGCAATGGTAGCAAATAATGTTATAATTTGTGTTAATTCATATATGGAATGTTCTATTTTATTGATTTTTAGTGGTGATTGATAAAAAATTTAAGACAACATGTACATTTTAATGTATGAAAAAATTGGAAACCAATAAGTTAGCATTGTCAATTTGATTTACCATATTATAGATATCTCTAACTTTTTATTTCATCCTAGAATCTTTTTAGGCCTTGGGTTGGTTCTACCATTTATAGTCACTATCAACTATCGATACTAACCAAAGATGACAAAAGTGACCCAAGTATCTTTTTCATTCATTTTGGGCACATTTCACTTTATGATCATTGTTTGAACATGTTTGAACTTCTTTTGGTCATATTTTGTGTGCCACTAGGTCCTTAAATCAGATTTAGTGGATCCTATATATATATATATATATAAGTCATTATAAGGTATTCGAGGACAAGCATTTTACATTATCAAGATCAAGGAAAGATTAAATATTACACCTAATAAAATATTATAACTAAATTTTAAGTTTACAAAGGTCAATGTGCATCTGTATAATTGTACCAAGGGCAAGATAGGAGAAAGAGAATCGAGACTTGCATCCACAATTACACACATAAACATTAATGGGAAAACTACATTCAAGTTTTAGCCCTCTTCAGATTATTAGAAATGTAGTGCAATGTTTGGTCAGTAAAAAAGTATTGAATAAGGTTGGTCTAACTCAAACCTTTCACCAACATCTCCATTTGATATCAAATTACTTGTGTAAAATTAGGATTTGATTATACACATGAGTTTATGTAATTTCAAAGGTGATAAAAGGTAGAAATAAGAATTGTAGACATAGGCACATCTACCCATAAAAATTAAGAGCTCTCTATGTATAGGGTCAATACCAACCACTTTAGGTCAGTAATGAATTTTGATTCTAACCTAACATAGTGGAAGTCACTAGGAGACAACCAACATGAACAAGTTCCATACAAAACATTTGCATAGTCTAGATACACAACATTCAAATGGTCATAATTCATAATTGTGTAAAAAATAAGCTAAGAGCCTTCTTACCACCTGTTATACATTTATTACTATATTTGGCTCCTCTTTTCAAATCATTGCAATCATTTTTTTTATTTTACATTCAGATGTATGTGTGAATGCCATGTCTTAGTATCTAAATTATTCTACTAGTTTATATCCTATTAGGGTTTTTAATTCCAAATTTGGATGAAACATTCATATTTATCAATTATGTTTAAGTTTCATGATGCTTTCATAATAAATATTTTACATATAAAAATAATGTTATTATATTTCATGGACAATATGTATAATAATCCTTCCTTTAATTACAAATGAAACTCTATTGTGGTTTATTCAAATTGATGGTATGTTTTTGTTTTGATAGGTCAAAAAAATACCAAGACAAGTCTATTTATATAATAAACCAAAAACTCAAAGAATTAGGTATAAGAGTTACATATAGTTTTCCACCTTATATTGACGGTTCTATTGGCCAAATTTGGCCCACATAAGAATCTCTTGCCTAGAAATTGTTTGAATAGATGAGAAAATTTTTGGATGGAATGAGTAGACCAAAGGCTTAGAAATAGGTCTAGGATTACAAAGTGAAAAAGACAAATAGGTTCCCATAGAGTTTCAAGCATTTAGGGGCATGAATTAGGTTGCAAAAATTCAAACAAGTTCATTAGATCCTTCTAAAGAGATAACAATTTCTTGCATAAGTCTAGAAGAACCAGACCATCACAAGAACATCATATAAAAATGAACAAATCATTATGGTTACACTTTTGATATATGTACTTGAAAATTAAACTAGGGTCAAAGAGTTACATGGACATGATTATTTTGGTCCCATAAACATCATTTGAAAATTTCATATCTTGATGAGTTCTCTATCTCAAGATATAAGCTTTCAAAGTTGAACTTGTAGAGTGGAACATGTGTGGGGATGTTAAGTTCAGGGCTTGTGAAATAGCCATTTGAATTAAAATGTTCCAAGATCAATGGTTGAAATTTGATTGGATCAAAATATCTAATGATGAGAGGGCAAGTATGATGTTAATGGATCCCAAAGGTCCAATAGAGCATGTTTAATCATTCATTCAAAAATAAATGACATGTAAGTAATCAATGAGTAAAAAAATGCCTAGAACAAGATCAATAGTCAATGTTTGATTGGATCAAAATTTCCAATAGCAAGTGGAAACCTAACAAGATAGTGGGTCCTAAATATCTAATGGTTCATGTTCGATCATGCATTCATAAATCAATATCATGTGTTTGATCGTGCATTCATAGATCAACAGCATGTATTTAATCAAACTAAGGATCCAACAGTGTGTGAGAAAGTAGATCCAATGGTGTGTAAGTGATTTGATCAATGGTCAATATTAAAATTTGAAGACATGAGACTTTGAGTAGAGGCCAAACACAATCCTAAGGTTAAACCAAGGTAAATGTTTCAAAGGATGTCATTAAAGCTTAGTCAAGACCTCTGTTAAAGGATATAGAACATGTAGACTCAATTTTATTATGTTTTCAACATCATGTACAATAAATCCTTGGATTCCATAAGTTTTAGAGGTATAATAAGTCTATTTATACCTAATATGGTTCAGGAAAGAATCTATACAACCTATAAGTTCTCATTGACATGGTAGCTATAGAAAAACCAATAAATGAGATTAGTGTTCAATCTAAGTAAGGATCCATATCCAAGTTGGGGTAGGTACAGATATGAAAAAGATATAGAAGAGTGTCTTATCTTCCAAAATGGAATATCCTTAACAATCATGTACTTGAAACTACTTAAGAAGACCTAGGCATGACTCTGTCAAGTCTATGGATATGAGGACTTTATCCTCATAATGAAATAAAGTGGAGATGGCATAGAAGATCAAAGCAAAGGGATTGAGGGATTTGAGAGTATAGTGGAATATTTATTTCTTCTCAAATACTTTTATTCCTAATTAGATAAAATATGGTTTAAAAATATATAAGTATGGTAGATTAATTAATGATCTCGGATAGCATCCTCCCTCCCTCCCCTTTCTCCTATTTCTCTTATTTTTTTCCATTTGTAGGCTCTTTCAAAATTTTGATAGGAAATTATCTCTTAATTAGGTTAGACCCTATCAAAATTTGTATGAAATACCTCTTGAAGCAATAAAAATTTCTGTTACCTATATCTCCCCTCTAAATTATGTGTAGAAAATCTTGTGCATGATGGCATTGTGAAGGAGAATATTCCATTCCCATTGTCCTTCTTTCTTGATCATTTTTAGGTGTCTTCAAGTTAGTTGGAGGTCTAAGTTAGTTTTATTTCTATCATTGATACAATCTCTTAGTGACTCTTATAACTCCTCTTTGCCTTCATTCCTTGCTTCCTAAGCCTATTTTATGAAAAACTTATGCAACTAACTAGTTTTGTGAGATTATGTGAACTAGCATTGTCTTATGATTCCTCAGTGTTTACTTCATGCTTATTTGAGTTATCATTTAAATTTGGTACATCACCTAGTTAACTTTCTTATGATCCCTTTCCCCCCTTTTTAACCCTATTCTCAGTGCAAACATTAGTTTAAGTGGTCCATCAAGAGGAAGTTAGCCTTCTCCAAAGGTCCAACCCCACCATAAGTGACCCACAGCCTAGGGTTGTTCCCATAGTGTATCTCCATTTGGGAGAACCTAAATAACCCTCTCTAAGGGTGTAAATTGATGTTATAATAATTTTTGGCATGCCCAATTGGACATAGTTCAAAGAATATTGGTCAAAGTTTGATGTTGGTTTAATCAATATACAGTAGTTATAGCTTCCAAACAATGACATCTAACAACTCCAAAAGAATATCCAAAATTTTTGTATTAGAACAGTGACTACATCTCATGCCAAAGGTGAGAACAAGGTCACCTTCTAGAGGTATTCCCTTTAAATTTGTTGAATTGCCTTTAAATTCAGTCAAAAAGTTAAGGTTTGCTAATACACACCCTTATAAAGGAAACTTTGTTCCTAAGTCAATTTCAAGTCCTACCCTTGCAAGAAGATCTTTGTTAACCCCTTTCATTACCATGGACATCCCTAGAGCTTTCCCCTTTATGGCCTTCAATGGTCAAATCCCCTTAAACCTCCCTCAATATGATCCTATTCTAGTACCACCTCTTAAAAGTGTCCCTTATTTTACTGGAGACCAATCTACAACCCCTTCTGAGCACCTCATGGATGTAGCTAATTTTTTCAATATTCATAATGTCAAGGAGGAAAATGTAGAAATTAGGTTATTATCCATCTATTTCAAAGGTAAATCACTAGATTGGTATAGAAGCCTTATTGCTAATTATATTACATCATGGGATTAATTAGGAGATACATTGTGTAAAATATTTGAGGATAAAAGTGACCATTTATCACTTTCAAAATAGTTAACCACAATTAAAAGAGCCCCTCATGAAGTTATGAAAGACTTCAACACAAGGTTCCAAAATACTTGGGATAGAATCCCAGTCTTTGTTAGGCCTACCCCTAACTTTGCCTTTATTTACTATTTGAATGTCCTAAATAGAGACATTAAAGTAATGATCCAATCCATGGGAGGAAACACATTGTCAAATGCATATGAGGTGGTACTCAGAGCATAAAATTGTCTAGTGTAGGCTTGCAAGCTTACACCTAGACCACCAATGCCTTTGTTCCCTGAGATCATACCACCCCCTATTTCTATTATTCCCCTTGATGTCATTTCTCCTATTCTTATAATTAGTATTATACCCTCACCTAATCAAGAAAAGGCTTTCACTAGTCAATCAGTGATTCCTACGAATAAAAGAAATTTGAAGAGCTTAAAAGCATGTTCCAATCCTTGAGAAATGAACTAGTGAATGTTAAGATGCAAAAATATTTCAATAGGCCTTATCAATCCTCATATCAACCTTAGCAACAATCTTATCAAGAAAATAAACCACCCTAAAAAGTAAGCTTCTAAGTCTAAAGCCAAGGTCAAAACTAAGGACAAGGGCAACCTGATTATGTTAGGCAAAACAACTATAGTCCAATTTTTGAAATAAATTATAACACTTTGGTCCCCATCCAAAATAGTGTTACTCAAAAAGCTAAGGGTACCATGCTTTTGAATTAGTCTTTTGGGCAATCTATTATTCCAACCATTTATTTCACTTAAGCTTTCAATGATCAATGGTAGCAGGTTGCTAATTATGGGTATAATCAAGCTCTTATGGCTCAAAACATAGATGTGCCCATGATGAAAACACTAAAAGAGCCTCAACAAGGTCAAATCTCTAATGAAGGACCAAGCTAGTTAGGTGTTACAATGGTTAACTATGAGCAAGAAGAGTGTTATGTACTCAATCAACAATATAATTCTATCCAAACATACATTACAGTGGCAAAAAATACAAGGTTCAAAAAAAAAGAACGTGGATGATAACTAGGAAGAAATCAAAGAGCCCCTTTCCATTACTTCTTCAATATCAAAGCCAAACAGACCTGATATTATTCCAAAGGTTCCAATAGCTCAAATAAATAAAAATTATTTTAATGTATTTATCCCTCAAAACTCATAAAATCAAGGTGCAATTGTGGCTCCCAAAGCATAACCAAATGTTGGTGGTTCACCCATAAACATTGTAGAACAAATGAAAAGGTCTAATGTGAGTGTGCCAATGTGGAATATTCTCGTAATGCCTGATCGGGTAGACATCCTCCAAGAAGGGTTATCAATGATCAAGGTTCTAAAAAAGGAACCAAATAAAGAAAATGTGGTTCTCACCAATGCATCCAAGGGATATAATGAAGGGAAATCAAGAAATCTAGTCAAACCTCCTCCCTTCTACATTTTAGTAATCATTGGTGACTCTTTAGTGCCAAATTATTTGGTAGATAGTGGGGATAAAACCTCATTAATGCCAAAGTCTATGGTTGATCATCTTGGTCTAAAATATGAGCCCCAATCTAAAGGAGTTTTACAACTTGATGGTTCTTCTACCAAGCCATCTACCATAATCATAGATCTCAACTTGACCCTACATGTTTGTCTTAGTGTCTTAATGGCTAAATATGTATTGATCCTTGATGTGCCTCCTCATTTTACCCTATTCTTATCTAAAGAATTCATAGTAAATATTAGAGGTTATATTGCAATAGATTGTTCATACATGGCATTTAGAACAAGATATGGAACCAAGGTATCAATTAAAGTTGAGCTCATTACACAATTCCACATAGATCCTTATGGGCCAGATAGCATAAACATCAATTTTACTATCATTAATGAGTATTAATTCATAGTTATTCAATAACTAAACACTCATATTTAGGAGATACCAAACATGTTCTTTAATGAAGTATGGAATTACAATCATTTGGTTGTTCCCTTAGAAGGAGTTGAATAGAGGGACATGGGTGTCTACTACTTACATGGAAATAATAAGTCTATGTCATCCCTAATTAGACTATAAGAAGATCCTAGTGGCTTATGAAAATTATTATTTTATGGTTTAAGGAGTAAACATGGAATAGGTGCAGGTGCAATGCTAGTATCCCCTTTCAATGACAAATATTTCACTTTTTACAGGTTCTAATTTAGTTTCACTTACAGTGTAGTAGAGTATAAGGGCCATATCCATGGCCTTCAATGGGATAATAAGAGAGGAATAAAATAATTACAAGTTTATGGGGATAGTGAGTTGATAGTGCACCAGGTTATAGGCTAGAATATCACCAAGAATCCCTTAATGAAGTCTTACAAACATAGAGTGTGGGACCTAATTAAGGATTTTGAGGTCTTTAACATCCAAGTAGTACCAAAGAACCAAAATGGACATGCTGATAGGTTGGCAATTGTGGAATCTCAATTTGATATCCCAAATGAGTTAAAAAGGACAAGGTGCAGCCACATGTCAAAGTGGTGGTAAGACCATTAATGCTAGATAATGAATCTCATTGGTAGGTCTTTGAGAATGGCAAGTAAATTGCCTATTTCTTGTAGTAGGAAACATAGTTCTCCTCTATAAACCAAGAAAATTTTCAACATTAGTATGAGGAGTAAATTGTTCGACTGAGATCTAAAAAGCTTCCTAAAGGGCTTTTCACCCTTAAAGGTATTTTCTATGAGGGAGATCATATGAGAAAACACATGGTAGTGATCTCAACAAGTGAAGAGAACTATGAAAGAGTCCTTATCTTCAAGGACAATATCCTTAAGCTTGGAAAGGTAAGAATTAAAGCTAAAAGGCATTATTTCATATAACTTTTTAAGGAATATGCAAACATCTTTACTTGGGAATATAGTCACCTACGAGGCATTGATCCCAAGCTAGACCAACACACTATAGAACTAGAGGTTAATGCCAAGCCTATCAGGTAGAATCAGAGGCCTATAAACCCCAAAATTTAAGATCTTATGAGGAAAGGACTAATTAAATTGATTGAATCCAATATCATCTTTCCCATTAATCATTCCTCATGGGTAGCCAATTTGGTACCTATGAGGAAGAAGAGTGGAGAAATTAGATTATGTGTTGACTTTAAGGATCTGAATATGGTCTCTTTGAAAGATCACTACCCCTCTCCATCCATGAATTAAATAATTTAGATAGTCATTAGTTTAGAATGCTTCTCCCTTTTAGATGGATATTCAAGATATAACCAGGTGTTAGTGAGAGAAGAAGATCAATATAAGATTTCCTTCACCATATAGTTGGGCACATATGCTTACCAAAAGATGTCTTTTGGATTGTCAAATTCTTGGGCCACTTTCCAAAGAGCTATGGACAAGAATTTCTAAGGTTTATTGAATCATATGGTACTAGTTTACTTGGATGACATCATAGTTTTCTCCAAGAAGGATAGTGATCACATCGACCATCTAAGGTTGATCTTCCAAAGATGTAGAAAGTATGATATCTCTTTAAATCCAAAGAAATGTGTGTTGTTTATTCATGAAGGCAAACTGTTAGGTCACATTATCTCAAAGGAAGGGCTATCCATTGACCCTAATAGAATAAATTTTATCCTATCCTTATAATTACCCAAGCACAAGAAAAAATCTAGAGATTCCTTGGGAAGATAAACTTTTTGAGAAGGTTTATACCTAGTTTTTCAAACTTGGTCAAACCCATCACTAGCATGTTGAAGAAGAGCCAAGTATTTTCTTGGTCAAATAAAGGTAAGGTAGAATTCAAGGCCATAAAACAAGCCATTACCCAAGAACCCTCACTCATGAATCCTAGTTTCTCAAAGGATTTCATATTTTACACCTTTTCCAACATTGAAAACATATCAACTATGCTGATGTAGAAGAATGGTGAAAGACTTGAGCAGCCAATTACCTTTTTTAGTTAAGGGATGGAAGGATATAAGGTAAAGTACACTTTTATTAAAAATTAGGTTCTTATAACTTTGAGAATCCTTAAAAATTTTAGGCTAATGCTTTCCAATAGCAAGGTTTATCTTATGGTGTCTCATCTTGGAGTTTGGGACTTATTCCTTAATAAAGACTTGAATGAGAAAAGAGCAGGATGGATTATCAAGGTCATGGAGTATGATGTGGTGATAAAACTCACCAAGATAGTAACAAACAAAGGATTTTGTGAGTATATGGTATATGATCTTCAAGAAGATAAATGATTTTTTTTGGTAACATAAGATGACTCACATGCAGATGCACCTCCACTTCATAAGATTTAGCTCCAAGACATGACATATTTCTTGATGATAGGAGAATTCCCTCAAGGTTTAGACAAAGCAAAAAGAAGGTATTTAAGGCTTTAGTCCATACCTTATACATTATTTGATGCTATTATTTTCATAAGGGACCTTAATGGGGTACTTTTTAGGTGCATTGATGATAATCAAGTGACAAATCTCTTAAAGTAGTTTCATGATGGACCTGTAGGAGGCCATTTTACTCCAAGACTAACAATAGAAATAATAATGAGGGATAGTTATTAGTGGCCCAACCTTTTCAACGATGCTAATGCAAGGGTTAGAAAATGTCATAAATGTGCTCTATTTGTAGGCAAACAAATATTAGCATATTTTTCACTCAACCCAATTCAAGTGGAAAAACCCTTCATGTAATGGGGTTTGGACTTCATAGGTATGATAAATCCACCTTCATGTGTAAGGAATAAATGGGTGCTCACTGCAACTGACTACTTCACCAAGTAGGTGGAAGAAATTAACTTAAAATAAGATAATGAGATAATAGTATTGGACTTTTATGACAATATAGTGACCAAGTTTGGTGTCCCAACTACTATAATTTTAGATAATGCCTTAGCATTTATGGGCATGAAGATAAGTGAATGTGCACTTAATCTAGGCACCTACCTCAATACATCCTCTAATTACTACCCCCAAGGTAATGGACTTGTAGAGTCCACAAATAAGAACTTGATCAAGATTATGAAGAGAACCATGAAAGAGAATCAAAGAACATGGCATATAGAGCTAAGGACAACCTTATGGGCTACTAGAGTGACTCACAAAGTTTCCATTGGAAATTATCCATATGCCCTTGTATATGGAAAGGAATCCAAATTTCCCATTTCTCTTGAACTACCTACATTAGATTTATCCCATCAATTTGAGTTGATGGAGAGTGATCCTATAAATGTAATAATGATAGAGGTCATGGAGCTTGAAGAAACCAGGGACCTTATAATGAATACATTAGAGTCACACCAACTCAGGTCAAAAAATCCTTTGACAAGAGAGCCACAATAAGAGACTTTAAGGAAGGGGACATAATCCTCCAATAGAACTCAAATAAGGCCCATCTAGGCAACCATACCAAGTTTGATTACTTATAGAGTGGACCTTATTTGATCCATGGATGAAAACAACATAATAATTTTCATCTTGCCCAGCTAGATGAAGAGGTGTTACCCATCCTAGTTAATGGCATTCATTTTAATCCTTGTTATTAAGAGAGTTTGCAATTTTTATATGATATTGTAATGTATTATAGTAGTTTTCTATGCTTTCCTCTAAGTTCCTTGTGCATATTTCCTTTCAGTTGCATGTTTCCATTTCAATAAGTGCCTTGGGCATAATTGTTTTTTAATTTCCTTCTTGGTCCTTGTTATTTCAAGAGGAGATTTTTTTAAAAATGGGTAGCCTTATATCATTTTCATGATCAGATAAGAAAAATGAATTAAGACTCTAGATGCCCAATGGATCCATTTACGTCTACTAGTCTTTACATATAAAGTATGTAACCCTAGGATGTCACCATAAATGTTAGCCAAATTTGGCCCACATAAGAATCTTTTTCCTAGAAATGGTTTGAATAGATGAGCAGAGTTATGGATGGAATGAGTGGACCAAAGGCTTAGAAACAAGTCTAGGATTATAAAGTGAAAAATACTAACAGGTTGTCATAGTGTTTCAAGAATTCAAGGGCATGAATCAGGGTGCATAAATTCTTAGAAGTTCATTGGAACCTTCTAAAGAGACAATAGTTTCTTACACAAGTCCAGAAGAATTAGATTGTCACAATCACATCATGTAGAAATTAACAGATTAGTCTAATCATATATTTGATAGATGAACTTGAAAATTTAACTAGGTCAAAGAGTTACATGGACATGATGATTTTGGTCACATAAATATCCTCTACAAAAATTTTATCTTGATGAGTTCTCTATCTCAAGATATAATCTTTAAATTTTGAAATTGTAGAGTGGAACATATGTAGGGACATCAAGTTTAGGCCTTGTAAAATAGCCATTTAAATTCAAATGTTTTAATGTTAATGGTTAGAATTCGATTAGATCAAAAAATATATTGATGAGTAGGTGAAGACGATGTCAATGGGTCCCAAAGATCCAACAGAGCATGTTTAATCATGAATTCAAAGATCAATAGCATGCGGGTAGTCAATGAGTCAAAAAATGCCTAAAAAAAGATCAATGGTTGATGTTCGATTGGATAAAAATATCCAATACGAAGTAAAAACTTGATAATTTAGTGGGTCTTAACTATCTATGGCATGTGTTTGATCATGCATTCATAAATCAATGACGTGTGTTCAATCATGTATTCATAGATCGATGACACAAATTCAATCAGATCAAGGATATAATGGTACTTAAGAAAGTAGATCCAATGGTGTGCAAGTGATCTAATATATGGTTGATATTAAAATTTGAAGACATGAGACTTAGAGTAGAGGTCAAATACAATCTTAAGGTTGAACTAGGGCATATATTTCAAATGATGTCATTGAAGCTCAGTCGAGACCTCTTTTGGAATATCTAGAGCATGTAGACTCAATTTTATTTTGTTTTCAATGATGTATATAATAATTCCTTAGATTCCATAAGTTTTAGAGGTATAATAGGTCTATTTAGACCTAATATGGTTTAGGAAATAATCTATACAGCCTATACATTATCATTAACATGATAGTTATAGGAAAACTAATAAATGAGATTGGTTTGAAATCTATAGTAAAGATCCATATCCAGTTTGGGGTAGGTGTAGATACGAACAAGATATAAAAGTGTTTATTATCTTCTAAAATGGCCACATCCTCAACAAGAATGTACTTACAGTCACTTAAATAGACCTAGGCATGGCTCTGTCAAGTCTATGGATATGAGGACTTTGTCCTCATATTGAAAGCAAGTGGAGATGGCATAGAAGATAAAAGCCAAGGGATTCAAGGATTGGATAGTACATTAGAGAATTTATTTCTTATCAAATCCTTTTATTCCTAATTGGATCAAATATGGTTCAAAAATCAATAAGGATGGTAGCTCAATTAATGATCTTAGATGGTGTGCTCCCCCTCTCTCCCCTTTCTCCTATATCTCTTATTATTTTCCATTTGTAGGCTCTCTCAGACTTTTGAGAATAAATTCTCTCTCAATTATGGAAGATCAAAGAATATCATTTGATAAGGTTATACCCTATCAAAATTTTTATGAAAGACCTCTTGAAGCAATAAATATTATCATTACTTATCTCTCCCCTTTGAATTATGTATAGCAAAGCTTGTGCATGATGATATTGTGAAGGAGAATCTTTCATTCCCATTGTCCTTCTTTATTGATCATTTATAGGTGTCTTTAAGTTAGTTTTAGGTCTAATTTAGTTTTATTTTTGTCATTTATACAAGCTCTCAATTATTCTTAGAACTCCTCTTTGCCTTCATTCATTACTTCTTGAACCTAGTTTATGAAACACTTATGCAACTAGCTAGTTTTATAAGATTGTGTGAGATAGTATTGTCTTATGCTTCCTCAGTGTTTTTTTCATGCTTATGTGAGTTATCATGTAAATTTGGTGCATCACCTGGTTAACTTTCTTAGGATCCCTTTCCCTCTTTCTAACCCTTTTCTTAGTGCAAACATTAGTTTAAGTGATCCATCAAGAGGAAGTTAGCCTTCTCTAGAGGTCCAACCCCACCATAGGTGACCTACAGCCTGGGGTTGTTCCCATAGTGTAGCTCAATTGGAGAGAGCCTAAATAACCCTCTCCAAGGGTGAAATTGATGGTACAATAGGTTTTACAAGTTTTTGTAAAAAAAAATAGCTACACATAACTTAAAAAACAACATCATCACTATAATCAAAAACCATGATAATGGGACCTCATTCCCTTTCTTCATCTTCAATAATTAGGGACACATTAGTATTTTCCAAATTTGAAACCATAAATGAAGAAGTGTTGATTTCCAACTTGGATCAAATAACATCCAACTATTTCCCCTTGAAAATGTCATCTACAACCATATATTTGAGAAGAGTCCAAACTTGATCAAGCATGCACATGGTATTGAAACCCATTTGCTCAACATCTTCATGAATTACATGTGTGTTTATAACACCAAACAAAAAATTAAGAACTCTAATTATTTAGGCCATTTTGAGTGTATCCAACTTTGGGGTTGATTCTTTAGGATCTTTCATAGCCTATAAGATACAATCCACCAAGGCACCTTCCCCCATTTATGTAGCGAGTTGGGATTTGAATAGATTTGTTGTTGTTATTTGATGGTATGTTTATTAACATGTCTTTTAAAATATATTTTATTGATGCCTAATATGGATGAAAATCATAAAAACCATTGAAAAATTCTTTGAATATCCAAACAAAAGGTTGATGTGACACTATGTTAAATTTAAATGCCTTATGTAGCATTTCAAATGCATATTCAAATGATGATATAATATAGTTTATAACCTATTTTTATGTAGTAATTTTAAAATATAATCTCTCAACACAATGATAAAATAATTGATTATCTTAGGATGAGAGGTCCAAATGATACCACATTTACTTCTAATATATTTTCTACTTTGATTATAAATTTTCATGAGCTCATGGTTGTTAATATTTTCTACTTTGAATGCATTTTTTATTGAATTCATGACTTGATATTGGTTTATTTTAACATATTAATTTATTTCATTGTGTTTATTGATATTCTATTTAACTCAAATTTGTAACCTTGTATCAAGGTAACTCTCTTTCTATATGCACATACTTTAAGAGGATTTGAGTAGTGTATTGCAGAGAATTACTTGGCAAGTCAAATATGCTCATGGCATAAATCTCAATGTTAATGGTTTAAGAAAGAGTCACTCGACTATTATCATATGTATGTATTATTTAATACTATAACTTTGACAACTAACAAATCCTACCATAAAATGATACATTAACTTATCATGTGATAAACAAATATCATAAGTTGAGTTGATATATCTACTTGAATTATTTGTAAAGAATATGTAATCTTGTATAATTTCTATGGGATCTTGGCCTATTTTTTGAGGTGTTATAGAACTTATTATTTTTATGTACACACAAAAGAGATATAAGATATTATTCCAATTTTGAATTTAAATATTACATATTTGAGTGAAATAAATTAGTTGAACATTTATTTAAAATATTCCATGAAGATAAATGGCATTGAAATGATAGAAAATAAGGTTACAATTTGTGTGTGTTCCTATATATAAGGTTTAATTTTAATGGAGATATCTATATTAAAAAATGATAAAATTATTAAGACAAATATGTAAGTCTTTTATGGATGAAAAACCTCAAGATTAGTAAATTTTAATTATACCCTATATAGTTTGATTAAAAAATCATCTTAAGTTTTGATCTTTTATCTATTACTTAAAAGATCAAATTATGTTATCCATTTAAGGTTAATCAAACATATAAACATTCAATAATATCAATCTTATGCTCATATAGAGATATTTTTTATGACAAACAAAATCATGATTAAGTATTGATGGAAAGGTAGTCAATTGATTCATATTTATGTCTATAAAGGCTACTTCTCTTGAGTAAAACTTACATATTGGGAAGATGAGGAATTATAGTAAACATAACTCTTAGTTGACAATCCATATTAATACTTTCATGTATTTAATATGAGATATGAATCATAGTTATATATATAGGACTCAAGAATACATGTGTCATATTCTATTTTATATAAGAATAAAAAACACTCTAGCCATGGTTTTTTCCATCTAAGTATGCCATGTGATATATATATATATATATATATATATATATATATATATATATATATATATATATATATATATATATATATATATCACATGTCATACTTAGATGGAAAAAACCATGGCTAGAGTGTTTTTTATTCTTATACAAAATATAATATGACACATTTATTCTTGAGTCCTATTCCTCACTCGTGAATATTATTATTTTATAGTATGGATATGAATGATGATTTTTACAAACCCAAGAATATCACTCACACTCTTGGGAATGATCTCAAATCTAGGGTAAATATAATATATAGAAATGAATAATTTAAGGGGTATGAGAAGAAAGACATGAACCATTAAAATTTGACAAATTTACCAATAATGCCTAACTTGGATAAATAATTGACAAGTACACAAGTATCCTAGAATCATGCAATTTTACAAGTCAAGTTTATATATTCATTTTAATTGTTTGGAAATGATATGTAATCTTGGATAAAAATTATATGGGATCTTTGCCTATTTGTTGTGGTGTTAGAACAAGCATTATTTTTTATGTATGAAAAAAAGAGCTATTGTGATTTAGAATATTAATTTTATATGGTTGGGTGAAATAAGATAGTTGCACATTTAGTTAAAATATTTAATGAAGATAAATGTTGGTAGTGATAAATGTTATAATTTGTGTGAGTTATTATATATATGGTTCAATTGTAAAGAATATATTTATAGTAGCAAAAAATAAAAATGTTATTAAAAATATGCACATTGTAGATGGATACAAAAACTCAAAATTAGTTATTCAAGTATACCCTAGGTTTGAATTCAAAATTATCACAAACTTTGATCCTTTGTTTATTAAGTCAAAGACAAATTATTGAATATCATTCATGGTTAAATGAACATAAACATTCAATTATATCAATTTTAAACTTATAAAGGACTTGTAATAAACTTAGTTCTTGATTATAATACCTCCATGTATTTAATATTACATACCAAGCATAATTAAATATATAAACCCTGTCATATAAATCCCTCCTTAGAGAATTTATTATTCTTATAATAAAAAATATTTAATTTATTTTCTCGAGTTCTATTAGGTAGTCACATAACATTATTAATATATAACACTAAATATTTTTAATATATTGGTAGGGATAACCAATCTTAAATACCCATCAAAGGAATTTTTATTGTGATTGTATTAGAATAAAAATTTGAAATTATATTTTAATTGTCACAATAAAATGAACCAACAAACCAATGACTAAAATTAAACTTCAAATCCATACTCTATACTTAGTGATTAGACTAAATGGATTAAAAATGCATGCAATAGACTATCTCAATTAAACAAACACAACCTTTTTACCTCTAAAGTTGATAAGATTTTCCCAAGATGACAAAATGGATTACTTGGATGTAGAATCTTAATTTTGATAGCATTTATGGACAATATATTGATCAATGGACAAGTATACTATGGATTCAAAATATTTGCATGAAGGCTTTTTATCATTAGTTATTGTTAGTATGGATTTACCTCACACTCCAAATATGTCCTTTTAATTGATGATGGATTTCTTATATACATGAGTGATTGATATTTTTAATGAATTTAAATTCCTTATAAGAATCTATAAATGAATAATTCAAGATATTGGTAAGGTGGTAGATTCTTCTAGAGAGTAGAATACTCTAGAGAATAAGAATCATAATGATGATTATAAGACAATTATATGAGTGTTAGACCTAATATTTTTAGGAGATAGTGGTGGTAGATGGGAGTTAGGTAGAAGTGAATTTAAAATTCAAAAATAATGACTAAATGATGTTATATGTAAAATGACATGATAATGTCATGATTATAATAATTAATCAAGTAATGGGATGATAATAAGGTTAGTATGACAAGGGGAATAAATGGGATGTGTTAGATAAATGATTAGAAATTGACTAATAATGTGATTATGGAAGAAATTAGATGAATTATATGGCATTAGTGTCAATTAATAATAATAGTGATAAGAGATGAGGTGAGAAAATTTAAGTGTATAAATTTTTTCCCTATTTGAAAGGGCATTGTGATTGGATGAAGTGGAAAGATGATGGCATTCCTAGGATCAAAAATATAATCTAGTGTTACTTAAGCCCACTCCCATATAATAATTCAAATAATTTATCATTTACCTAACTTGGACCAACTTGTATGTCTCCTTCATTATCTCAGTTTCTTGAACCATGGATAATCTTTGTCAAAAAACCTTTACTAGGTTTATCGATATTTGATTCCATCTTCTTTACTATACTCTAGATCTACCCATTAAATTATAGGTTTGTTCTTTGTATCATATATTTATGATATTTTTATTAAAATATCAATAAGTATTTAAGGATTTAACAAACTCTAATAATTTATTTCCTTTATTAATATCTCTGACTTCCTCAATCATAACAAGGTCTGATCTTTTTTATTAATGAACATGATCTTACACTTAGGCCTTTATTTATCTTATCATATTATATATTTTATTATAGGAATAATGCCCTCATTCATGAATTATAATAAATTTATTAACTTTTATTTTTTTCTTCTAACTCACATCTCATCAATTAGACCCTTCATTATCAGTCTTGTCCTTTTTCTTTGAATTCTATTATTTTAGGTCTTGTCTCTAAGTCTATCCACTCAAAATGTCTAACTCAGTCATGAATAAAGTTGGATTTAATAAATTTTAAACCTTAAAATCACTTTTATAATGTTTATAATTAATTACAATAGGTATTTATAAATTTTCAATAAGTTTGAACTTACTAATTTCAATAAAATCCCAAAGCTCAGACCTACACCTTGTCAATAAGGTCTAGTTAAAGATTGTCAACATGTATTTTGGCCATAAATTATTTTAAGATACTCCAATATATATTCAACTAGATTAATTGGATTTATAAATCCAAGTTTCACCTAAGTCCAATTTTTAGGATTTTTAATTTGTTAAATTTTGAAATATAATTATATTTCCAAGCATCTCTAGTTCTAATTTTAATAGTCATAAGGAAACCCAAGAGCTTATAAATGATTATTCATAAATATTTCCCACTTTATAATATTTATAAAAAGTGTATAAATACCTTTAAAAATATGTGTTTCTAATACAACCTTCATTTATTTCTCATTCAATTATCTACATGTATTTTAGACTCATTGTGTGTAATTGTAGTTGATTGTAACTATATTCTTAAACCCGAGAGAATAAAAACATGATTAATTTTAGGGATATTCAAGACTTATTTTTCATATTATATGTTTGTCATAACCTATCATAACTATTACAATCAAACTATTATTATCATGCCTTCAAAATAATGTAGATTATAAACTAAAAAAAATGGACTGTGTGCAAGAAAGGTTGGTTGCAGACTTGTAGTTCCAAATTAAAACCTTAAAAACATGTAAAATATTAACAAAAGTAATATGATTTTATCATAAAAATTAAGAAAAATTATCACACATTTTTGGAATCCAGATTCAATAATATATCTATGAATAAAATTACAAGTCTTATTTCCAAACCTATAGCTCTTACTATAGAAGACTTCCAACATTGACCTAAAGGCATGTCACCAACTTAAAGGTCTAAAACTTCCTTATAATTTTCATAAATTCTACACAATACTTTTTTATGATGGTATTTTTTTTTAATTCTCCTATCTTCATGATACGTGACTTATCTCCTTACAACTATATGATAAACTTAGTTTTAAACTCCTTAAGATACTCAACAACTCATCTACTTATTTGAATATGCATTTTTTATCCTCTTCCTTCATTGGAAATATTATTGACTAGGTTTAGAATATTTTTACATTTATTTAAGGACTAATTATTTTCTTTATATGACTAAGACTATTTTTTACAAAGATGCAACTCGTTAAATGACTCAGACTTTGAAATTTAACATTTGAATAACTAGTTTTGAGGGAAGCATATATAAGAGTTCTTGTCCACCTACATAATGACTTGAATACACTATAAAATGTTGGTGTATACTTTTATCCTATAGCTTTTGTCTACATGGTTCATTATTCTTGTTTATGGTCTTAGAGGCCATTTCGTTCATTTAGGAAGATTAATCCCACATTCATTGGAATATGGGGTTTCACTTTCTCTCCCACCTATATATGTACCTCTCACCCTTTGTATTCATAATAAAAAGTTAATGAATATTTTGTCTTTATCCATTTTGATTTGTCTTGTGAAATTATCTTTTGTTATTTCAATTTACTACATCTCTTTGGTGGTTTGCACTCGCTTCTTATCTTGTGTGACCATTTGAACTTTATATTCACCTTATCCAAATTGAGAACAAACTCTGATATGGTATCAGAGCCACCCATGGTAAACATTTGTTTTATTATTCACTGCTAATATTTCTATGAAATCTTGAGATTTATTGCATAAATAGGATGGTAGATATGTATTGTTTTTCATTAAGATCTGTCTATTCATTTTATTGTACATGTGCATGTTTTGTAATGTTGGTATATGGAATCTCTTTGGAGATCTAATGTTCTTGTATTTTGATCAAATTCACTATAACTTCGAATAAGGCATTTTTTCTTGAGGAAACACATTTTCCATCACATTGTCTTATCTATGGATTCCTAGTTCAGATCTAATTTTTCATTCTCGTGTCTAGTTTGTCATCTACCTATTCAATTTATTCTCTCTAACCATAGTGAATCAGGCCAAAAACATTTTGGGTATGGTGTGCCTCAATCTTATCTTTTTGGATCATTTTGAATTTATGAATTTTATTATTAAATGAGAAAATTATGATGTTTTTATTAATTTCTAATCAAAAAAATCAAATCTTATAATTTAGAGATTGTTGTTGAAAGTTTCTTCCAAAACAAGCTAAGTCTATTCAAGTTTTTCCTAATATTTTTAGCATGTTAAATTCTTTTTTTAATATCTTGATTTAAAATAAGGGAAAATAGGCTACTTTTCTTTTAATGCACAAGTAATACATAAGAAGATTGGTCAAATTTAGCATTGTTAGTGGATTTGTTTATTACTTTTTATAAAATAATATTTTATGGGTAATATTTAAAAAGAAAGTGTTAATAATTTTTTCACTTACATTGTATTTTCTTCCTTGGATGCATTATCAACTAAGTTTGATGTCCTCTTTTGTTTGCAAAAAATTGTCTTTTCTGACACATGTACTAATTGCCCTAGATACATGATCAATTGAGTCTAACATCTTTTGAGCATGAATTTTCAAAAAAAAATATTGGGGTGGGGGGCGGGTTCACCATTTCATATTTCATGGGGGTGTACTATGCCTTTTTGGTCCCTCTTTGAATTATACTTTCACTTTCATTTCTACAACAACTTCAACTTACACTACTACTACATCTCATTTCTTCACCAATGAATTCAAGTTCAATCAACCCACTAACTCCCTTTAACTATCATAAATGGAAAATCAAGATGACAATCATTCTAAGGAGTAAGGTTTTGTATAGGATAACCATGGGTAATGAAACTAAACCTAGCACAAATGTAGAGATAATTAAGTATTATAACCATAGTGATGAAGCCTATGGGCTATTATATCTTAATGTAGCACTTGGTCTTTTATTTCACTTAGATCTTACCAAATCATCTCATGATGTATGGACCATTATAGATAAATTATTTGGGAAACAAGATGTGATGAGATTTCACAAGCTTGAAAATAAACTCATTAGCCTAAGTCCTGGTAACTTTCACACCCTTTAGGATTTCTTCACTAAGTTCAAGTCCTTCAATTTTTTTTTGAATAATGTGGGATAAAGAAAGAACATGACCAACTTGTTCTTTCTATACTCTCTAAATTAGGTCTTAACTACTCAGTGTTTGTCTCTACTTTTCATGCCACTAAAATTATTTTAGCCACTCCATAGAAAATGCCCTCTTTAGATGATTTCATTACCAACTTAGCTAGGGAAAAAGACAAGTTGATCCAAATTGGCACATTGAATTACAAAAAACCTCAAGCCCTAATTGCTAGGAATGGGAAAGCAAAGACTTATAATAAAGAGAAGAAGAAGAATAAGGACCAAGAGAAAAAGAAAAAATCAACCTCTGTTAAAACCAATACTAAAGCCTCCTCTTCCAATGAAAAACCTAGTAAAGAGAAGGTTAATTATGCCTACTATAATAAAAATGGGCATGATGAAATTAAATACATGAAGAAGAAAATAGATCACCTAACTCATCATCTAAATAAGAAAAACATAGATGTTCTTGAGTCCATCAAACATAATTAATCTACCCAAGATTCTACTAAGGAAAAGGGCAAAGGGAAATGGAAAGAAAAGGGCAAGGCTCTTGTAATAGTTGTATCTTCAACATCTTCATGGGTTATTGACTTAGGTGCTACTCACCACAGGGGTTCTTCACTAGTTGAGTTTTTTTCTTTAGAGCCTTGTATCATGTCTTCTATCAGTTTGGGTGAAGACTCTTATGTACCTATTGTAGGTAGAGGGTCTATTAAAATGGAAGTAAGAACATTAAATAATGTTCTAAATGTCCCTTCCTTTTCAACCAATATCCTATCAATGTATCAAATCACTCATATCAATAAAGGCATAAGGGTTGAGTTTTTACCATACTTAATTACCATCAACGAGTTGCATAGTGATACTACAGTGGCAGTGGGTAGGGAAGATCACCAAGCCAAGTTATGCACCTCACATTTTTCACTTGATTCTTCTCTAACAGCATTTTTTACTCATCTAAATGGAGTTATCAAATTATGACATGAGCAGTTTAGCCACCTTAACTACAACTATATTAAACAACTTAGAAAAAGTGATATGGTCATAGGCTTGCCTTAATTCTAATTATATAAGGGACTTTGTGAGGGAGGGTGTCTTAGAAAACATATTGAAACAAAATTTTAAAAAGCTAAAGCTTTAAGGGTTTCACAAGCATTAGAGTTAGTACATAGTGATGTATTTGGGTCTTTTATTAGTCTATCTTTTATAAGGGATAAGGGCATTCTCACTTTTATTGATGATTTCTTAAGATATAAATAGGTCTACTTTCTTAAGCAAAAGTATGAAGTGTTAGAAGATTTTCAAGACTTCAAGGCACTTGTTGAGAAATAATCTGATAAATCTATTAAGGTTCTTCAAACTAAAAATGGAGGTGAATATGTTAATAATAGATTTGATTAATTTTGCACCACATATAGGATTGATTTTCAATGGATAGTTACTTACAGCCCTTCACATAATGGAGTTATAGAATGTAATATTAGGTCCTTAAAAGATATTTCTAGTTGTATGATTCACTCTAAGTCATTGGCACCTAAGTATTGGGCTAATGCCATTAATTGTGTTTGCTATATTCATAATAGGGTTCCTCACAAAGCTTTGAAATTCATAACACACTTTGAATCTTGGCATGGAAGGAAACTTGATGTTGATCACCTTAGGGTTTTTGTATCTCCAGATATGGAACATACACTGAAGAAGATATGTAAAACTATAGAACCTCAATCCAAGCCTTACATCTTTATAGGTTATCTAGATGGTGTAAAGGGGTACTACCTTATACATCCAACCACACATTATTTGTTCATAGAGATAAGTGTTCACTTTTAGGAGAGTCCTATAGACTCAACACTTGACACTTATTCTTTTTTATTGAATTCACTTAGACTTGATGATTCTTCTTCTAAATCAGATCATCTAGAGTAGGTTCCTAAGCCAGGGTCTTGTTCTTCTCATTTGTATAGGAAGGGTAGTAATGTGGAGTCTTTTACATCCACCTCTAGTCATGTTTTAGAGGATGAGGAGTTAGCACCTGACTCATCCACATCTAAGCCATTTTGTTCTAGATAGACACTTCAAAGTGTAGGCACTTGGGTAGGGGATCCAGCAGATGATAGACATACTCGAGTAAATTATCAGAGTGATCCACATGATGTTTTTGCTTCATTTTTGGATCTATAGGCATTTTAAAAGGCTTCAAGCATACTTGGATGGGATAGTGTTATGTAAGAAGAATATTCTTCTTTGATCAAAAATCACACTTAGGATTTGGCTTGACTACTTAAGATAAAGAAGATGTTTTTATTTAGGTGGATATATCAGACCAAATTTTAAGCAAATGGGTCAATTGATAAGTTTAAGGCATTATTGATTGCCAAGGGTTTTTTTTAGGTATCCATCATTGACTACTCAAAGACCTTTGCACCTCTTATAAAGATGACTTAAATCTAACTCATGATAGTCATAACTAAAGCACATGGTTAGGATGTGCACCAGATGGATGTGAAGAGTGTCTTTATTCACATATACTTTAAGGAGGAGATCTACATGGATTATCCACCTTGGTTTATTCAAGACTCATCCTTAGTTTACAAACTTAATAAATCCATCTATGGCCTCAAATAATCCCCTCAGGATTGGTATGCCAATATGGATTCCTTCCTCCTTACTTCAAATTTCACCAGGTGTCACTTAGACCCTAATGTCTATTTTTTTGTGATAGGATGATTCTTTACTAATACTAGTCTTTTATGTTGATGATATTTTGATCACCATAAGTTCCTCATCAACTATTATAGTAGTGAAGATAAATCTGTAGGACATATTTGACATGATAGACTTGGGTCTTCTATATTACTTCCTTGACATTGAGATTTTATAGTCTGATTCATGGATTTCACTTGCATAGCCCAAGTATACTCTCGATCTTTTGTCTTAGTTTCACATGGCTGATTATAAGCCATCTCTGACTCCCTTTCTATCAAGAGTCAAACTTGAGTTGATTGTTCTACACCTTTGGTTGATACCACTCGATATCAATAGCTTGTTGATAGTATAATTTATCTTACTCATATCAAGCCCAATATTTCATATGCAGTGGGACTTATCTCCATATTCATGCAAGAACCCCATGAGCTATATGGGAAAATAGCTAAGAGGATCTTTCACTACATTTAGGGCTCTTATAGATTTAGGATTTAGTATAGATTTAGTATAAAAGTTGACTTATCTAGTTTTACATATTTAGATTGGGTTGGTGATACTCATAATTGCAAGTCCACTTCAGTTTATAGATTTTATTTAGGTTATGGTCCTATCAGTTGGTCTAGTAAGAAACAAAATGTTATTACTATATCAACCATAGAGGCAGAGTACAGGGGAGCTATTAACATAACTACTAAGGCCATATATATTTAGGGGATTTTATCTATGTTTGACATTCATTTTAGGCATCCCACCATCATCTATTTTGACAAATAGAGTACCATACAGATATGTAGGAATCTAATTCAGCACTAGTGGGCCAAACACATTGAGATTCACATGTATTTTACCTAAGAGATTATTCATGGTCAGGTCATCAACTTGAGATTTTTCTAGTCTTCAAAACAAGTTACAAATATCTTTACCAAACCCTTCACTAAGATTAATTTTATTCATCTACAAGCTCTTCTTAGGGTGCAGTATATATTAGCAATAGCTTCATCTTCAAGTGGGGCTTTTAGTCTCTTCACTTCTTCTATGTTTCTCTTTTTGGGGGGATTTTTTCCTATGGTTTTTCTCCTTTTATCTACTTTATGATATATTTTTGTTTTTTATGTAGACCACATCTAATTATTCATCCCACCTAAGCTACACTTAAAGGGGGTGTTGGCGTAGACTTTTATCTTATTTTATCTACATAGTTTGTTATGCTTGCTCGGGGTCTTAGAGACCATTTGGGTTATTTGGGAAGATTAGTCCCACATTCACTGGAATTTGGGATTTCAATCTCTCTTCCACCTATATATGTACCTCTCTCTCTTTATATTCATAATCCAAAGTTAATGAATATTATGGCTTTCTCCATTTTGATTTGTCTATGAATATTTTTTTTTGTGATTTCAATTTTCTATATCACTTTGGTGGTGTACATTTGATTCTTGTCTCATGTGAAGATTATACCTTCACATTCACCT
The DNA here is from genome assembly GCA_037957365.1 of Torreya grandis. NCBI lineage: Eukaryota > Viridiplantae > Streptophyta > Pinopsida > Cupressales > Taxaceae > Torreya > Torreya grandis. The sequence continues at coordinate 398,354 of JARHVA010000281.1, read as the reverse complement.
TATCTGAACTAGGATCAAACTCTGATATAAAATACCTTTAAACATAATGAAGCATTAAACATGCTTCTTATTTTAAATCATTTGACCTATCCGAATAGAACTAAGACATATGTACATAAATATTATGAATATTCTCTTAATGATCATGCATTAGACTTTTGATAGAGAAGATTTCATGATCTCCTACTCATGAGTTCCTTGATGTTTTGTTCATGTTATAATTAGCTATAGGATCTAATTAATCTAATAGAAATCATAAATAAGAGATAAAATAATAATAGTAATACATAATAACTGTATATCTAAGATAATAATAGAAATGAATAAGTAACTCAAATATGATGAATTACTCTGATAATTCAATATTAATCTAATATGGAATACAAAAATATCCATTACTTATATAGATCAAGGCATGCATGATAAATATCAAGGAACTCACATAACACATGTAATTTAATTGATATCTGACTATAAGAATAGTGGAGTGCAACTCCACACTAATAAGATAGGTGTCCAACTTGTGTAAATGATCAACACAAGTTGATTACTAGTTAATCAATCTTATCCTACCTTACCCTAAATAATGTATTAAAACTCCATTGTAACAAGATAGGTGACCAAGTTGACTACTAGCTAAGCAAGCTTATCCTATCTTATGCAAATTATTAATAAACATAATAAACTAATTCCAATAAGTAATTAGTGTACCAATCTAAATAATAAATACAATAAATCAAATAAATGTACCAATAGTTCATTATTTTAGTTGACCTTTATTTAGTCTTATTCAATCACCTTCTCATATATATGGACATCTTATTGACTTCCACATTTGTATCTTGTCTTCCCAATTATCTTCTCTATCCAAGTTATGCCTTATTCTCTTTGCATCTTCTCGACTATCATCTTATTTGTATATTTATTCTCTATAATGAGGATTTTGACTAATATCTTTTTTGATTTATCTCTTTCAAGATCCCTCTTTTATATACACTTCACCTCCTTATCCACTATACATGCACATTCATAGTATAATAAACTACTAGTCATAAAATTTGAGACCTTTGGGTCTCTTCAATTGTTTATGGAAACCGCACTTGCTATCCAACCTCCAATGATGTAGCCATAAAGTCAATTTTTCTTCATTCATTTCTTACTTAACTATAAACTATCTCAATATATTATCTTGATCATATACCTCTTGACCATTTATAACCTACTTTAAGGCTACCATTTTTTCTTTTAATTACTCCCAATTTTCATATACAAACATGTCTTTCTACTCAAGATCTTCAACATTTTTATCTACTTTATTCAATTTATTTCAAACACTTGTGTAATCAATACAAATCAATTATTTTTTTTGAAATATCTTCATGCATATGTACATCAAAATTAAGTGCATCATTATGGTATAAATAAGGAAAAATTATACCTTGTTATTTATCCTTTTACTCCTCATCACTTCCCTCATGCAGTCTAAACTTTATTAACATGCCATCACCTAATTGTCTTTGATTTACCTCTTCAATTTTCTGCTCTCTATCTCTTTTTTTCATGACTATTATAATTGTTAGCTTGTTATTGCCTTCAACCTTATCATCTTTTGTACCCTCTTGAAATAAGATCAACTCTTGATTGAACAATTGTTCTTGATACTTTTCTTCATCATGCATTGGACTAAGCATTGTTTCATTGACTTCTCCCTCTTCTTGATTCATGATCTTTCTCTTTGTTTTAAAATTTTCACTTTCTACATTAACAATTTATTTTCTTTCATTATTGTTGCTCTTCTGCTATATCAACATCAAATACAATATCAAATTAAAAAATGTGAGGTTTCAAATCCCTTTTTCTAACTTATTATTGTTAATCTTCTGTTATATTAACATCTTCAAGTTTCTCTCCACACTCTCGATGGCATACTATTACTTATTATGATTATCTTGACATCCTTTGTTATTTATTAAAGTAAACTCTCCTTTTGTGCCTTCTATTTTTCTCTCCTATCAATCTGATTGGCCATTTCAATCTTATTTTCATCTCCTATCCATTCCATGGGTTCTTCCTGCTCTCAACCATGATCCTTATCAATGTGATCCTTTGTTTTATTTAATTTACTTCTCTTTGTAAATTCTCTTCTCTTTATTTCCATCTACCTAGTTTTTATTTCTAGGTAGTCCTTTTATCACTCCATATATTTTCTCTAGCAAGTCTTCTTGTTTCATCTTCTCCATTTAGTCTCACCCAATTTTGTTTCACCTTGGTATTTTGAATTTATATCCAAGTTCTCCCCTTAGATATATCATTTTATAAATCACTATGCTATTTACCTCTAAGCTTCACTGATATTTTTTACTTTTCTCTAAGCCTTTCTTGGCTTTTACCTTCTCTTTAAGCCTTAATAGCTTGACTGCCAGAACCTTGCCTTTTACAACACCTAAAACTTAAAACTTTAAAAATATTCTTATTACCTTTTCTATTCTTCAATTTTTTCAAATTGGATCACTTAAACTATAACTTTTACTTTAGTATTAAATAAAATATCAATTTCCAAGAGCTTCTAGCTCTAATACCAAAAATTGATGGCAATCCCATTATCAAAAATGTAATCTATTGTTACTTAAGCCCATATTCATATAATAATTGAAACAATATATCCTTTAAATAACTTGGACCAACTTTTAGGTCTCCTTCATTATCTTAGTTTCTTGATCCATGTCTAGTCTTTGTCAAAAAAACCTTCACTAGGTTTATCAAGATTTGATTCCATCTTATTTACCATACTCTAGATGTACTCATTCAATTATAGGTATGTTCTCTTTATCATATCTTTATGATATTGTTATTACAAGACCAATAAGTCTTCAAGGATTTCAAAAAATATAATAATTTATTTCCTTTATTAATATATCTAACTTCCTCAATCATAACAAGGTCTGATCCTTTTTATTAATGAACATGATCTTACACTTAGGCCTTTCTTTGTCTTATTGTATTCTAGATTTTATTATAGGAAAAACACCCTATTTAATGCATTGTAATAAATTATTAATACATTTTAATAAAATTATTACCTTATAATTTTGTCTTATAACTCTCATCTCATTAATTAGAATCTTCATTAGCAGTCTCATCCTTTTTCTTTCAATTTTGTTGTCTTAGATCTTATCTCAAAGTCTATCCACTCGGCTTTCCTAACTCAATCATGAATAACTATATATTTAATAAATTTTAGACATTAAAATCACTTTTATAATTTTTATAATTACTTAAATCAGGTTTGTATAAAATTACAATAAGTTTGGACTTATCAATTTCAAGAAAATCCCAAAACTGAGACCTACACCTTGTGAAGAAGGTTTGGTTAAAGACTATCAGCATGTATTCTGGACCTAAATTTTTATAGACTAATCCAATATATATCCAATATGATTAATTGGATTAATTACTCCAATTTTCACCTAATTTCAATTTTTTAGGTTTTTTATTGCTTAAATTTTAAAATACAATCATTTGTCCAAGCATATCTAGTTTTGATTTTAATAGTCATAAGGAAACCCGAGAGCTTATAAATTATTATTCATAAATCTTGACCACTTTATAAAATTGATAACACATGTATGAAGACCTCAAAAAATATGTATTTATAATACAACCTTCATTTATTTCTCATATAATATTTACACATATTTTATGCTCATTGTGTGTAATTGCAGTTGATTATAATTGTATTCTTAAACCCAAGAGCATAAAAACTTATTTAATTTATTTATTAGGGACCTTCAAGACCTTATTTTTACTATGATATGTTACTCATAACTATTACAATCATATTTTTATTATAATTCCTTCAAAATAATGTAGATCATGAACTAAACAAATGGATTGTGTTCTAGAAAGGTCGATTGCATACCTGTAGTTCCAAATTAAGACCTTAAGAACATGTCAAAGATTAAAAATAGTATTATAATTTCATAATACACATTAATATAAATTATCACACATTTTTTTAATCCAAATTCAATAATATATTCAAGAATAAACTTATAATTCTTATCTCCAAACCTGTAACTCTTGCTCTAGAAAACTTCCAACACAAACCTAAAGGCCTATCACCAACTTAAAGGTTTGAAACTTCCTTATAATTTTATTAAATTATATATAGATATTTTTTATGATGGTATTTATTTTTATTTTATTTTCCTATATTCATGCTACATGACTTATCTCCTTACAACTATATGTTAATATTGTTTTTTAACTCCTTAAGATACTCAACTACTTATTCAAATATGCATTTTTTGTCATCTTCCTTCATTTTAAATATTCTTGAATAAGTTTAGAATAATTTTACATTGAGTGAATGACTAATTATTTTCCTTGTATGACTAAGACCATTTTTCACAAAGATGTAACTTGTTAAATGACTCAGACTCTTGAATTCAATATTTGAATAACTAGTTTTGAGGGAAGTATATAAAAGACTTCTTGAACACATACATAATGAATTGAATACACTATAAAATAAATTTTAACATAATTAATATTTAAAAATTCTTATTATTTCAACTCACTTGACCTATCCAAACCAAAATAAGACATATATACATAAATATAACGAATTTTCTCTTGATGCTCTTGTATCAACAGAGTAATGATCTTTCAAAGAAGAAAGTTATTCATGGATGTTAGTAATATTATTAGACACATGATTCCCACTCAAAGGTACATGTGGGGATAAATGATATGTATGGCCATTAGATAGAGGAAATGAGGGTTAGGATAGATGAATAGAATAAAGAGGGGTTAGGCTAGATAAAGAAGAACTAATGATGACAAAGAAAAAATTAATGCAAGAAATAAGTTAAAAATTGAAGATGCCCCTATCAAAGACATGTGCATAGGGAGATAAAATGATGGTGTCATGATTTTTAACATGTTCTAAATGGGAACTAAATTTAACAGGATGATGATAAGATAAAAGGTCACAATTTTTAGACGTATCCCATGCAAGGATGCATGTTGGGTAGAACTTTATGAGCCCATAGAATGGCTCATTATATCCAAGGAATTACCTTATTTATCCCTCATTAATCTCCCTCTTAAAGGATTTAAATGTGCATTTTATAACTTATCCCTAATCTAAATTAAAAAAATGAATACATATACCTTGGTTAGTATGTATGAGTCAATGTTGCTTGTTTTTAAAACTATATTATAACCCTCTATATGAAAAATATGTCAATTTTGTATGTAAAATTTGCATAAACACTCTATGATCTAATACTATGATTTTTGTGAATAAGGATACCATTGAATAACACTATGGAGCAGCTCATACTAGATCTAAACTCTACTAGTCTAGCTCTAGAATTTGCTAGTCTGGCTTTAGAGTCCACCAATCTAGTTCTGGAATGTGCCAGTCTAGCTCCAAAGTCATTCAGGCTAGAAAAAAACTTGTTGAAGGATGTTTTGGCATTATTCCATTGATGAATACATCATGCATGATTAATCAATAACCTTTTAAACCATCTTAAATCAATTTGATATTCATGGGGAAACTTACCAAATATAGTATTCCTACTTATAGACATTATATTTATAGTAATGTTTTGTAAAGGCATCACTATGAATATTGTGAAAAATGGTTACTAGATTTTACATGATTGTAACTAAAGATATTATAACTATCAATAGTTTAGAAGCTCTATATGCAAACCTATGCATATTTTCCATCATTTTATATTGAAACATGGAAGGACGTTGTAACTTCTTTTTTGTGTTATAATAAATTAGATGTAGTTATTAATCTTGTAGTGATTAACTATGTTGGTCAGTTATTGTAGAAGCATTAAGAAATATAACCAACATCTCTTGGTCAATTTGTACTTATTCAGTCAATAATAAATGAGGATATATTAAGGTTAAGTAGAGTTATTGAATCATTTTCCAAATTATAAGTATTTTTTTGAGTTAATGAATATTTGATGTTCCTGAAAGACTACGTATGATCTACATCCTATTTTAAGGGAGAGAAAGGGCCCAGTCAACCAATAAACTCAATTAATTTTATGGCATTTTATGTTTTATATTATTGTTATTTAACCTTATACATATTTATGATGAAAGTGTGATTTGATATAACCTGTAGGTCTTTGCGTATGTATGTGTGTGTTTATGTTTCAAGACACTTTTTGTATTTTGAATTCTATCATTTCCTTTCTAATAATTTACTTTCAAGCACCATTTCATTTCATCAAATAGATTAATGTGTGTTTTCCTTTATCAACAAATGTATTTACTTCCAAACACCATTTCAATTTAGTAGATAGATTAGTGTGTGTTTTCCTTTATCATCAAGTGTGTTTACTTTTCTTCTTAGCATTTTAATTTTTCATAGAGTTTTTTATTTCCAAATAATTATATAGATTCCAATTCAAGCTAATTAGAATATATCTTTAGAGATAAATGATCCATAACTCCCCCCAAGTAAACAATTATTAGTTACTATTTTTGACACCTTATTGCCAAGTATTGTTGGACACCGGCCCTAGGTTTACATGACATAAACCAAGTTGAGTTGATATAAATGAAGATATTGACAACACTCATCATTTTTGGCACCATTTCTAAGGACTTTCTAGGTTTTAATAGGGTGTAAATCTTAAAACTGACAATTGATTAAGAAAAACATTCCAAAATCAAATAAATATATGAATAAATAAAGAGATTCAAAAGGAAGATACTTTACAAATAACTCTCAAAAAAACAAAATTACTATTAAAACATAAGAATAAAGTGCCCTAAAAGACCTAGTAAAATAACCTTAGAATATTAAGGAGGAACCATTTCTAGCCTCACCTAAACTTTGGGATCATTCCCCAGAGGTAGGTGTGTCCTTTAAAATGAAGTAATTAAGGTTAAAAAAAGTATAATATAGAGTTTTGAATATCTATCAATTAGACTTCCTTATAATAATAATAATTAAAAACATACCAAGAGAACTCTTTACAAGATATTTTGATAAACCATGGGAGATGATCTAGGAAATAATCCACTAAATAGGGATGTAGGAGGTAGAGCTCAACCTCCAGGTTGAAAGTTCACCTATCATATTATTCTATATCAATATGAAAATACAACAATGAAGAATATATCCCCATCCATATTTCCTACTTTTAAGGGATTATCTACAAAGGACCCTAATTAATTTATTTTTGAAGTTAAGGTCTTATGTCAAACTTATGACTACAAAATGGATAATCACAAACTAAAATTATTGCCTTCTACACTCAAGGATGTTATAGGTACAATCACTAAGAGGTGGGGTAGTGAATTAGTGGTGACAAACAATCCAATTCAATTTCCAAACCCTTCAAACACTTAAGCATTCAATACAACCATTCATGAAGCATACAAGATGTTTATATCAATGAACAATGAAGATAATTCAAGATCATACACACAACACAAGATCTATGTGGGAAACTCTCTTGGGGAATAAAACCCAATCTCAAGCATGTAAACACATGGACTACCTATCCTATTAGATGATCACAAACATGAGACTAGTCAAGTCCTTATAACCTAAATTTAGTGAAACACCTATTTCACAAGTAGCACCTACCCCTAATATGATCAAGTCTTTGTGACCACCTTTTAGACAAGTCCTTCTAACTGGCTTTAATGAAACACCTATTTCATAAGGAATACTTACCCCTAAGATGATCAAGTCCTTATGACCACATTTTTCTTCAAACCTTCAAGATAAATGTCCTTGACATCATAAATATGACCTATAGGTCATACACATATTCATCAACTTGCTTTGCTCTTCAATCCATCCACTAGGCACACACCCTTTCCTTCACTCCACTACTCACACACACCTCTTCTCTCCAATATCACATGTTTAGAAACACCACATTTAATTTTAGATTTTATAGATCCTTCATTATTATTACCATGTTCACAACCTTCCTTATTAGCCATAACACATGCCTCCACTCTTAAGTCATCTACATGGGTCACCTTTAAGCACAACCTTCTTTCAAATAGGCCTAAGTCACCATTTAGGTTCTATCTATACCCATTCACCTTTTTGACACTTATTTAATTAGAATAAGAACATAAGAACACTTTAAAATACATAAAACCATGTCACACAATCTATAAGTCCCCCTTAAGTCATAACAATAATCATATCACCCTTTTGTTAAGGCTTAATTCATTCAAACAACCTTTTGTGCAAATAACCACCATGAACGAACACATAGTCACCTTATAAGATTTTTTTCATATGGAATATGGATTTTTAAAACCTATAAAATCCATATATATGATCTTCATGGAGTCTAAAATACTCTCCAATATCTAAGTTATCTTGAAACATCAAAATACCATCATATACAACTCAAATACCCTTCTTGGGTTATTTACAGAATAAGAATGAACACATAGTCAACTTTGGATCTCAATAAATTTGTATGTATAAATAATTAGACATTAAAATATATATTTATAGATTATTCTTTAAGTCTTATACAACTTTTATTTTTACACCATGGTCAAATTTTGCATATGTCAAAAGTTATGGCATAAAAACTACAAACTGGTATTCCCTCACAAATTCAAATATTTGAATTCCAAAGGTCACTAAGTAATGGTTAAAATTTGAACACTATGCCATATCTTGTGTCCTCACATCTTAGATAAAATATGAACCATTTATATTCTTCAAACATTATTTTAGCTAGACTATTAAACAATAAACATGTTGACCTCATCTCATGCACCCTTATAATATTGACTAAATGCACATTGCCGATCTCTATAGATTATCTTGGTCCTTACCTTGCAGTGCTCACCATTAGATCTTGCTCATAACTCCTAATATTATGAAAATTGGCACCCTTACATGCCTTCTAATCAATTTACTAATAGTCCATACACTTTTTCCACTTGGTAGTCTTGCGTGCATTATTAACTCTTTAACGCATCTTGTATCAATGGTCTCTGTCAGTACAAACTACCACTCACCATTGATATTTTGTCATATTAGCGAGCTTGTGATACTTGTCACCTACACATGAAACCTTTGACATGTTGAATTCATATGCACCAATGATCTAAATATGTATGACTAAGCACTCACCATTATATTTACTAACCAATGACCTCAATCTTTGATGTGTTTAAACTTGATGGTCTCCAACCCATCATAGTCTATTAGAGCAACTTTGAAGCTTTATAACTTGAGCTATAAATCACTTCAAGTCTCAAAATTTTTATGGTAGCTTCTTGGAACTATAAAAAACATCTTCATGTAAACCTTTGATCAAAATATGACTTTATTCATACCTAAAATAAATGCACACACTTACTCATTCATCCATATCTGCAAGATGTGCAATGACGATCTGGATAAGTATAGAAACTATTGTAATCTATTTGGAAGGACAAATTTGAACCTTAATAAATTTTTATGAACTTAATTTCATGACCTAAAATTTGGACCTTATCAACTTATGACTAATGTGATCATACCCATATGACCAACTCCCCTTGACTCATCCATACGTGGTAATGGTGATGTCAGCAAATTGCGTACTCAAATTTTTCTACCATAGAACTAACTATGCCAAAATGAACATAATTAATAACTAGATGAATACCATACACTTACACAATCTCTCAAATCATCCTTGACCTTTGATAAGACCCCTTTCATATCCTAAATTCACCATATAGACCTGTATATATGTCATATCTCTTCAATCTCTTAATCTGATCACTTTATCATGCATGCATTAGTACCACATGCTCACTTTGACATCAATTACAACATAAGACACCAATGACCATGTCCAAAAATATGCCCTTTTCTCATTGATTTCAAATCACACTCAGAATGTCTTCTCTCATACTGAATAATTTTTCATTCTAATCTTTCTCCCCTTTTGACATTAATGATAAAGAATCTCTTCCTTAATATGCCAATAGTCATTCCTTAACATCATGTATCCAATCAAAATACTTTTTTAATATGATCATGATACTTACATACTCTTAGGAAAATAAACCAATTGCTCCCCCTTTGATATGCATCCATCTAAACTAGGACTTCTTTGATCCTTGGGCCTGATAAGCTACTCATAAAGCTTAGAAAGCTCTCCCCTAACTCCATGATCCATCTCATGTCATCTTATTTTTTATATAAATAAATTTTAAAAAATATTTCAAGACCAACAATAGTAAATGACCATCTCTGATAGATGATACAAACTCCCCCTTACCTTGAGCCTACCTCTTCTTACCTTGACAACTTCCTCTTGTTACATGCCAATACTCTTTGCAACCAAGCATTGCAACCAATGAATAAATAATACTCAAAAGTACTAAAATATAATAAAACTCACCAATAAATATCTAATAGGGACTCTCCTTAATATCTCTATGCCATTTCACCTCTTGAGCATCTTCATATCTTCACACACCTTGAAGAACCACCACACAAGCTTACTAGCCTTCTCTCTCAATCCACCTCAAAGACCACCAATATAAATAAATGACACTCAAAAAATAGGAAACATGCTGTAAACCAACCTAATAATCACCTTAAAACACTCATGCCTTGATCTTTTGGATATATTTATCAAACACATCAAATCTTCACACCAGGCCTGTCTAGACTCCTTGTATCCCTACTTAGAACTTGTAGAGCCCACAAATTTTAGTATACACACCTTCAAGACATGAGACTTCATATATATATATATATATATATATATATATATATATATATATATATATATATATATATATATATATATATATATATATATATATATATATAATTCTCATATTCCCCCTTAGGAAAACCAATTTGCATCACCTAGCTCATCTTATACAACATACTTCCTTCATAAACCTTCTAGCCATTTAGGCCTCCATCTTGACTAAAACATGTATAATTTGAAAACCAAAAACCTTTAGACCTATGTGAATCTTGATTTTAAAACCTATTTTTCCAATTAAACATATTAAAAATCATTATATTTTAACTCATAAGTCAAACCATTTTTTCTAGCATAGCCCAAAACTCTAAAATCTCAAAACAAACAAGGTCAATAAACCTCCTTCTGGTCAATGCCCACTTCTAAAATTTATTTCACACCTAGAGACAACCATCACACACTTTTAGACCAAGATTTTATCCTTAACACTTTTATAAAACTTAACTTCCTATATCAAGGCTTTGATCTGCAACGAGAAAGATAAACCCGATAACACACAAAAACCTTCAAAAGGCATAAATAGGATCATCAAGACACAAAACCACATAAAAAACTTCACAAAGAAGTGCACAAACATTTTTGAGCACCAAAATCTTCTTTAAATTCTATAAATCTTATTATTCCACCTAAAAACACCCATTTTGATCCTGTAGACACTACATATACAACAAAAACTCCTTATGACATCACTTTGACTTCATCAAAGAATTTGTCACATATTGGCACACCAATTCTAACTAGAAACACTCATATCTTGCCTTCTAGGACTCTCTAAACAATTTCATAGCAACACTTGCTTTTCCACAAAAAAAGAGTATCTTAAGAAGCATAGGCAAAGACACCCTACTTCATATGGTTCCTTAGAATAATGTGAAACCAGGAGTTACCCACAACTCCTCATATTCCTTCTCCTCCTTAGTCATATAGAACTGATAGTTATTCTTCTTAAACATAAGATAAACAACTTTCTCATCCATTACAACATTCTCCTTCTATTTTAATACTGTATTGACAACACATGAGGATAACATATATTCATGAATACCTTTTCAATTGAAGAATCTTCTATGTAGTTTGGAACCTCATCACTAGGTATTGACAACTAATGTTCTTTGTATGAAACTTACTCAGCCACAACATGATGTTCACTTGAATTCATACACACCTCATAACAAGCCTCAAATAGTACCTTGGTATTCTCCTTGAGCTTGGTCTCTTCATTCACAACATGAGTAAAAAATGAGATTCACTAGCACTCTTTAACTTCTGTATCATTCTCCACCATAGCAAATAGATTACTTGGACCTACAGACTCATCATGACTCACACTTACTACCTTTGGTTTTCATGAGTTAACTTTTCTTCTCTCTTTTATTATCAGATCCTAATTAAACCTATTCTATCTTGTAGGCCTTTACCTATAGAATCTAGCAAAATGACCTCTCTCTTGATAGTTGAAGCACATTATACTTTTTGAAATAAACTTATCCTGCTTTACATTATTTTGACAATGCTTAGTAAAATGTCCCTCATCAAGATGATTGAATCACTTAACTTTTTTCATGCCTTTTGACTAATGGCCCTCATCATAGTTCTATTTAAACTCATTTCTAATAGGTCTTCTACACTCTCTAGCCTTATGACCAAATTGATTAAATGTGTAATAGTAACTATTGAAACTTGAATACCTCATATCATTTGATTGTCTGATCTGATTTATCTTTACTCTACTAGCATCTTCATTCCTTGACTGATTTTTGACCTTCAAGGTTTGATTTACATTATTCTTCATTTTGTCTTGAGTTTCATTTTTTGGTTCTTTTTATATCTAAGACTAGTTCTATCACTTTCATGCTTTTGACCACTCAGAATATTGTCTAGATCACTTGAGCTCTTTTTAAATCTCATAAATTATTTCATCTTACTATATGTCTTCTCTAACTTAGATTTTAATGACTCATTTTCAATTACATACCTTGAACATTCATCATCTTTGGCTTTGAGGCTTGTAGATAGGAATTCCAATTGACAATTGAGATGCTTGACAATATTCTCATGTTCCTCAGTGTCTTCATGTATTCTTGCCTCAAACACACTATATTAATTTTCATATTCCTTGATTTGAGACTTCATCTTCTTGTTAATCTTCTTCTTAATATTCATTTCTTCATGCAAATTCATCAATTTAGTTTCATGGTCCACCTCATCTTTATCATCATCTAAATCACTCCAAGTAGACTCTTTTTGATATGAGTAACTTCCTTCCTCAGCCATGAAGATGGATCTATATTAAACATGACCATCATCTTCATGATCATACTCTAAGTCATTGTCTTCTCTCTCATTTGATGAGCTATAATCTTATTTGGTATAGAAACTCTTCTTGTTCTTGAAGTACTTCTTCTTGTTGTCAAACATTTTGAATCCTTTCTTCCTCTTATCAAACTTGTATGTCTTCTTGTCTTCATCTTGGCCATCACCATGCTCTTCATCATCATTCTTCTTATTCTTATGAGGTCACTTATTATAAAAATGTCCCACCTCTCCATAATTTAAGCATTTAAAGGGTAGTTTAGCCTTATACTTTCTTGGCCCTATTTTTAATTTCCTTGTAAACAAAGTAATTAGTTCATCTTCATAAATATCAGATATGTCATCCTCCTTGAGTTTTTTACCTTGGAAATTCTTCTTTGGATTCATTTCTATCTTGAATTTTGATTCCTTCTTTTGTGGTTTATCATCATCAACTCTCATCTCATAGGCAGTAAGGATGACATTCAATTCATCCATCTCCAACTTAGTAAGATCATGGCTTTCTTCTATAGTAGATAATTTAGAATCCAAATTGAGAGAGGGATACCTTAATACCTTTTGAAGTATAGTATCTTCTTCAATATTATCTCCAAGACCTCTGATGATGTTTATAATTCATCAACTCTCTACAAAACGATGCCATAGAATCTTTTTCCTTCATTTTAAGACTCTCAAATTATCTTTGGTGAGTCTATAACTTTTCCAACTTAACCTTTAAATATCCTTCATAAATAGTCATCAATTTATCCCACATTTCCTTGGTAGATATACAATGGATTACCTTGGTGTGTTCAGTCTTTGAAAGACCACAAGTGATAACATTCATCGCCTTAGAATTTTTCTCAAACAAATTCTTATTTGTAATAGTGAATGGATAAATATTAGGTGTAGAATAACCATCCTCAATAGATTACCAAGTGTCAAACCCTAAATAAATGATATAGGTCCTAATATTTGGAATCCGAAAAGCATAATTAGATCTATTTAACATTGATGATTGCTTAGTGTAAAAACCTCCTTACATTTGATGGCTACCCATATTTTACCTTAGATCTCCTTTAAGATGTCCAGCTTTTATCAAAGCACCAAATTGGATATCAATTATTAGAGGTATAATCACTAAGAGGGGGGTGAATCGGTGGTGATAAACAATCCAATTCAATTTCCAAACCTTTAAAACACTTAAGCATTTAGTACAAATATTCATGAAGCATACAAAATTTTTATATCAATGAACAATGAAGATAATGTAATATCATACACACAACACAAGATCTATGTGGGAAACCCTCTTAGGGAATAAAACCCACTCTCAAGCCTGTAAATAGATGGGTGACTTGTCTTACAAGATGATCACAAACAAGAGACTGGTCAATTCTTTCTAACTAAAATTTAGTGAAACACCAATTTCATAAGGATCACCTTCCCTTAAGATGATCAAGTCCTTCTAACCAAATTTTGGTCAAGTCCTTCTAATTAGCTTTATTGAAACACCTATTTCATAAAGAGTACCTAGCCCTAAGATGATCAAGTCCTTTTGACCACCTTTGTATTTAAACCTATAAGATTAATGTCTTCGACATCATAAATATGACCTATAGGTCATACACACAGTCATCAACTTTCTTTGCTCTTCAATCCACCCATTGAGCACACACCCTTTCCTTCACTCTACTACTCACACACACCTCTTCTCTCCAATATCACATGTCTAAAATCACCACATCTGATTTTATATTTTATAGATCCTTCATGATTATTACCATATTCAAAATAGTCTTTGTTGGCCATAACACATGCCTTCACTCTTAAGTCATATACATGGGTCACCTTTAAGCACAACCTTCTTTCAAATAGGCCTAAGTCACCTTTTAGGTCCTATAAAGACCCATTCACCATTTTTCACACTTATTCAAGAAAAATAAGAACATAGAAACACTTTAAATATATGAACACATGTTACACACTCTATAGTTCCTCCTTAAGTGATAAAAACCATCATCACATCACCCTTATGCTAAGGCTCAATTTGCTCAAACAACCTTCTGTGCACACAACCACCATGAACAAACACATAATCACCTTCTAAGAATTTGTTCATACTAAATATGGATTGGTCAAACCTAAAAAATCCATATATATGATCCTCATGGAGTATATAATACTCTTAAATATCTAATTCATCTTGAATCATCAAAATACCATCATGAACACCTCAAATACCCTTCTCATGTTATTTATAAAGCAAGAATGAACACACAGTAAACTTTGGAGCTTAACAAATTTGACTATTTAAATAATTAAATCTTAAAATACATATTCATAGGTGCACCTTAAAATCCTCTACAAATTTTATTTTTACACCATGGTCAAATTATGCATATATCAAAAGTTATGGTGCAAAAACTATAGACTAGTCTTCCTTCTTAGATTCAAATATTTGATTTCCAATAGTCACTGAGCAATGGTTAAAATTTGAACACTATGCCATCATCTCATGTCCTCACATATTAGATCAAATACACACTTTCAATATTTTTCAATATTTAACTTACCTAGATTGTTAAACAATAAACATGTTGACCTCATCTCATGTACCCTTATAATATTGAATAAATGCACATCACCGATCTCTATGGATCATCCTAGTCCTTACCTTGTAGCACTTACCATTAGATCTTGCTCAAAACTCCCAAGATTATGATACTTATCACCCTCACATTCCTTATAAACACTTTATTTAATTTATATGTACTTATCACACTTGGTAGTCTCACATGTCTTGTTGACTCTTTAATTTATCCCACACTCTCGACCTTTATCAATACGAACTGTCGCTCACCGTTGATCTTCTGTTAGACTAGTGAGCTTATGACACCTGTATATGCAACCTTTGAAATGTTGACTTCATACAAACCATTTTTATTAATATGTATTATTAAGCACTCATGGTTATATATAATTAACAATAACCTTAGTCCTTGACATGTTTAAACTTGATGGCCTCTGACCCATCACAGTCTTCTAGAGCAACTTTGAAGCTTTATAACTTAAGCTAGAAATCACTTCAAGTCTCCAAATTTTCAAGATAGCTTCTTGGAACTATAAAAAAATAATCATGTAAACCTTTGATTAACAAATGAATTTTTACATACCTAAAATAAATTCACAAACTTACTGGTTCATCCATATCTACATGATGTGCAGTGATAGTCTAGCTAAGTATAGAAACTACTAGAATCTACCTAGAAGGCCAACTTTGAACCTTAATAACTTTTATTGCACTTAATTTCATGACTTAAAATTTTGACCATAGTAAATTTGGACTAATGTTATCATACCCATATAACCAACTCCCTCTGACTCATCCATATGTGGTAATGATGATGTCAAAAACCTGCCTACTCAGATTTTTATGTCACAGAACCAACTATGCCAAAATGAACATAATGAACAACTAGATTAATACCATGCACTTCCACAATCTCTCCAATCATTATTGACCTCTGATAGGACCCCTTTCATAGTCTAAAATCACCACATAGACTTGTATATTTTCCACATCTCTTAAAGCTCTCAATCTAATCACTTTGTCATTCATGCATTAGTAATGCATGCTCTCTTTGACATCAATGACAACTTAAGACAACAATGACCATTTCCAATAAAATATTTAGCCATAAGATGGTTTATGGGATTACAACCATATTTCATTTGCACATGAGTTGAAATGGAAAATAGATTCTTGGATAAATATTAGGACTTTTGTAGAGTAAGAGATAGAAAAGAAGAATTATTCCACATAAAACAAAAAGGAAGATGAGAATATGGAAGACCATCTTGACCACTTCCTCTTTGCACATAGAAAATGTGAGTATGAGTTAGAGGAATATTTAAGAAAAAACTTCTTTTTTAAAGGATTAGATGATGATGTTAGGGAATCTTTTAATTTAATGGGAAAAGGAGACATAAACAAACTTGTAATGATATAATTGAACTACATAGGAATTATTCAAGAATAAGGGCTAGTGTCAAGAAAACTGAAAATAGTAAAGGGAATCAATGATGTAGGAAAACTCATGGAGGAATTTTAAAATTTCAAAACTGACATTTTGGTCCAATTAAACACCACACTAGATTGCTTAGAATAAAAATCTAATGCCACTATCTAACCACTAGATATGTATTGTCCAAAATGTAGACTAAAACATGGACTCAGAGATTTCCCTCTTGACAAGACAAACATGTGTGTTATTTATGATACAAATTATCATGATACTAAAAAATTCTATCTCATACCTACTCTAAAAAAATAACTAAAAATGGTACCTAATAAATAGAAGATCTCAACTATAGACAAAGATATGGAAATCAATTTTCCCATAATCAAAACTAGAATCAGTTCATCCCAAGAACTCATTCTAACCCATAGATGATGCCATGGGATGGAAAATCACCTCAACATGTATGGGGACCACTAACATGGGGTCCACTAGAGTGGATGTCATAACCATGGATGTCCCAGCCTCATCAACAAAAGTGGATTCCCCAATCTAATCAACAACCATGGGAAAACCAACAATGGGTACCCAAACAAACCTTTAATTAGTAGAGGAGTTTTCCAGAACACCAAGTGTTGATTGCTCCTCCTACCAATTAGCCTCCACAAACTAAACAAATAAGTAAGTGTCAATGACCTATACAACTAATAGTAAATCTCAAAGATAGATAGGTAGCTCATGTCTATGGAATTGAGCAAGAATGAACCTTAGGGGTTATTGTCATTGACTGTTAAAATGTCTAGTTGAGATCAGGTAAGATAATAAATATCCTTCCAATTACCATAATTGATGTCTCAAACTAAAAACTAAACCTCCTTATTTATCCAAACAAATAAAAATTGAATGATGAAAAAGAAAAAACTAATGATAAAAAGGAAAGGCCTAAAAAATTAGTACAGTTCCTCCAACCATTGTTTTTCCATAATGGTTCCAAGAGGTTGGAAACAAAAGTGAATCGAATTTAGTCCAAGAATTGAGAAAATTGAATATTTAAATACCATTACTACAATCCAAAAGAGACATTGCAAAACTAAATAAATTCATCAAAGGATTATGCATAAAAACTCTAGGGAGAAGAATAAAATACCCTAAAACTATATAGGTGGATGGTAAACTTTTTGATTTATTAGTAGGTAAATTATTTATGTCTAAGTAAGGATACCTTGGAAGTTTATTCATCATTGTAACTATAGAAAATAAATAAATACACAATTTTTTAGTGGACCTTGGATATGCCTTCAATGTAATGGTAATAAACACTTTGAAATTATTATCCCTTACATGGGAACAACCTACTTCTAAAGTCATATAGATGGTAGACTAGTCCATTGATAAATCAGAAGGAACAATAGAGGATGTCTTTGTAATAGTAGAATCATGAGAATACCTTGTATATTTCATGATACTCCAACATAAGATTTAAAAATTGGGAAATCCATTGATCTTAGAAAGATCATGGTTGGATATGGTAGCATCCCTTATATACTATAATTTAGGAGACATGATCATTTCAAATGGGGTAAAATCAAAATGAATTTCTTTGTACCCACCTACCAAGCCATCTCTAGACTCTTAAGATCAAAAATGGGTAGATGAACTAGAAAAAAAATAGAAATAACATGTCCTCATCAACCATGGTAATGGTTAGAAACCACATAAATGACATAGAATAACTAAATATATTATTTAAGAGCCTAGTCTAGCTCTGGAGTATACCAATTTGGCTATGAAGTCCACTAGTTTGGCTCTAGAGTCCACTAGTATAGCTCTAGATTCAACTAGTCTAGATTTGAAGTATACCATTCTGGATCCATATTCCACCAGTCTAGTTTTGGAGTTTTCTAGTCTAGCTTTAGATTATACTACACTATCTTATTAAGGTCATCTAATTAACTCAAAATCCACTCGTAATGGAAGGTATAATCACACACTCTTCTAACAAAGCAGTGTTAAATGAGCACAAGATAGTCAAGATATGTTTTTAATGGCCTTTTAGTGCCCATTAATAAGGGTAGTTTCAAAATTTGGGTCTTATTTTAAAGACATAAACACCTTCTATATGATCCTACCACATCCATGACTTTTAAACTCTTTGATGAGTGAATATAAGTAGGTCAATTCCATTTATCCTAAAAGCAAGTAAATAATAGTCCAACTAATAAAAATGTTAAGTATAAATAGTTGGTTAAAAAATAGGTAGGTAAATTATTTTAAATGGGAATATAGTGACATGAAGTGCATTCATCCAAGTATATGCACCCATCACATCTACATAAAAGTCACCAAACCAATTAGACAACCACAAAGGATAATCAACTCAGCATTAAGAGACATGGTTAAAATAGATATAGAAGAACTATTATAGGTGGGATTAATTTACTTAATATTATATAGTTATTGGGTCTCATCACTTATGATATTACTAAATAAAAATGTCAAGCGGATAATATGCATTGATTACAGAGAACTTAATAAGGCCACCGAGAAAGATTATTTCCCTTTGCCCTTCATAGACCAAGTTTTGGATAACTTGGCTAGAAATAAGTACTTCTCCTTATTAGGTGGGTTTAGTGATTATCATCAAATAATATTAGCTCTAAAAGATCAATATAAAATAAATTTTACATATCATTATGGAATGTTTACATATAGAGTGTTACCCTTTGGTCTATGTAATGCACCAACTTCCTTTCAAATGGTAGTTTTAGTTATTTTTACTGATTTAACCAATGACTATGTATAAGTTTATATGGATAATTTTATAGTGCATGATAATTCCTATTATGAAGCCTTAAATAATTTATGTAGTATACTAACTAGGTGTGATCAACATCAATTGTCCTTAAGCCATGAAAAAATCATGATGATGGTTGATCAAGGGATTATCTTAGACTATCACATCTCATCTCAAGAAATACAAGTTGATCCCAAAAATATTGAAGTCATTTATAACCTACTTGCACCTAAAACTAAAACTAATATAAAAGAAAATCTAGGACATGTAGGGTACTATAGATGATTTATAAAGGACTTTCATAAACTTTTTGCCCATATGTTTTATTTTCTTACTAAGGACAGTGAATTTTTTGTAACTAACAAGTTTCAATAGGATTTTTAGTCTATAAAAGAGAAACTAATTTATGCTCCAATTTTGAGAGGGAGAAACCCTTCCACATACATACAAATGCCTCTAACAATGATATGGTCATATTACTTGGATAAAAAGATGAGGCAGGAAAGATGTATGTCATTTAATATATTAGCAAAAATCTAATTTCCACTAAAAAATTATACCACTACTAAAAAATATTTCTTAGTTGTCATATATGTCATGAACAAGTTTTATCACAACATCAAAAGATAGAAAAAATTTGTTTACATAGACCATTCAAACATAAGATACTTAATGAATAAACTAGTGGTAGGAGGAAGGGTCATTAGATGGCTACTCCTCTTAAATAATTTGACATTACAATTATTGATAATCTAGGAAAATTTAATGTGGTTACTAATTTTATATCAACATTAAATTTTTCAATTGAAGATGAATCAATTGGATATAGATTTCTAGATGAGCAGTTATTCATAGTTTTAGCACACTCACCATGGTTTTTTTATATGGAAAACTACCTAACCACAAGAAAATTTCTTTGTTATTTTAGTAATAAATAAATAAATAATTTGGTTAGGAATAGTTCTCACTTTAAATGGATTAATGATGTTTTGTTTAAATGTGGACTTGATTTATTACTTCATAGGTGTGTAAGAAAGGATGAGATCTATGGCATTATAAGAGCTTGCCATGATGAACTAGTAGGAAGCCACTATTCAGCTAAAAATACTATTCACAGGATCCTCAAGGTTGGATACTACTAGCCTTCTCTTCACAAAAATGTGAAAAAATATGTATGGTAATGTGATCCTTGTCAAAGAATTGGGAAACCTATCATATCTAATGAAATGCCTCTCCATCCTCTAGTGGTTATATGATATTTTAAGAAATGGGGGTTGGATTTTATTGGTCATGTTGATCCACCATCCTAGGGAAAGGAATACCTCCTTTTATTCATAAAATATGCCACTAAATAGGCAAAATTCCAAGTTTTACCCTTTATAAGGGAAGAATGAGTTGTTGACTTTGTGTACTATAGGATCATATAGTGGTTTGGAGAACTAAGATCCATAGTATTTGATCAAGGGCCTCAATTCATATCTAATATGATTAAAGCTTTCATAGACCACTATTAGATCACCCATAGGAAATCATCACCATACTATCCACAAGTTAATAGTCAAGTTTAGGTCACTAATAGGGAGCTAGAGAACATCTTGACCAAAATAATCAGAATCAATAGAAAGGATTGGGAAATAAAGTTACATAAAGTAGTATGGGCTTATAATACCACATGGAAAACCATAATAGTTTTCTCACCATATGAGCTTATGTTTGGAAAGAAGCCCTTGCTTCCAATTGAGTTTTAATTGCATTTATTGATAATAGTAGTAGAAGTGAGCATTGGATGAAGGACAAAGAGGCAGGATTATTTAACTTAATGAACTTGATGATATGAGGTTGGAAGATTTGCAAAAAATTGAGCTTCTACAACATCAAAATAAACAATGTAATGACACTCATATTAAATAAAATAAATTCAAGGAAGGATATTGGGATTTACTATTTGATTCATAGTACCAACATTTTACAGGAAAGCTTTTGACTAGATGGTTGGGAAACTATCAAATGGAAAATATCTTTGATAATGAATCAATTCAACTTCTACCAATTGATGGGAAAAAAATAACACTCTTAGTCAATGGATATTGACTAAGACCTTACCATAAACCTCCAAACAAAGAGTAATTCTTTAAAAAAAAATAGTTTCAAAATGAATTTGGCTATATGGGATAACCTTGTTCTTTAATTATAGTCAAAGGATGATATTTGAAAGCTTAATAGAGGAAGAGGATTTAAAACTATTAAATAAAAATCCTCCTCCCAAAAAATATAAAATAAAAAAATAATAATAAAAGGGATGAAAAGTTGAAAACAAGAAATGACAACTTTTCTAGGAACAAAGCAATAAAATTCATGCTTATATTATGTTGTATATGGTCTTTCAACTCAATGATGTGGTCTTTTTCACAAGATAGGTGGTAGTCTAAGTGGACAGAGATAACATCAAAGTTGAGTTGAGATATTTTATACTTTATTTTTCTATAGATATAATTAAAATTAAGTTATCAAAATGTCACATCTATTTATTTTTGAAAAGAGATTTTTCCAAAATTGAATTATGCCATAAAAAGGGGTTCATTAAAAAGTCATTTCAAAAATCAAAAAATATCTTTTCCAAGGAAAGGTATGAATTTTGATGTCTCCCAAGTGACAAAAGTAGCATAATTTCTCCATGATGACAAGACTCAAGAAATAATGTGGGGAAAGCATTTTTGGAAAGATCAATGATGAGGATGCCATCTCAAAGAACCTAGCAAATTCATTAGGAGAAGATGACAACACAAGATTTCATGAGGAAAAGGAAACATAGGGATTTTATGTGCTTTTCAATATCCCCGCATGAATCAACGATTACCTATTCTCTCTAAATTGGTTATATCTAATGATTGTTTTGAGCTTTGAAATATGCTTAAAACCAAGGGGAATTAATTATAGATTTTTTTAAGCATTCCATGCTTCTTTTAAATATTTGTTTATAAAAAGAGACTTATTAATATACCCAAAAACCAATACCACCTTTGAAAATAGTTATTCACTATCTTTTTCAAGTGCCAAAAACTTATGAAAACAAGAAGCCAAGGAAGATGGGACAAAAGGATAAATCTAAGCTAGAATTTGCACATTTATTACTTTAGGATGAAGTAGTGGCTACCATATTTCAAGAAGCAAGATGTTTGGGGTTTTTGAATAAATTCCAAATATATTATGATGTATTTTCAAATAATTCATCATTAATCTCAAGAGTGATGACTCTAAGATGAGAGGCGTCAAAATTATAGTAAACAGCCAGGCTATCAGTGAGCTTTCAAGGATTCCAAGTGAAGGAATTAGGATTGTAGGTAGGTCCACCTTCAAGGTATTTATTCAAATATTTAATGAATAAGGGAAACATGTTCTTTAGATAATTGTTATCCCTAAAGGAGTTGCTAAGGGAATTAACAGAGAGAGTCTACCTGAGCCCTAGAGTACAACTACATTTTGGGTGATAAAATATTTTACTTATGATGGTAAATATAGTTATCTTATTTTTGATGCAATGAGAATACCTATTATCCTCATATAAGAACTTCATAAATTATAATAGAGAGTGAATTGTCCTAAATTTATACATTGAGCCATTTAGGTCATGGAAATAAAATATGTATAGGGAATTGATTATATTATGCATAATGAGCTTATTCAGCTCATTTTCTAACATCATTTTATGAATACACAAGATGGAGAGGTTTATTGGGAAGCATTCCTATGAAATAATCTAAAAATGAAATATGAAACAAAAATAATACCTATCTATTCCTCCCTTACACCAAGATCTAGTTTAAAATAAGGAACTTGTAGTGAAGATCTAACTCCAAGTGTAGGAAAGGAAAATAAATTGAAAATAGGGGTACCTAAACCTAACTCTAAGGAAACCTAATAACCATATATTGTCTAAGGTCTTATCTTGTATATATTTTATGAAGAGAGACCAGCCCTAGGGGTATCACCATTTAGGATCTTGAGAAGAAGTTCAAGAAGAAAGACTCTAAGGGAGGAGTGTAGGCTAGTACCTCTACCTAAGAAAATAAGATGAAGACTTACATTATAGAATGAGGATGATCAAGAGAGGAATGCTACAAATATCCTTGGTAGTATAAATCAAGTACATATTGGAGACTCAATGGATTAAATAAAGATATGTATAACAAGAAATAAGAGATGAAACCTCATTCAATATTAAAGAATGGGAAACCATGGTAGAAACATTTGAGGAAGATACATAGGAACTCCATCCTTCTTATTCATCTCAAATAAAGGATAAAGGAAAATAAAAAATCATAGAGATGGAGGAAACTCACTCCTCCATCCATGATGAAGAGGAAAAAGTAAAGGAAGTTATTATCATATTCAATGCTGAAGCTATTATAAGGCAATAAGAGGAAGAGATTGTCTTCCTCAGAATAAAGTTACAAAGTAAGGGAGACACTATCTCATCTTTATAAAATGAATTATAAGAAACTAAGATTTAGTCTTTGAATAAATATATTGAGACTGTGTCATTGAAATAACAAGTGGTTAGGACAAAAACACAAGAAGACCAAGTGGTTTAGGCACACTTGTCTTATCATGACATCATGACCAACTAGAATAAAACTTGTCAATAACTAAAATGGTTCAAAATAGAAAACATGAAATTAAGGATATATCTTGAACAAAGAAATAAAATATAAAGAAAATGTAAAGTTTACCCTCTAAGTGGCTTGTGAGATACGAGAGAATTTTATCCTATAGGAGACCTACATCAGCCTATAGTCTTTTTATTCATGAATATTTCCTTAGATATAAATTACTAAGTATTTATTATAGACTACCTCATGATTTGGAAGATGAAAACTAATTCATGAAAGCTTATTAGACTAGTACCCTAGATCAACAGAATTGGTTGTGTGAATTCTATTTATGTAAATTTCTCTTGGGTCATATGTCTTCTTTCTTGATTAATCTATTTGTATGAGAATCTCAACTTAGATATTAAACTTATACTCTACAAATCTAAGTTATATGGATCATAATAACTAATGAATATTTTGATCAAGTAAAAATATGGGCCTTTATATGAGAGTTCAATTTCCTAATGAAAAGGAGGAAATTGTATTATTTAGAAACCTTATATACTAACCAGCATTTAGGGAACACTATCCATGAATTATAAAACAAATTACCATAGATTTTGAATAATTTTTTTAAAACTATTTTAATGAAGCATTGATTTCATGTGATAAAATATGAGATACCCTTAATATTATTTTGAAATAGAGAGAGGTGATTTCACCCACAAACCTTAGATGGAGTTTTAAAATAGCCAAGGTTTTTGTTGAAATAACTCAATAATTTAATCAGATGTATAGTTAGGAGTGAATAGGTATGAGATTCATACCTACAATCATCCTTAACACTATGTCTCCATGGAAAAATGTGGCACACCAGTCTATTGACTAGTTTTAAAAATAGAGAGCACTAGTATGGAGACATAAAGGTTTTATTGACCCACTCAAGAATTATTGGGACACGTATTATGATATCTATAATCTAATCCATAATTTGGAAAGGAAAGTTCTAGATCATGAGCAAAGTAGTATCTTGAAAGAGGAGTTGAAATAATTAAATTTTGGGGGAATGATGAGTCCATAAAATAGATCATTATATCCAAGTAATGACCTTATTTATCCCTTATTAATCTCCCTCTTAATGGATTTGAATGTGTATTATAACTTATTTCTAATCTAAAGTAGAAAATGGATACATTTACCTTGGTTATTATTTGTGATTAAATGTTGCTTGCTTTTACCACTATGTTCTAACCCTTTGCATAGAAAATCCATAAGTTTTATATTTACATGTTGCATAAACATACTATGATTTTGGTGAACAAGTAAATAATTAAATAACACTATGGAATAGGGAAAAATATCTCTAGAATCTACCAATCTTGCTCTAGAGTTTGTTAATCTAGATATGGAGTCCACCAATTTGGGTTCAGAGTCTGCCAATCTAACTCTAGAGTGTGCTAGACAAGTTAGGAAGTCACTTAGGCTAGGCATAAATCTTGTTAAAGTAAATTTTAGCATTGAGCCATTGATTAATACATCATACATGCTTAAATAAAAAACCTTATAAACCATCTTGAGTTAATTCTAGATTCATGAGGAAACTTACCAAATATAATATTCCTGCTTATAGACATTTTATTTATAGTAATGTTTTGTAAATGCATCACTATGAATATTAAGAAAGTTAGTTACCAAAACATACATGACTTCAAGTGAAGATATTATAACTATCAATAGTTAAAGATATCTACATGCAAACTTATGCATCTCTTCCACCATTTCATCTTGAAATGTGGAAAGGGGTTGTAACTTTTTTTGTTTTGTAATAAATTAGATGTAGTTAACAATATTGTCATGGATTAAATATTCTAGTCAGATATTGTAGAAGCATTGCAAAATATAACCAACATCACTTGGTTGATTTTTAGTTAGTCGCTCAATAAGAAATGAGGGTGCATTAATATTAAGTAGAGATATTGAAGTATTTTCTATACTATAAATATTTTCTTGAGTTAATGAATATTTTATGTTCTTGAAAGGCAAAATATGATCTACATCTTGTTCCAAGGGAGAATAAAGGCCCACTCAACTAATAAATTACAATTATTTTGTGGTATTTTATGTTTTGTATTATTGTTATTTAATCTTCTGCATCTTTATGTTAAAAGTGTGATTTGATATAACCTTTAGGTCTTTATGTGTTTATGTGTGTGGTTCTATTTTAAGACACTTTATTTATTTTTAATTCCATCATTTACTTCCAATCACCATTTAAATTCAAAAAATAGATTTATGTGTGTTTTCCTTTATCAATAAATGTATTTACTTCTAGGTATTGTTTCAATTCAGTAGATAGACTAATGTGTGTTTTCCTTTATTAACAAGTGTGTTTACTTTTCATGTCATCATTTCAATTTTTTAGAGTGTTTCCTTTCTAAGTAATTAGATAGATTATAATTAAATATAATTAGAATATATCTTTAGAGATAAATGATCCACAACTCCCTCTAAGTAAATAATTGATAATTGTTATTTTTGACACCTTACCACTGAATATCATTAGACATTGACCCTGGTTTGACATAATATCAATAAAGTTGAATTGATCTAAATGAAGATATCGATGATACTCATCATATCTAAGGATTAATATGATAAATTCTAGGATATTTTAATGTATCCCAAGCAAAGATGCATGTTGGAATACCATCAGACCAAACTAAGATAAATATTTTATTGATTAATGATGGGTGTAGCTCAAAGGTTATGTCAAGTGAGCGTAAGAAGGGGTGGATAGGGGAATAATTATGTGATTAAATGACCAAGAGATAAAGGGGAAGAAGATGTTAGTGTGGTTGAGTTATCCTAAGGCACTCCATGTGGCCAAGTTTTTCCTACATAGTCTAAAATGTTCTTAGGTTGATGTATTTCTCCCAAAATGGGAAAAATGTTGTGATGGATGAGAGACTAGATGATGAATGAATGAAATGGATGTCAAAATAGATGTGTTAGATGTGAAAAATAGTGGTGGATAGGTTGTAATATTTATAATAAATGAGTCACAACATGATTTATATTGATGATGCCCCTAGAAAAGACATATGTGTTGGAAATTTGGCCTACCATGGCCAGATTTCAACCCCTATAACTTGAAACTTTTCATGGCATTGATATAAGCCTCTACATGGTGATCTACTATATGCATGTTGACTAGAAGTGAAGGTTTTAGTATTTAAATGATTAAAATAGAAAAAATACACCTCAAAATGCCACTAAAGTATCCATAATACCTTTAACCACCTTAATATGCATGCTATTACTTTAAATCAAATGTTCATACTTTGAAAATGTCTCCTCATGCAAGCCTAAAGCATTATTTTGGCCTCCAAGGAGTTCCCACATGTGAAAATACCCATTTTTCTCTAAAAATATTTATTTATTGTTATGATATATCTCTTGACTCATAATATTCATAATTTTGCCCTAAATTGGTAGTTTAAAGCTTTAAAAATGAAGAGAATCCAAGAAAAATGCCATTTTCATGTGTTTTCATGCAAAAGTATAGATTTATATGGACTTTTCTATACATAAGAGGTCAAGATATTAAATATGAAGTCATTAAAATTGTTTTATAGAAGACTCAAGGTAAAATTATCTCATACAATCTCAAAATTGGTTCTCTTCATCCACTAAGTTTCTTTGCAAGTTGAGAGAGCCGTTTAGGTTTTTAGATGGTATGGCTATGAGAGATCAAATCAAGATCTAGAATATTGAATAAAGGAAAGAGTCTTAGATAGATTCCATATTTTTTGATTAGCTCTTAGTTTGTCTCTCTCCTATTTATGAATAATCCTTTACAACTTAAGGCACTCACAATACACTCTTCATTCAGACAAGCAACCAGTTTTCTGAATTTTCTCCTCTCATAAAAATAGTTTCAAAAAGATGAAGGTTTAGAGAGATTTTAATTAGTTTGAAACACCTTTACATGACATTATTAAACTTATTTCCACATGTGTGACTTCATCTGGAGCTCAATAAGACATCAACTACAAAATTTACAGTCTATAGTTAGTTTAAGAGGTAGTATGGTTCATGATGGTTTTAAGATGTCAAAACATAGTTGTTGATTATATGAGAGATATAATTCTTGTACATATGTCATCTCCTTATGTTTATCAAATTTTCATCAAGAATCATATCATATATATCATAAATCATTCTTAAATACCCTCATACTCTCAGTTTAGCATATGTTAAGGTTATTAGTAAAATCTTAGGTTTCTTTTACACAGTGTATACGTCCTTTAAGAGCCTCAAAAATAGTATACCATATCAAGGTACATTATTATGTTCACCATGAAATATTTTATATGGTCTTGAAAATGGATTCATGAGTCTTTCCACTTTCCATCATGTTTCATCACATTTCACAGTCTTCTCACTGCCATTCATCATTGCATAAGCCTATCTTTCCAATCCATTCTCAATTTTATATATCCCATCATCCTTAAACATATCATCACCACCTTATAATACACTTTCACCTCATGTATCCATTATAAAATAGGATTAAATACTATTGGAAGAATTATGGTTATGAATCTATGTGTACAAACATTAAAACCCTACTAAAACAAAGATGAATGATCACCTATAGCCAGGGTAAATAAAGTCAAGATGAATGTGAGGTGTACTTAATGAGATAATTAAATTCATGAATAATAAGGGTAATTATCATAGTTAAATAATTTATATAAACATCATATTCATGTTTGTGACCATCCGTAAGGTATTCTAGCATATAATATTGTCTAAGTCCATACAAGATGTAGTAGATTATCACCCACAATCATATATGAAATAGTCAAGTTACTATCTCCAAGGAGGTTCTCTATTTTGAATTTAAATAAGGATATTAAGAATGAATTTAATGTTATGATCAAGTTATAAAATTTTCATATGATGATCTAATAATACATGATCTATAATCAATCATGAATGATGAGACACATAGTCAACATCCCATCTTCATCTATGGCTAATTGTTATGAGGATACTTCAAGGTATGATTAAGGAGTTATTACATATAAAGATAAGTGAGTGAGAAAATATTTATATGGTAAATAAGATGGAATTAATATATCTAGTAGATGCCATGAAATCCCTCCAAGCCATACACTTCACATGCCATTATTGGACCGTCTAGGTCTGTACAATAGGGTTTGACAAGTCTCATAATGATTAAGTTTTGAAAGTAAGCATGAAGGCCTTGATATTGGGTAAGATGAATGATTGAAAGGTTTCAAGGTGAATGGTAAAAGAACAAAGTTGAATAATTCTCAAACTCACCTCATATACTTCATCAACCTACTATCTCAAACAAGGCTTAAATATAGTCACCTATAGCCATCATGGTGATGTGAAATGTTTAGTAAGGTAGGTAAGCTTAAAGTGGTCTTGTGCTTAATATATGATTCATAGATCATCAAAAAATGATAATTAAATATCATGATTGACAAAATAAATAGGTTAAAAGGTTATATGTGATGTCAAGGTGGCATGCATAGTCAAAAACTAACCTACAAGCCCCATTCTATAGGTCCTCTTTTTTATCAAACCTATATCAAATAAAGGTGGTCTAAAAGTACAACACAATGTAGTAGTGAATGGTAATAAATCTCTAATTATACATGCTTCAAGTACTAACCATATTCATTCCCTCTTCAGATATAATCAACTCAAATCAAGGTGGAGTTTGAGTTGATAACAGAAAATGGTAGAACCATATGTGAACTAAAGGTGTAATATGGTGAACAGTGAGAATTATTTAAAGTGTTTAGAGCTTGATGAATATTTAAATAGTTAAAAAAGTTTTAAATATTTATGTTTTAGTGTAAAAATACTCAAACCCACAAACATACACATCCAACATGCATCTACACAGTCATATATACATAATTAGTGCCCAAGAACCAGTCTTAGAGAAATTTGTGACTTTAGAGCATCTACTAGAGAAGTTAAGTTCTCATTTTTGGTAAAAGTAATAATTGGAAATATAAAATTATATCCATTCTATCTTAGGTATCATTATAATAGTGGAAAAACTCACTATTCTATCTCATATAGACTTTAGTCTGTTGGCATTCCTTAAAGAGACTAGGTTTGAAGGTAGGTTGCACAAGAGACAGATAGTTGGGACTAAATGAAAGAGTTTTGAGACATGAAATGATGAGGTTATTTTCTTGGTATGATATTTAGGATTGATTATATTTAAGTTTCAAGACAGAATTTCCTTGAGGGAAAGTTTAAGAAGAGAAAGCTAAGATAAATGGGTGTACTAATGATGACATATATGAGGGTTGAGTGTTATTTGAAGACATCAGTCACCTGATAGGAAGATAAGAGGAAATTAAGAGTGTAGAATAAGAATATTTTGATGATAATAAACTAAAATTAAGTAATAAATTTCAAAACTTAGTCATTAAGGGTTATAGATTTTATGACTATTTCAAACCCTAGGGTAGATGAATCAAGGTATATAGAGCATAAGGTAACCCTCAAAATAGACCAAAGAGTGATATCATTATGAGATCATGTTATAAAGGTTTTAAAATCCATATACTTAGTTCATTAAGGAGGAATTACTTATAGACATATGTCTTACACACACACACACACACACACACACACACACACACACACACACAGAGAGAGAGAGAGAGAGAGAGAGAGAGAGAGAGAGAGAGAGAGAGAGAGAGAGAGAGAGAGAGAGAGAGAGAGAGAGAGAGAGAGATAGAGAGAGAGAGAGAGAGAGAGAGAGAGAGAGAGAGAGAGAGAGAGAGAGAGAGAGAGAGAGAGAGAGTAATAGTGTAACCCTACAGGTAGCCTCATGAGGTGATGAAGAAATATTGGGTTTTGAGTACTTAGAACAAATGAAGGGATGATAAAAAAAATGGTAAGAAATTTATTATGATAATTTTTAACCCTCATATCCTCTTATATGTGCCTCAAACCTATAACACTCGGTATTAGGCCTTTTAGTCCTAAAACCAGTCTTGAAGCCTAGAAGGCTCACATCACCATGAAGACACTTTTAGACCCTTATAAGAAAATATGACATAATGAAAAGGTTTAAGTGGATGGTATAGATCTTATAAAGGTGATTTAAATTAGTAAAAGGGAGTATAAAGTTCAATTTGGTCTTTAAAATCTAACTTGAAGTATGCAGTCTACACAACTAATTCGACCCACTAGTTTGGATGCTCATATCTTTCACCACTTGAGGACTTGGACCAAATTATCTTACCAGGATTTGAGGACCCCTATTCACTATAAATAAATTAAGGATTTAGGTTTATTAAGGATCTAAGGTTTATGAACCATTGTTAATACTATATTCAAGTCCAAAATGCATGCAAAACACTACAAGAAAACTTCTCTATCTATGTATCTTGACACACTTTTTTCATGGAAACCTAATATTCTAAATAAATTTAAAGGGTTATATGGACTAAATACACATTGAAATAAGTTTTTGTTTAGAGGTCCTTACTTTATGAACCATCATTAAGAAAGTGGACCTCTAAAACTTGTTAGGTTGTGGAGCTAAAAGCTTCACTGTTGCAGACATGGAGGAGGTTGCAGAAGAGTTACGGAGTGTCACAGATGCTGGCGTCGGTCAGGCCAACCGACGTCGGCAGGATTAGACAAGAAGGCAACTGGCATCGGTCAGTAGTCAGCCGACGTCGGTGACCCCCAGGTGGATAGGGACTGACGTCGGTCACTTGTGTGGTTCGGACTGCAAATATTACGGGCAGTTAGCTAACAAACCAAGTGTTTGCATGATGAGAGCTAATTTTAGACTGAGAGCTGCAGATCTAATTATTGTAATTAGATGTCTAATTATTGTTTGGATGAGATCTATATAATAGACTCATGGTTGTATTGGAAACTTGTGCTAGAGAGTAAGAGAGAAATATTATAAGCTCCTTCTATGTGTGAGGTGAGCTATGGTGTGTTCCTCCTAGTGCCACAGTACCAGGTGTGGGTGCTGGATTGGAGAATCAGCAGGGTTCTTCATGTATGTATGATCTTGGTCATCAAGTGAGCATGGCCTTTATAGGATATCTGCATGGTAAGTAAGATCATTGATCTATAGGTGTATGTGTGTGCAAGGTCAAGGTTCACAGGTGTGTAGAACCAGGTTGATTTGTAGGTGTGCAAGATCAGATAGGACAGCAACACAACAGGGAGCAGAATCAGGCAGGATCTACTTGGAGTACAGGTGTGTACTCAAATAGAGCAAAGAGGAAGGCAAGGGATTTCCTTCCATAAGTATGGTCTGTTGAGGTGCAGGTTATTGCAGGTTCATGGGAGATCTACTTGAAGTACGTTGATTACTTGTGGAGTGCGTGGAGCACTTGTGGTGTGCGTGGAGCACTGGAGGTGAACACCAACTCTATGTTTGAGTTGTGTGCTGGGACCTGAGAGAGAGAACTTTGAGGAGAGAATTACTATTCACTTGAGGTGTGGGAAGCCTCTGAAGAGGTGGTGGAGAAGAAGTGGCATCTTCTTTATTGTATTCTTTTCTTCAAGAGTTTTAATACAAGTTGTGTATTGTCTCTCATATCATGTGTTATTTCTGAGTTCTAGTTACTTGTGATTTTGGTTAATTCCGCATATTAAGTTGCTTGGTTTGGTAATCAATTGTGTGCTTCCGGTGTTTTGTATCCTGACAAAACCCTCCCTAAACCTTGTTATAGACCAATTTTGAGAAAAGTGACGTTTATTGCATCCAAACACCCATGAATCACCCTAAAACTCTTGAATCATTGAAAATAGGGTTTTTTGAGAAAAAGTTGTAGAAATATAGGTATAAGGTAGTTTAATGAGATTAAAACCATTGGATAATGAATTTTGACACTTTCTATACCTTCTCAAGCCATCAGATGCTTAAAACCATGCCTAGAAATGCCTCTATGAGTCTTTTCAAATTAGCCAATCTGTAAAAATGAAGGACATAGTGACATAGTCACCTTGTTTGGCAAAGGTTAAGGTGTTTCTTGCTCAAGGAGACCTATTTTATGGTGTGAGGAATGTATTTAGGCATAAAACTCATTTTTTCATAGGTTTATAAAGTTTCATGCAAGTTCTTATGGTCATTAAACATTAATAGTTATGATATTATGCCTAATTAGCCTAGTAGACCTACTTGGTCAATAAAATAAAGTTGAAGATGGCATAGAAGACTGATAAGAGGGTTAAATTAAGTTATAATCAAGGAATAACTAATCCTCATACCACATAACTAACCTTGAACTACCAACCACATGCATATCTAGTTTTCAAGTGGTAAATTCCATGCACAACTAGTCTTCAACTGCCAACCACATTCCTAACTAATCTTAAGTATCAATCCATGAGTTAACTAGTATTTAAATGTAAAAGACATGATTTATCTAATAAATTAAATGTGTGTCATGCTTCATAATAATGTGGAGTTATTAAACTATATCCTTAACTACCTATTTTCAATGCCAAAAAGATCATTCAGGAATCATGCAAGAGCACCAAAAATGGAGAGATGTCTTGAAGATTATTTGTAACAAGTTGTAATTGAAGTAATCTTGAGTTTATGATCATTGATGACTCTTTAATCTCTATTATATGCCAATTTCCTCTTCTTCTCATATATATATATATATATATATATATATATATATATATATATATATATATATATATATATATATATATATATATATATATATATATATATATATATATATATATATATATATATATATATGCTTTTAGGCCTTGTTTAAACATCCCTCT
Source organism: Torreya grandis (assembly GCA_037957365.1). Classification (NCBI taxonomy): domain Eukaryota; kingdom Viridiplantae; phylum Streptophyta; class Pinopsida; order Cupressales; family Taxaceae; genus Torreya; species Torreya grandis. The sequence goes on along the minus strand of JARHVA010000281.1, from coordinate 364,012 downwards.
CTTGGGGCATGATGAAACTCTACAAAGATTGAGCTTTATAACCTCTTAAGATAATAAAAATGATTGTTTCATATTATTTTGTATATGTTTAGTATGTTTTATTAGTTTTATTTGCACATGTGGTAGTTTTTCCTCCCTTGACAAGTCCTAATCTCACCTAGCTACTAGTATATCATCTTATACTAATCATAAAAGTGTTTGATATTGATTGACTAAGCTTGAAATGGAGATATTAACTAGTTAGTGCGTTGAATCAAGCCTTCCATCATTTCCCTCATGATTTGATCACTTGATGAAACTATGAAACACTTTTACATAGGATTCCCTTAGATTTGTAAGATTCAGTGATTTACATTGCTTATTAGTGTTAGTTGGAGTTCAAATTGAGTGGATAAATGATTACATTAGGTACATCACCATCACTAGAATAGGATTTCCCTTTTCTTTTCACCCCAAAACAAATAGATTTAGAAAGATTCATGTTGATGTATCATATGAGATATCCTCATAATCTTGATGTTTGGTCTAGTTATAGGTATCCCACAACCTTAGACCAATCCAATGTTAGTCTAGGTTTAAAGGAGATATAAACAATCTACTTTAGCAGGGTATAACTTGGGTTGCTAAAAATATGCAAGGAATAAATAAATGATAGTTTCATGGTTGTTGATATAGAGTAGGATTACAAAAATAGTTAACTCATGCGTTAGTCATGAAATCTCAAAATAATCAAAAATAAATAATGTGTTGAGCCTACTCTCTTGAAGGGAAGTGCTAATGAAATCAAGGAATTAGTTAAGAAAGTAAGACAAATGATACCTTTTAAGTAGCAACTCTCCTTTAAAAGCAGTCAATAAGCATGCTTATGCTCAAATTTGGTGCTCCAAGTATTTTCCAATGTAGTGTAGCATACACCTCTATCATAAATTAGCACATCAATGGCTCTTGGTTCTTAGATTTATCAATTAGAGGATGAGTGAAGCTTCTCTAACAATATATTTACATAATAATGTTTACACAAAAATAGATTTTGTATGCATTTGAGCATAATAAATTTACACCAAGAGATCTTGTTTAAAGATATTTATGGATAGTAAATTTACATAAAATAGCTTTAAAGTTATGGTTTTGGCTTACTCATTTATATATTTTTTTAAATGTTCAATATCAACCATAACCATTCATCTTAAGATCAAGATGTGTGGCCATGGACTGATTCAATCTTGGAGGGATAAGTAATAAATAATGTCATCAATATTTAGAAGTGGAGCATTAATAAGGAATGGCTAGCCTTAATCCATGTATTTCCCTCCATTAATTCCTTGTGGATGACATCCCTATGATGATGTCATGGAGTTATGTAGATTTGAATAATGAATTTCCAATAATTATATATTTAACAACTTTCATGGAATTTCCACTTAAGCTTCTAATTTGGTTTTGATTTTCTTAAATGGCTTTAATTAGTTTTCTACAATTCTTTGGAAATTTGTTGCATGTTTAATCAACCTAGTCAAAAATGTCATTTTACTGAGTCAAAATTTGATTGAAGTATAATCAAAAGATGATGTCAGTTGCGTATAGGGTAATAACATAGAGTATTATAGATGTGAATTGACACATGCATATGATGCATGCAGCTTAGTTAGAATATTTCAGTAGTCTAAGATGTCATTTTTCATGGTCATAATTTGACTCAAAATTAATTGGGAAAATATAATGATTATATAAAATGGCTTTCCCCAATTAGGGATTAATAGATAATAGTCAGCCCCTAAACATGTTGTGTAGATGAATTTGAGCATTTTAGTAATTTTGGTCTAGATTTTGCATTATTGTGGATTATCATTCAAACTTTGTAATTTTAGTACAATAGTGATAGGATTTGTATGTCTACATTTTACCCCTATTTGGGAAAGCATGGTGACACATTTGGTCAAAGCAATATCTTTTTAAAGAATAAAAAGGTTGCTATAATTAGAAGAAATAAAATGTGTTCCCACCTTCTACTAAAATTTTCATGATTCATAGATAAATAGGGTTATGAAAATTCCCCAAATAATTTTTGGGCATCCCCCTCGATGGGAAGACAAAAAAAATTAATTTTGATAGGTTGGCCCTCGATCAGAAGAAATAATAATGTTAATTTCACCAAAGGAGGCTAAAAAATAGAACAATTAGAATAAAATGGGAGGAAAATGGATAAATGGGGTTAAAACAATAGCCAAAAAAGATAAATGGGGAAACTATAGGCCCATAGGGGTGAATTTTTTTAAATATTTACTATAATTTAACCCCTATGGGGTGAAAATCATTCATTTACACCCTTGGCTATAACATTATATAACTCTAAGATTTATTTATGGGAGATAAATAATTTGGCTATTATCCCCTATAACTAACACCTTGGTGAGTGTGTTCATGAGTACCAAAGACCACCAAGGTGTGGGCCATTAGTAAGTACCCTTTTTTGGTAATTAATTTTGCATTTATGGCATTTATTACTAGGTAAAAGTAGGTAGTTTGGTGATCCCATTGATTTCCCAAATTTACAATCAGTGAAGTTGCCCTTAATAATAGTGAATTCACCATAGCTATTGGAAATATTTCCAATGCTTTGGTGATTTCATGAGTTAAAACACTGAGATTGCCAAGTAATCAATGAGATCATATATCTTGGTAGAAATCATGGTCAAACAACAATTTTTCTTGGTAAAATATCAAAATTTCTATAAATAGTGAGGGTGCCCTATGAATGGTAGTTTTAACCTGTGTTTTAGTGAAATCACCCTATAGATTAGTGAATTTGAAAACTTGAGAGGAAAATTAGGGAGTTCACCCTACAAAATGATGAGATCACCTTGTAAAATGGTGACATCATCATGAAAATGGAAAGATTGCTAAAAGGACCAAAATAAATTAGAATAAATGAGAATAGGGCCCATAAGAGATTAGTCTAGACCCAAGATTATAATAATTTAGGTAGATTTAAATAATTATAAGAAAATGATTGACCTAGTTCCTTATGTTTAGACTTATAAGAATGATTTAGAGTGATTACTGCTTGGGAGTGATGATCATGAGTTCTCTGACATTAGGGTATATTTTATGAGATTGAGGGTTTCTTTGAGGTAGTTTAACTATATCACATGACATGATTGCTAATGATTTAGGTAGATAGAACCTATTTTCCATCACTTATGGAGAGGTGGTATTCATAGACCTCAACATTCCATTTGTTGACTACGGAGGCCACAATCACTTTAGAGGATGTTCACTGCATACTAAGGGTGTTAATGTAGGGTTGTAGGATTACCTAGATGTTAGTGGGTTGATGGGATATTTTGGAAGACATGATTGGATTGGTTGACCTGGAGTTTAATGATTATAGTATTAACATAGATGCATAAGAGGACCTAGATTGGCCTCTAGATTATGGAGCAAAAGCACTAGTACCAAGACAGGGGATAGTTCCCCTAGAGGTAGTTATCTTGATGGCTCTTGTCAATGACCTGCTACTGCTTGATAGAGTAGATGATTTTTCCATCTTAGTATGTAAGAGTGGGATAGGATATGTTCAACCATCTGATATGATTTACATGGGGGTAATTATAATGGCTCATCTTTATAGAGACTTACACATGATAACCTGTCATATAAGTTAGAGTATTGGCCATAACACACTAGTATAGATCTGGGTAAGGGAGTACATCACCATAAATAGTCCATTGGGGCTGAGGTATCATTAGGTACTAGAATATATAGTAGCCTTTAGGTGGTACTTGATAAGTCTAGGTTTGTGTAGCCATCTTGGAGACTTGCCCTTTTACAATTGAGCAATAGATGAGATAGTCGATGGTAATTTTATTTGGTAGCCCTATATAGCTACTCAATGGTTTTAGATATAGGACCTATTCATGATTGGTTACATGATCACACCATGCTACAATATAATCCACCATGACTTTGTGTTATAGAGGTATAGGTTAAATCTAGTATAGAGGTAGTTTGACATCTAGTAAGACATCCTAAAGGGTTGACACTATTTTACACATGTGACTAAGGAGATCAGGTAGTGGAGGTCAATAGTGTCCCAAGATTAGGTATTTTTGGACTATGGTAGTATAGGATTATGTAGGTGGGGTTACATATGTAAACATTATAGATGCCTATGCAACATGGTTAGTTGGTGCCAGACTTATTAGACTGACTAGACCATAGCAACAATAGCTATTCTTACACTAGATATGGGTCAGACTAAGGAGAGACTAGGGCTAAGCCCTAGTACATGGATAGACTCATGTACTAGTATAGCTAGCTATTCCACATGCCCTACCTTTACAGGTAATTCATGATTAGGGATAGTAGAATCTACTAGATAATATTGATATGGTTGATCTATACAAACATTATATAGAGATGGGGGATGCACAAGGTGGTGATGAGGGCCATAGGGTAGGTATAAGAGAGGTTGGGAATTTTAAGATAAGGACAAACCTATTAGGCATAGGTTTAGGAGAGGTAGGGCCCTCCAGTACAAGTAGGTATGTAGAGGACCAGGCACTAATTAGAAAGTTGTAGAGAGAGACTATGGCATGCTTATCAAAGATATTAGGCCTATAAGGTGATGTAAATAGTTTACATGCATATTTGATGATGGCATAAGGGGAGACCGCTGGGCTATAGGGTCTTATTTCATCTAGGGATATAGATATTATCACTCTAAGATGGTAGGTTGTATAGTTGGTAGGGGTTTGAGCATATTTGGATACTCATGATGCAGAGCTTCATAAAGTGGTTGGAAAGTGAGATAGATCTTAGGTAGATAGGGAGAGACTGGTATCCTAGGTAGAAAGACTAATAGAAGAGTGAAATGAGGCTCGATGAACTAGCATAGCTAGTGGTTTGGGGTCAACTAGAGCCTTGGCCAATGTGATTGTGTCTAAAGATAATGCCTTAATCATGAAGGATGATGTCCTATATATGAAGGATGAGATAGCCTAATGGTATAGGTTATATGAGGTGGTAGTTTTGGCAAAGAGTAGAGTGGTCTCTTATAAAGATTATACAAGATCATAATGGACTAGTTGTACATCTAAGTCTAGACATTCTATTAATTCAGAGTGGTTAGTGGCATAATCATCATCATAGTGGGTAGTCAAGATAATTCCACTACCATCTCCACCATCAGGCATGGGGCTTAGCTTATAATAGAGTCCCACTAGGGACAGCCATGATTAGAGTTGATATTGTAGCTCTATTTTATATTATGAGATGTATAGATATTCTAGTGATGTACAAAACATTATTTTGAGACATATATATGACATTCATTTTTTGGTTCATTGCTACTTGTACATGTACTCTTTATGTTCTTTTATGTCACATGATGTTTACATTTATGTTTCTCTGGTTATGATATGATGATATATGTTAATGTTATGAGATGCACTTCCTTAGTTAACATATGGATGTTGTTTTTATTTCTCTATTTGATGTATGACTAGATGTTAGAGGATAATCTAGGAGATACATGTCCCAAATTAATCATAGAAATAGTTAGCTAGACTTAATGTGTATGCCAGGAGATGCATGTCCTGCATAGAGAGTCTTATTTATTTCTAATGTTTTGCCTAGCGTATCCTATTGGATAGTGTGTTTAGAGATGTTCTTCAATGCTATATTAACATTTGGAATTTGGATCTCTTGGCATTTAATTTAGGAAAATTAAATTATGCATCATAAGTATGAATAACCTATAATAACATTATATTTATTTTACAATTAACGAGTTAAAATGTGAATATTTATAACTAAGGATAATGATAAGAATTACCAACACCAAATTTAAAACTATTTATGTTTAAACAAAAGTAAGAAAATAAAAATATAAAATACAAAAATGTAACCAACTCAAAATCAAGATATGAATAATCAAGACTTAAGTAGGAACAAGAATGTACTTTAAAACAAACAAATAATAGAATAAGGCAAGGAAAAATTGTTAAATAACCTAAAATCAATATATGAATATTCAAGACTCATGCATTAAAAATGTGTACTTGAAAATAAATAAGAGAATAGAATACTTTAAATACAAATGTAAACAAGTCAAGGCTAAGGTAAGGCCAAACTTGAAATGTTTATGAGGTGTATTCAAACATAAATTAAAACAACATAATAAATAAGACAAACAAAAATATAAGATAAAAAGATGGCATAGTAAAACACCAAGAAAATAAATAAAGAGATAATAAAGAACAACAAAACACCAAGAAACAAAAAGTGAAACAACATAATCAAAAACAACTATACAAACCAAAGTAAATAAAATATGTAGTAATTAAATTATTCTAAGAACACAAAAATAAACAAACACAGATAATAGTTAATCATAATGTTAGTGTAGATAGAAAAACAATTGTTCATGAAAATGTAATAGAGGCATTACACTTTGTGATAAGGTGATTCCTAAGCTAAGTGACAACATCAACAGTACAATGAGACAAGAACAATGGATAAAAAATTACCCCCAGGTGATAGGGAAACAACAACTTAAAATAAATAAAAATTGCCCCTAGACTATAGGAGGAAATAAAACAAACAAAAATGGTGGGGGTAGAAGAAAATTAATGGGTAGCCTAGGTATCTCCAGATACAAAGGCAAGTGGATGTTGCCTACATAGTTCCATGGATGTAGGATCCAACATGGACTTCAATCCAAATGTAATTCTCCTAGGATATGGGATAGATAAGAAAAATGATGATAAAGAAACAAGATTTACGTGTATAAGAATATGATAATGGTCTCATAAAATGGTGAGTGTGTGAGAAAAGAGGGTATGGTTTAGGATAAAACCACACTAAAAGGAAAGAGATGAGCAGGCACAAATGAAATGAATTGGGAATTTAGAGTGTCTACTACATATAAGGTTGAGAAAGAGGGAAAGATCATAAAATGGTGAGAATGTAAATAGCTTGTAAAAATGAGAGCATAAATATATTACAAAATGGTGAGAGCGTATGATGATATAAATAAGGATGGGGAAACTAAATGACAAGTGGTTACTTTTGAAATAGCTAGGAGTCCCAGAATCCTTAAGGCCAATAAGTGGTTGAAAAAGAAAGGAAATTACAACTAGGTTAACCTAAAATACCCCATATATCCAATTTCTACCTATATAGTCCATGTAGACCTCAAGCTAATGTAGTTCTCCCAAAAATGGGAGGAAAAAGACCAAGGTGGTCTAGAATAAACTAAACAAACAAGATGGCCCATCCCAAAAAGTTTTGATGACTTTATATCTCATGAGGAGATTCTAAACCAATTTTCATGATTTTTTATTTTTAGGATTTTTAAGATCTTTTACAAATGTTTATGGGTTTTCTAAGTGTCTCAATGTGATTTATAATTATGATAGACTAAACATTCTAACTTGAAAAATGATGAGAGTGTGGCTTGGGTTACTTGCAAAATGGTGAGAGCACTTAGGATAAGAATAAGTAAAGGTACAATGCAATGTTTTTTGTCTTTTATCATATCAATTTCTAATGTTTTTTGTGTTTTTGGGATAAACAGAGGAAATACAATATAAATAAAGACATAATGAACCACTTAACCAATGAAATGCACTTCTACATGTAATATTTCAAATAATAGCTAAAATGGCTAAAATAGTGCTAACAATGAAAGTGGAATATAAACAATGGTATAGAGAACCACTTAGTTAAGGAGTTGCATTTCCATAGGTAAGAGTTTAAGCAATAGATAAACTAGCTACAACAAGTAATGATAGTTAAACTAGTTGTAATGGTATGGTGTGATCCTATTAAGGCAATAATGACTACCAAATAGTATCAAAAATAGAATAGTACATAGTGGAAAATAAATCCCAATAAACCATCCAGCGGTCAAAACCATGTGATGGCATACCCTTGTAGACTTGTCTATAAAATAAGATACGACTATTGATCCATCTAAACTTCCATGTAGAATGGGCACTAAATGTGTCCATAATGCCTATAAATCATAAACAAGATCATAATTGGTATTGGGTACAATAGTCTAGGTTACAATGGTATAGACTTACAATGGTCCAAAATGAAATAGTACAGGGTTACAATGGTCTAGATGTGAAATAATATAAGGTACAATGGTATAGTTTGACAATATAATGGAATAATAAGTGACTTCAGCACAAGTTACCCCCAAATATGAGCTTTTGTAGACAATGGTTCAAAAAATTCTATCAAGCGTAGAACTACTTTAGATGTAAAATAGTTATGGGTTCTAGGAGCTCTTCACCTACTAGTGTAGCCAAACTGTATCCCCCTAATCCATATGTTTTTAACCACATATGGGCCTAGCCAATTGGGTTTAAACTTACCCTTTTTTTACATTTAGCATTAGTATTCTTTTGATTCTCCTTCAAGACCAAGTCACTAATTTCAAACTCTCAAGGGATAATGCATTTTTTATAACTATGATGCAATCTATTTTGATATGATCTCAAGTTGTCTAGGGTAGTCAAATTGTTACCATCAAGGAGCTATAGCTCTTAAAACCTATAAAATCTATAATCTTTGTCATCCATAATGTTCTCCAAAGATACCCATAATGAAGGGAGCTTAACCTCAATCAGAATAATAGCCTTTGTGTCAATCAGCAAGGAATATGGAGTGGCTCTTGTAGGGGTTTGATGATTAGTGTGAGAGGCCCAAAGACCATAAAATTGTGTAAGTGCTAATTACATCTAGCATCATTGATAATATTTTTATGGATTGTGAAAATGCTTTTCTTAGATGCCTCATCTTGACCATTGCCTTATGGGTTTTATGGTGTGGACTTTTTGTGTTTAATTTTGAACATGGTACAAAGGGATTTTACATCTTTTTTCACAAATGAGCCACCATTATTAGATATAATATTATATGGGATACCATATTGACAAATTATATGGTAATGGATAAACTTGGAAATCTACTACCTAATGATATAAGTGATAGGAATGGCCTCAATCCACTTAGTAAAATACTTAGTGGCAGTGAGAATGTGTTTATGGCCATTATAGGATGTTGGGTTTATTTTCTTGATGAGATAGAGACACCATGTATAAAATGGTCATGGTGTAGTGATTATTTATAGTGGTAAAGAAGGTGCATGTATCAAATTACCATGTTGTTAGCAAGTAACACACCTCCTAACATACTTAAAAGTATCTATTTCCATCTTGGGCTAGTAGTACCCTATTTTGAGGAGCTTCTTGGCTAAGACAACACCATTGGTATGGGCCCCACACATTCCTTCATGGACATCCTTAAGTGCTAATGTTTATTCTCCCAAAGATAAACAACAAAGAAGCATTCCATCATAACCCTTATAATAAAGTGTGTTCCCAGGGAGGGTATAATTGGATAGGAGATGAAGGAAGATGTTTTGGTGATTATGTGAAAAGTCTAGAGGAAAAACTTGGTTATGTAAATAATTATAAATTTCTTGGTACTAAGGTAGTTCAGGTGGGATATTGGGACAAACAATTTTACACACCCTCTTTAAATATGAAAATATATGAGCTGGATGTAGAATATTTTCAATAAGAAATTGATACTCTTTGACCATGGACCCAATTATTTCCATTGCATCAATCGATCTATTATTGGCTCATGGAACCTATTCAAACTATAAAGACTTGAAATAGAACTTGATATTATCCATAATGTGCTTGTAGGGTACAATATTTTCATCTCAAGTCTAATATTGGTATGTGGTTTGATTAATGATCAATTTAGAATCTCCATAAACCATTAACTATTGTATATCCCACTATATTACGAGATGAATTCTTGCAATAAGAGCTTCATATTTAGCCATATTTTTGGTGCAATTGAAGCTAATATGAAAGGCCTTAGGGATAAATTCCCCTTGAGGTGTCACCATTAAAATTTTATCCCCATATCCATGGGAAGTAAAGGTTTCATCAAAGTATAATTTCCATTATTCAAGTTCATGAGCTACTTATTTTATCTTCATGATAGAATCATCTGGGAAATCAATTGTGAGTGGTTAAGTATCTCTAACAAGAGCTTCAACAAGTTAATAAATAATGACTTTCCTCTTTAAATCTTTTTTCTTATGGTAATTAAAATCAAACTCACTCAAGATCATGACCCATTTAACCATATAGACTATAAAAGTTACCGTAGACAATAAATATTTGAGAGGATCCACTTTAGTAATAATAATAGTTTTATTTTTTAGCATGTAGTGTTACAACTTTTGGGAATCAAATACCATTAAAAAACAAGCCTTCTCAATAGGAAAATAATTATGTTAGTATGATAAAAGTGTTCAGCTTAAATAATAGATTGAATTTTTCTTTCCTTATTCATCATGTTGGGCCAAGAGTTCCCCCAGTGTATGTTCTTTGGTTGATATGTAAAGAAGTAATGGTTGTCTAGGTTTTGGTAGTCTCAAAATTGGTAGATTTACCAAATATGCCTTGAGATTCACAAATTATTTTTGACATTTAATATCCCATTAAAAATCAACCCCTTATTCAAGAGGTGTGTGAAAGGATGAAACTTGTCTACCAACTATGAAATAAACTTATAAATAGACTGAATCTTACCCTACAAGCTGTAGAGCTATTTCAAATTGAAAGGTGGAGGCATTTATATGATATATTTGACCTTAATAGCATCAAATTCAATCCCTCTTTGTGATACAATGAATCCTATAAATTTTCCCAAAGTTATACCTATATACATATAATATTTTGAATGTTTATTGATTACTGACAATTTATATCTTGCATAAACCCATCAAGACTCGATCTCTCTAAGTGTACACCCTAAGGGGTGCACCAAGAAAGGGTTGGGTAGAAATTTAGTGCTTCACGATATTTTTGTCCCTTTTTCCACATTATTACCAATCCAACTAGTTCCTAAAACTTTTCACTGCGTTGTTTCTCCTCCCTTGCATAGTCTTCTAGTCTTTTTCCTCTTTCTATCTTTCATTTCCTTTGATAACCTTTACAAAGAGTGGATAAAAAATCATGAATTTTCCACAACTAAACTATTAGTCAAAACTTTCATTGGTGATGTATTATAATGATATAATCAACTTCCTCAACATTCTATTTGGTAACTTGAAGATTTGGTTAATCCTTTGGTTAAAGAGTTTAAACATAATGACCTTCCTAAAAAATTTCTTAGTCACTTCATAAATTCTAAACAATCTCCTAATGAATTAGCTCGTGACTTTATTAAAATATGGAAATCTTTAGCTCATAAAGCTAATCATAACATGACTAATGATAATTTATTCAAACTTATTATAATTGCTTTGACTCCCATCTTCAATATAAGGTTTGAACCTTTGCTCCTAAAACTTTTAATTAATATCTTGACCAAGCTAATCATTAAGACTTTATTATGAATCAATTCGAACCCAATAATAAACTTCTTAAAGGATCTTTTCAAACATCCAATGCTATTACCAGTAATACTTCCCAAACCAAACCTAGAGTTGCTAAATCTAATGTTCCTTTACCATCTCATACACCTCTTTTAGTTAAAAAAATTCAATAATTTTTACTACCCTTGAAACCTTTCATTTATCCCAATGCTCCTCCTAAGTGGTATGATTCCAATCTATTCTATTGGTTCCATGCTGACATTGGGCACTCTCATGAATATTGTAGAGGGATTACTAAGTGTGTCATTTCTTATATTCTTAGTGACTCATTCAACCATAAAGCTATGATTAAACTTTGTTGTCAAGAAAATGGTGTTTCATCTCAAAAATGATAAAACTTTAAAGCCTCTACTTCTAACAATCCAAAATCTTATTCAAATAATAATCAATCAAATGTCAAGGATGTTTGTGCCATTGATGCCAATTATGACTTATATTATAACAACTCTCAATATGTCAATGCTTCTAAGGTTAATTATCATCATAAACTAGATCACAAATATCATGTTACCAAACCTAAGAAACCATCCTTAGAAGAACAATTGATTAAAGATACCACTACCACTCATGAAAATTAAGAAGCACCTAAGGAACAACTTCCTCCTTCTGATCTTCCTACCACAGCTATACCTCCTAATTATAATTTACCATCTAAACTTCATGTTGTTTCTTCTAAATCACATTGGAATTTTCTTTAAGAACTCAAATCTATGTTTGTAATATTCCTCTGATGAAGTTGATTCACACTTCACCTTATCATTGTAAATAACTTATACAACAACTTCAAGAAATTAAAGATCCATCTTCCATATATGAAGAACCACCTTCTATTAATTCTCAACCAACTAATGTCAATACCATTGAGACTATGTGTCCTTCCAAGCCTTCCATTTAATTTCTTAAAGAGGATATGATCAATGATGAAATTCTTCTTCACACTGATGATCCACCTCTCTTTATCAAAGTATCCATTAATACCACTCTTATCCAAAAAGTTCTAGTTGACAAAGGTTCTAGTATTAATGTCACATCATTATGGCTCATTCAATAACTTGGTTATAAAAAATATCATCTTAAATAAACATGTATTACTTATCATGGATTTGATAAGACTAATCAAAATCCACTTGGCTGCATTTGGCTTCTATTGACTATTAAACCTAAGACTTTTAGAACCAAGCTTATGGTCCTTGATCTTATTTTATCTTATAACATTCTTCTTGGCCATCCAAGGACTCATCAGATGAGGGCCATCACCTTTTTTGGTAGTCATTGTATTAAATTCTTACATAATGGAAAATGTTACAAACATGAAGTTGATCCTAACCCATGGAGAATTTAACTTCCCAATCCTAAGACTCAATATCAAATTCATATAATTTCTAAAATAAATAGTGCTCCATTACTTGAGTTCATCAACATGAATCATAATATTCAATTTACTCTTGTAAATTTCAATGATGATGAGCCCAATGAGTTTTATCACACTTGTAATACTAGAATCTACATCCATATGTTATGGATTGGCTTCTTCCTTATATCTTACCCTAATATTGTATTATTCCTATCATGGATGAGATTATCAATTTTCCCCTTCTATGCAATGCTTAGAAACCATATTTACCTAAATATGCCTTCACTTGTAATGACTTTGGAGTGGATAAATTATTCTAGTATCTTCTCACCATGTCCCCTCATACATTTATCAACATTAGGATTTTACCTTTTGAATCTCCCTTGATTCTCAAGCATGTACAATTTCTCTAACATATGATGACAACTATATCATGGCCCAAGCTTAATCTAGAGGCTTGGATTTATAGCACTATCAAAACATTTTATCCCAAATTCATGACTTTAATTAGGATGTGCATACCATATCTACACATCATGACTTAGATCTTGAGGGTCATGTACCTCCCACCAATTCTCCTCTTATCGATAATCCTTAGGTGGTAGAATAAATTGCACATTCTGAACCTATAGATAATCTTCCATATTCTCTACCTCCTATGGATCATATGATTTCTTCAAATCCTTCTCCCATCATTGAATCTACCAACATGAATATGTCTTTGAATCCATCTACTTTTGAAATTACACTAGATGCCAAAGCAACTGATGTCTATTAGATTCATTCTAAATATGATCACCATGGTAATAAAATTCTATATCTTAAAATGTATGTTTAATATTATGTTCCTCTTCTTACCTTTCCTAGTTATGAAGATATTCTTGAGTTACTTCATGCTTGGGAACCTAAACTTCCTCAGCAGCATCATAAACTTGGAAATTTCAAGAATTAAAAACCTTACTTCAACAACTTTGTCACTAGCATAGATCCTAAAACAAATCCAATTTTATCCTTGCATAACACACCTTATCATTTTCAATATGGAAATTCCATGCTTAATGAAGAACCAACTTGTATCGAATATGGTACCCCATCTTCTCATCGACCAATCATGATTTCTCAAGAACTCTCACCATTTGAGCCTGACAACTTTAGCCTATTATTTTATAAATATCAAGAGGCATTCACTTGGTCCTACCAAGACACTCTTAGAATTTACCCTAATATTATGGTCTATAACATTATCACTTATCCTAATTCTAAGCCAATGCATGTAAATTCCCATTTGAAGTTATTAATTTATGTCATAAGAAAATCATTAAATTTCTAGATGTTAAATTCATTAAACTAGTGGATTATTCTGAATGGATTTTTAACATTAATTTCCATTTAGAATAAGGTCACTATGGTCATCTACATTTGTATTGATTTACGTAACCTTAAAATTTCTTGTCTTAAGGATAACTTCCCCTTACCTTCATTAGATACCATCAATGATTCCATAGCTAGTTACAAAATGTTATCTATTATGGATGGTTTCTTGGGATACAATTAGATTCATATCAATCCCAAGAACCAACATAAGACTACTTTAACCATGGAATGGGGCACATATTGTTACGTCAAAATGCCATTTGGACTTAAAAATGCCAAATTTACCTACCAATGTGTTATGACTCACATCTTTCATGATCTCATCCACAAAATTGTTGAAACTTATGTGGATGATCTTATTGCTAAATCCAAACATCGTAAGATCCATCTTTCCAATCTTGATATCATATTTGACCATCTCCTTTAAATGTGTTTTTGGAGTCACATCTAGAAAATTGTTAGGATCCTTAATCTCTTTTCATGGCATCGATGTTGACCCAGCTAAAATTAGCATTATTTTTAACATGCCCATTCCTTGATCTATTCCTAACATTCATACTTATTTAGGAAAACTTGGGGTAATTAGATGATTTGTCCCTAAAATTTCTTATCACATTTACTCTATCAATTCCCTTCTCAATAAAGTTATAGCTTTAGAATATATGGATCCATGTCAAAAATCCTTCGATAATATGAAATAATCATTACTTCATCCACCTTCCAATGATAAACCATTAATTCTCTATAATTATTCCACACCTATTTTAGTTGGGGTAATTCTTTCCCAATAAGATGATACATGAAGAGAGTATGTTATTTAATACATTAGTTGAAGCCTTCTTGATTGACATGTTATACCAAAGTTGAGTGTGACTTCCTTGCTATCTATTTTGTAGCTAAAAAGCTTCACCATTATATGTTATATCAAACTACTTATGTCATCGTTCATTTCAACCCCTTTTTTTATTTCTTCTCCAAAGCCTTTCTTCTTGGAGATAGAATTGGCAAATGGATGGTCCTACTTATGGAATTTGATCTCTTCATCATCACACAAAAAGTTTTTAAAGGTAAGTCATAGCTAACCAACTTATTATAGCTCTCATTCTGGCCACTTTTCCACTTCAAGATGATCTTCCTAATGGAAATATCCTTTTCATTGAAGGTCTTAATTAAGTTATATCCCCTAAATACTATTTTCATAGCTTTATTGTTGATCTTGAAGCCAATAATCTTGAGGAATCTTTCCCTCCCTCTAGTACTACTAAATCAAAGGTAGTTATTGAGGAGCTCCCTGAAATTAATGTTGACTTGCATGAGGATACTTGGACCTCCACTTTGATGGTGCTAAATGACTTCAAGAAGCTAGGATAGGTTGCATTCTCACTAGTCCTCTTGGTAAGATCATTATTTTAGATTTTCACTTTACCTTTGATGTCACCAACAATATGACCAAATACGAAGCTCTTACCTTAGGCATGAGAGCTACTCTTGATCTTGACATCTAATATCTTCATGCTTTAGAAGATTCTCAGCTCATTTATCATTAAGTTAATGGTCATTTATAATGTAAAAGTGAGAACCTCATTAACTATAATAAAATCAAAACCACTCTTTCTAAGTACTTTATCTCTTTCACTATCAAGCCTATTCCTTGAGACCAAAATTCCATTGATGATTCTCTTGCCTCTTTAGCTTCTCTCTTTCATCCTCATCAAGTTCTTTTTTATCCTTCCTTTATTATTCAAATCATAAAATCTACATCATCTATCCAACCACTTGATTCACTTATCTATCACATTGAGGCTATGACTATTAGATAAATCCCTTGGTGTAGACACCTAAATCTAGCCATCAATAACCTCTAATCAAGCTTTTTGCCAATTTCCACTTAAAATGCACAATTTGGCCTAAAAACACTAAAACATGCTAAATGATGTGAAACTGACTTATTCAAGTGCCAATTTTGGCCAGTGTATCCCTAAATGGAGCAATGCAATTTATGGGCCAACTAACTTTGATCAGATCATTTCGAGTCAAAATGTTAATTTTGTACTTAGGTGCTCTGGATTGCTATTTCCTATCAAATCTCTTATATGAGACACGTGCCTTTGTTATTTTTTGTTGAAAACAACCTAAATGGGAATATGGTTACAATGCATCTAACATTGACTTCTAATTCTAATCCAATCAAATTTAGGACCAATAACGAGGCATTCTGATCAATTTGAGTAATTTGTGCACAAAGTGCTTAATCACGTTTAAGATCTAATTAATCCAAATTAAGGCCTAATTAATAATTCCATGGAAACTTGTTGAAAACTTATTTTTGGAAATTAATATTAAATATCTCCATCATTAGGTGACCTCATTTCTTGGGAAGACATCCATATGCCATAAATGCCACAAATATTAGGATTCATGCCCTCAATGCCTCATCAATGCCTTCCATGATTCCCTCCATGCCTCTTAATTGCCCCTCATTCCAATGTCATGATGAGGATAATTATAAACTTAATTCTAAAAATTGAATTAATCCTCAACATCATCTCAATCCTGAGATGGATAGTTCAGGTTGATTTTAGACTTTCTCAAAAATCCATAAATAGGAGGCCTTACCACATCATTTCTAAGCTATTTTGGTGAAAATTTATTATGCTGAAATATCTTAAAAATACATGATTATGAAAAGTTATAATGCCAAATCTGTTCCAAAAGCTTCAAGAAACTAGTGTTATCATGCCAAATTGATTCCAAGCCAAGCCAAGCTATAAGCCAAAGGGGACAAGGAGAGATAGAGGTAGAAAAACTTCCATTACCAAGGAATTTATGAGTACAAGCTGAGCAAGACACTACAAAAAGTATTTTTGAGCATCCAAGGAAGGTAAAAGAGGTTTATTTTGCATTTTAGTTGTGTGTTTTATTCATGTTTGTTAACTAAGCTCTCCCTAGTGTCTAATCCTAGAGATGTTATGCTAGTTAGGTTGTTTCTTTCATTTTATTTTCATTTTGAAACTAACACAATACTAACCATCCTCTCTTGAGTCAAATTATTAGATCACACTTGGTATCAAGATATCATTAAATACTTGGAACATCAAAAACTTATCCTCCTAATCTAGATACTCATGAAAATACACATTCATAAACAAGCTTTCAAGTATGTATTTTGACATAACATCCTTTACTATCACAATGTCAAAGGTACCTTACACCATTGTGTTATGCAAGAAGAGGTTCCTCCTCTACTTGATAAAGCACATGGGGGAATTTGTGGTGGTCACTATAGTAAATATACTACAACATGAAAATTCCTACATATGGGTTACATTTGGCCTACTCTTGAAAATGATGCAATTGAATTTGCTAAGAAATGCAATCTTTATCAGATTCATAATGATCTTATCCATTTACCTCTTGTCGATATTCAAACTATCAAATCTCCTTGGCCATTTTCCACATGGGAATTTGATCTCATTAGTAAACTTCCTCATTCCTAATATGGGCACGTATTTATCATCACTGCTACTGAGTAATTTATAAAATGGGTAGAATTTATGCCCCTTGTTAATGTTACTAACACTACCATATCCAAATTCATTCTTAACCAAATTATTTTCTACTTTGGCATTCCTCATACCATCATTTTAGACAATGGTGATAATTTCAAAAATAAACATGTTAAATAACTTTATAGAAAATTTAAGATCAATCACAAGTTTCCCACACCTTATCATCTGTAATGCAATGGTAAAACTGAGGACACCAATAAAATTATCAACAAAATTCTCCAAAATATAATTCATTAAACCCACATGGATTGGCATATTCATCTCTACCCTACACTTTGGGCCTATCAAACTAGTATTTGTACTACCACTGGGGCAACTCCATTTTTGTTAGTCTATGGTTCTAAGTCAGTCCTTCCATTAGAAGTTGAGCTTCCATCTCTTTGTATATCTCTTCATAGAATTATTCTATATGAATAATTACATGAAACTCACCTTCATGCCCTTGATCTTCTTGATGAACGTCATCTTTTTTCATTACAACATAACCACCAATACAAGGCTTGCATCACCCAATAACATAAAAAATGTGTTAAAGTCTACACTTTTAATGTTGGTGATATTGTCCTTAAATTATATTACACCCATGATAGATAAGAAAAATATGCCCAAAAATGGTGGGGCCCATATTTAGTTAAATACATTCTTGGTCCAAGTACTTATCATCTTCAAACTAATGAAGGTCATGCTTTCAAAGAGCCCATCAATGCTCAATTCCTTAAAAATTACTTTGTCTAAACATTCCCTTCTTATCATGTTTTCTATCTATATATTTTTAAAGAATTTTTTAGGTCACTTAAGCATGGGTCTCTCCCTCTAAAATTAGTTTCCTTTCTTTTTCAAACCTTTAGTCCTCCCTTTTGTTCTTTTGGTTTCTTGATGTACCATAGTCTTCTTTATATTCTTATATTTTCTCTTGTTTTTAACACCCATTAGGTTATTCTTTTATGTGTTTCTTTCTAAGACCATAGATAGGACTTTTCATCCCTCACAAAACCACCATCTTTTACTTATTTCCCTTCTCTTTTTTTTGCTTGCCAATGTGGTTTTGGTATCCTTTGGGTTTTTCTTTATTAGGTGCTTTGTTCAAAGGCTCCTTCACTTTTTCTTTTATCTTGCTTACTAGCACCCTCGTGGGTCTCTCTTTTATGATTTGCTTTATAAGACCATGGATAGGACCTGGCCCTCCTCATTAAATTACCATTTTTTTCATGTTATTGATCCTTATTCTTAAACTTTAGCTTTTTCTTCTTGTGCTTGATGGAATCTACAAACAATCCATGTTAGCATGTTTTCTTCCATCTCCCTCTTTCTTATGATAATTAATCACACTATTATATCATTATATCCCTTATTTTTTCCTTTTATCACATTTTTGTAATTTAAATCAAGTCAAATTATTCCATGTGCCATTCCTCTTGATTTCCCTTTTTTTCATCTCTGCATTGGATAAAACAAGGTTGAAGTTAAGATAGCACTTTTATTTCACCTTGATTTATGAGACTCTTAGACCCCATGCTCTTTGAAGTTCTCTCTCTTAGCCACCTTATCCCAATTTTTCAAATGAAAGTCATCTTTAGCACCCATTCTTGGTTTTCCAAATCTATATGGAGGAGGAATAAAAAAGACATCAAAAGAAATTTAAAATCCAAACAATTTAAACAAAAGGAAATGATATCTAAAAGGCAATATACAAATCTCAAAATTCAAATTCATACCAAAAGATGTGATTACAAGCACATCTCATATCTCCAATCAAATCTTAAACTCCATAGTCAAATTCACATAGACCCAAATCCCTTTGGGGTGTAATAAGCCATTATATTGGAATAGGGTATTTTTTTTTAAATGGTGCTACCTACTTTCTCTTGCAAGTAACTAATCTTCATACTAGATTGACAGCTCGGTAAGGGATCCTAAAGAGTAGGGAACATGTCATGGGGAGGTAGTTTCATTTTAATTTTAATTTATATAGCCTTCATGGTATAATCTATATACTCCATTTTTTGACCCAAGACTTGCGTCGCTAAGATAAGTTCTTCATTTTTCTTAAGGTCAAAATTCCTCTTATTTTGACAAACCTAATTTGAGTGTCTTGATTTTGATTAAGAGTTCTCTCTACCTTGGTTTTTCCTTCATTCTCACCTCCACCCATTTCATTTTCCCCCTTTCATAGAAAAATTATGATTCTACATCTATTTTCCCAATTCTTTTAATTCTTTTTTCTTCATCTCTTAAAAACATGTTAGCATTCCCTTGTTTTAGTTTTATGTATCCTTAGAGCAAAACAACATGTTTGAATAACTTTGGATCATTTTTGTTACACTATCACATTACATTTACTAAACTTACTTTACTTTCCTTTTCCCATTTATCATGATTTTGTTATCTTACTATTACAAACACCTGAGTTCCTACCCTTTTTCCATTATTGAGTGAGATGTGGTTTATTACAGCTCACTTGACAATGTTTTTTCCCTTTTACACATATTTTTTCCATTATTGAGTGAAATGTGGATTGTTACTACTCATTCATCAATGTTTTTTTACTACCATTTTTTTTCTTTTTCCATCCTATTTGACCTGTATCCTTGGTTTGATTTGGTGAGTTTACCTTTCTTACTTTAGGATAGCGTGTCTGATTTTTTTGGTATTTAGTATCCTTGGCTTTTTTATTACCTGATTTATTCTTATTTATTCAACTTGGTCATTTTGTCTAACATAGCACCTATCACCCCAGCTTTCCAACTTTCCCAAGTACATCCCATCCTCATAACACCAATTATCTTGGCTTTTCTTGTGTTGGTTTATTTTTTCTCTTTAGTTTTGCATTCTTGGGTTTGTCAAAAGCAGTCTCTACACCTTACACAATCAAAACTAACAAACACAATAGACAACCATCATGTGATAAAAGGTAAGTCAAAGTACACATTGTATTTAATTTTTAGTTATTTACTTTTTAAATTAGTTTCCTTTTTAGTCATTTAATTTTAGTTATTTTTGCTTTAAAATACTACAACTTTTTTTTATAATTAGTATTGTGTGTGTCCTTATGTTTTTTCTCAAAGCACCATCCCCTATTACACCTTAGTGACATATGATGAGATTTGAGTGGGGCATATATATACACATAATATTTTTAACTTCTATTAATTATTGATGTTTTACATCTTCTAGAAACCCATCAAGACTCAATATCTCTAAGTACATGCCCTAAGGGGTGCACTGGGAAAGGGGTGGGCAGAACTTTAGTGCTTCACAAGATTGTTGTCCCTTTTTGCCACATTATTACCAATCCAACTAGTTCTTAAAACCTTTCCCTAAGTTGTTTCTCCTCCTTTGCATAATATTCTAGTCTGTTTCCTCTTTCTCTCCTTCATTTCATTGCTTGGTACCCTTTTGACCTATTCAAGATACTAGGTTGACCTATTCAACCTAATATAGTTTGCAAACCTTTTCTCTCTTTTTGTTTGTTATCCTCCCAGCCGACCAAGTACAGACCTAGTGAGTTAGCTAAAAATTATGCTAGGTTAACTAGGTTGACCTAGCATAGATAATTTTCTCAAAAAAAATTAGGGTAACATAATCCTATAAATACAAGGTCATTTTGGTCATTATTCATATATGCAATCAAGAGTTATTATTCATTTGCACTTTTTCACAATCTATTCTTCCATCATTTTACTTGAGGAGACTTAGCTCAGGTTTATTATTTTGGATAATCTAGTATTATAGATAGGTCTTAGATGATTTGGCCTAAAAAATTGATCCTAACGAATGATAAAAAACCTCTTTAAAAACCCCTTTCACCAAGGGAGAGATTGAGTCTTGTCAGGTTCATATTTATGTAAGTATATTCTAACTTTGTTCTCTTCTCTTTTAGTAGATAGAAGTAGCATAAGTGTTGGTTTGAATAATATTACTCTTCATATTCCATGTATTAGGGTGTTAATCATACTTAATTTATTTTAATTTCCCTATACATATTTTGATTACTTTATTTTACTAACCCCAACTTTGTACCACAAGCTTTGGTGTGCACTAGATTAGATTTACTTTTCTTGTTATTAGATTAGGGAAATATTAAATAATATGAATATTTTATGTTTTTTATGTGATTGTGTTGGAATATAGGATTTATAACCATATCTCACATGGTGTGTTGTGACATGTGATCCCCTAATTAGGTCTAGTGGATCCTCACATTGGTCATGCTCTCACTTAGCAATTGTATGCTCCCTAATCAGAAGTGTAGGTGTGTTTTATCCCATTTTATCTAGGATTAATTTATGGACATGATGCATTTTTTATTATATACAATACTAAATATGTAATTCTTATTATTTATATGAACCTTGTCTTTGTTAAGTCTCTCAAAGATTCTCTATAAAACATCAGGATGTTTGGCTAGTGTTTTTTTATTTTTCTAGAATATCATCAACATAATACTCAATAATATCATGTATCATCTCATGGAATATGATATTCATATCACATTTATAGGTGGTACCAATATTAATTTAATCCAAAAGGCATGACTTGGTAATATAATGTTCCCCATTGTGTGGTGAATTTAGTCATGTGCTAATCCTCTGGAGTTATCTTAATTTGGTTATATCTTGAGAAGTCATCCATGAGGGACAACATCTCATACCTAAAAATTGAGTCAATAATCATGTCAATGTTGGGTAGAGATAAATCATATTTAGGACATGATTTATTGATATCTAAAAAATTAGTATATAAGTGAATGCCCTATGGCTTTTTTCTCACTAGGACTATATTTGATATCCATTCATAATAGTCTAATGGTCTGATGAAGCTAGATCCCAATATTTTTTATAGATCCATTTTTACTAAAAATATAAATTTGTACGTGCATTTTTCTCAATTTTTGCTTGACTATCTTGGCATATAAATTTACAACAAGGTGATGCACAACCAAGTCAGGTCTAGGCCTAACATGTTTGAATAAGCCCATGCGAAGATATCAATAAAATCCCTCAAAATAATGACAATATATTCATGCTCTTCATCAGTGAAGTATGATCCAAGATTTAAAAGAAATTGGGGTCTTTATAGTTTCATACATTCACTTCAATCATATTTTCTAAATAGTGGGCAGTGTTTGATCCTGGTCCTCTTCTTATGCTTCAACTTCTGGTTCTGAACCCCAAAACTAAGGATAGTGAGAGGAATGTAAGTTTTCTAGTTTATGTAATGGATAATTAACAAATATATTATTAAATTTGAGAGAAATATTCTCAAATACTTTATGTTATTTAGAGTTGATACTAGCACTAGCTATAGATCTTGGACTTGGTGAAAATTGCACTTCCTATAGAGGTAAGTAAACTTCCCCATCCAAGAGCTCTTGAAATAAGTTTTCACTCAAGGGCTTATCTTTTTATTTACTTTTTCCCTAATTGATGAGCACCTTAAAGAGGTTTTCACCTAAATATCTTGATGTTTATCTTTATTATGACCAAGAAAGTTTGTTTGCTCTTTAAAGTAGGTCATAAGGTCTAAGGAGAAGTCAAATCCTTGCTTATGATTGCCAATTGGCAATCCATCTCTAAGGCCCATGTACTATACAATTGACTCCTCATTATGAAATCCATCAATGGGTATATCATAATTTTTTTGGTTTCAATTTATAAGGTTAGGATGGCAAAGGCTAAGTGGATAATGGGCTTTGATAGTCATAATAGAATTGGAGTCAAATAAGTCAATATCAGTTACCTCATTGTAAGTGCTATAATGGGACATCATGTCACTGTTAAGATTTTCTTTATCAGTTGATAAATAAGAATCACTATAAAAATATTTGAGGTTACCCCCAAGTGGTATAAATCTAAAACCTTAACTCATAGTAGGTTTACCAAGTGATAATGGTTCTATAATACCTTGCTCTTGTGGACCTAGGCCTTTTCTAGCATAATCTAAACTATCCATAATGTGATTAGGGATAGAGTATATGGGATTATAAAAATAATTGGCAAGGCCATTAGTATATATCCAATCTCCTTCATTAAAGGCTTCTTGATCTTGATTTAGTGGAGTTGTTGGTATAAATACCAAAGGTGGTTTCTACATGTTCTTATTCTACTAAATCATGTTGGGCCTATAAGGGCTTTCATAAGGTTTAGGTTTACCTTAAGACTTAGGATATTTGGGAATTTTTTCTATATGAAAGGCATATTTTAAATGGTTTATGGAAATGTGTGCATCCTCAACAGTGAGTTGGTTTACAAATATTATGGGAAACAGACCAGCCAAAGTGGAAGTAATCTCACTAAGGTCAATATAATTAGATTTGGGTTGTTCAAAAAATATTAATTTGTTTTTATTTGTTATGAATTCAAAACCAGGTCAATATTTATAATTATGGTATTCAACCTCTAGGTGTTTGTAATATTGGTAAGGTTGAAGTTCAGCATAAATGGTGACCTCAATTCCTAAATGGGGGAACTTGAGGCACTGATGCAAGGTGAAAGGGAAAGTGTGTACTTTATGGATCTAAGGATGAATAAGAAGTACATTATAAGGTATCTCAATTTCCACAACATAACATAGGGTATCATGGGTTATAGGCCCAATAATGATTGGCAATAAAATAGTCCCTGAAGACTCTCTTTCAGCATTGGCATATGCCTAGATCATGATTATTTTAAGATGCATATCCTTGGTGGTATTTCTAAACTATTGTATCAACTTTTATAATATGTTTAGCCATAAACCATTATATATAATCACCCACTTGATGTTATGACATTTTATAGAAACTTTAATATACAGGGGTTATTGTGGCTAGGGCTAAGGGAAGACATATCTCTCTAATCAAATGTAAGTTATTGGCTTGAAGATAGATGTCCTACAAGTGTTTTAAATTAGTTAGGGTTGATATCTTTGGGAATAGTGAACTATTGAAGGAATTAATTAAATATAGTTATGTGTACTTCTGAGGTATACAGGTGGTCTAAGATATAAATTTGTGCATAGGTTTTGCTTAGTTGGTACCAAATGATATATGGTTTTTCAAAAAAAGGATGAGAATTTTTAGCCTTGGCCAGTACAGTGTTCAATTTAGGATCAATAGGCATAATTTTTAGATTTGGATCAGTGTTAGAAGAAGGCAAAGGTCCTTCAATGGTAACTCATGAGCATCTAGTGTAGACACTCAAAAACATCACCTAAACTAATTTTCAATGTCAAACTACCCTGGACCTATTCTTAATCTTAATTTATCTAATTACCTAACTAACTAACCCTAAAATCCATTTTTTAACTCTTAAAATTTATCAATGTACTTAAGACACCTTTTATAAAAACTTTTTAAATCAATAACTTAGAACTTACTTTCACCCCTTTTTGCCTAGGAGTGTGACCATTGTCAATCAGCCTAACCAATGACAGTTAGCCTGACCATCAACAGTCATGTCTCTAAACCTACAACACAAGATTTCATATTATGAACAAGATAAGCATGAGAAAAATGGATAATTTCCCATGTAAACCTTATAGCTAAGCATCACTTAAAATTGCCATCTTTATCTCAGACTAATTTAGCAATTTCTTTCCTCCTCACTTAGCAACTTCTTGCTATAAAATGAGGGAGGATCTCTTGTTTCCTTTTTGTAGGTATCTAAGTGACCCAAGACTCTATCCATGTGAATTTTGAAGGTTGGATTAATGTTATGCTACTCAATTTTCTTTAGATTTCAATTATCACCCACTTTGTATCCAATAGGTATCATTTATTTATTTTTAGCAATTTCCTTCATTGTTAACCTTTTTACCTCAATTAGATCACCTACACCCCATTTCTTCTCCACCTAATCCATACTCAGCCTTTTTCCCATTTGTCATTCTCTCTCCAACTACACTTTAATATCCTATAAAACTTACATAAGAAACCATAGCTGGTTCCTATAACCATCACCATTTATCAAACAGTCATCAGTCAGACCAACCAATGTTGGTCAGCCTAACTACCATTGGTCACCTATCAGGAAAATAATAGATTGTTATTTCCTACCCCTTTCACACCCAACCAGACCCCATTTCCACTTTTGATTTGTCTGTAGATCTTGTTCAAAAATTTTGAGCCAGATCTTGACCCATTTTAGCATGGTATTGACCCATCATGAATTAGTCACCTTCTTGAATAGATATTTTATTATTTTTTGGCATAAGCATTTTCTTTATTATAAATTTGAATACAAACACATTTCGTTTATATTATCAAATAATCTTATCATTAGGGGAGTGGATTGACAGCCCTCTAAAGAAGCTTTTGCTTCTTAGAGCTAGCACATGCTATGCAATCCACTCTTCATATCTATCTAACCAATAATTTGGTTTAGTGTGGTATTATTATAGGTAATCCTTCCTCATCAAAAAGGATATCTCACTTTATCTAGTCATCAATGAGTGAAACATTTAACTAGGTACACACTCCTCATCATTCATTACTTTCCTTCCTTCTAAAAGTTAAAAATAGTGTTAAAAACTGTAAGAAATGTTCTAGCATGCCCGATGGTACCCCTTCTAGGTTTGTAGTTCCTTTTTGGCATATAGTTACACTAGTGAAAATTCATTTTCTTGCATTTCCATCATTTATAAAATTTAAAAGATAAAAATTTCTTTTCTTTTCTTTTCTAAAACTCAAAAATAAAATATTCATTATAGGCCTAGGTTGCATCTTCATCTTGCATCAAGTGCATTCTAATTTTTTTATTTTCTTCCAATGAAATAACAGTCTTTATCTTAGTTAAAATTGGGCACATTTAGGGTTCATATGCTTGATTTAGGTCACCTAGTTAATTAAAATCATTATGAATTAATCATAGCACACCTATGTTACACTACCAAACCACTTGCACAAAAAAAAATCTAAACTTTCTTGAGACAAGGCCCTCTTTCACTAAATTTTGAATCTACTTGATGTTTAAGAAGAAACAAAGATGAAGGGTAGGGATTGGAGATTAGAGAGAACCTAGATTGGTTGTGTGTTGTATCTAGATGATGTTGAGAACTCCTCTTTGGCAAGGGAAGACTACCTATGAGTAAAAAATCACTACCACCAAAAATATTTGTTATTAGATATATGAGTGGGCTGCCAAGCTACACATTTATTCTTGGAAGTGTCAAACTTCCTTAGGGATGATAAACCACTTTTTGAAATAAATTGGTAATTAATAACAAAATGAAAGAGAGAGTAAGAGAGAGATGTTCATACCATTATTATAGTTTAAGTGCAGCAGAGAGTGACATAGTGCAAGTAATGTGAGTTATTTGTGTTTTTAAAGGTTGTTTGGTTAGGTTTAGGGAGGTTAGTGGTGTTAGGTTGTGGAGATAAAAGCTTCACTATTATGCAAATGTGGAGGTTGCTAAGTGTTATAGTAATCGACGTTGGTCAGGCCAACCGACGTCGGTCATATTCAGTGTACAGAGCAACCGGCATCAGTTAGGGGTAGGTTGGCATTAGTCTGATAGGAACTGACGTCGATAACTTGTGTGTTTCTAGAATTGGATTTGTCTAATTTTAGATAGATAGTTAGTTTGCATGTAAAGACTAATTTTAGTCTTGAGTCTATGTTTCTAATTATTGTAATTAGGAAGTCTAATTATTGTTTGGTTTGGGATCTATTTAAGAGACCCATGGGGCTATATTGTAATCAAGGACAAGTCTAAGGACTAAAGGATTAAATCCTTCACTTGAAGGCAAGAACAACAATTGGGTTGGTTGTCTCAAGGTGTGTAAGATCAGTTGATCTACAAGTAGCAAGATCAAGGAGATATACATGGTAAGTAAGATCAATTGGTCTGCAGGGTGTGCAAGATCAAGAAGGTCTGCTTGGTGAGCAAGGTCAGTTAGATCTGTTGTAAGGTAGGCAAAGCAACCATTGAGTTGATTGTCACTGGTACGGACTGGAAGTAGGCAACAACAACCATTGGGTTGATTGTCACTTACTGGTGGAGGGAACAACTCTGTGTTTGAGTTGGGTTGTAATTGATTGAGAGAGATAACTCTTGAGGGAGAATTACTGTATGCCCAAGAGGTGTGGGAAGAGTGTGATTTCTTCATTGTATTTCCTTTTGGAAGTGTGTTAATACAAGATTGTATTGTCTCTCATATTCTATGTTGATTCTGAATTCTAGTTACATATTACTTATGGTTAAATTCTGTGTTTAGTTGCTTATACAAAGGTAATCAAGTGTACTCTTAAGGAGTAGGATCCTAACAAGTGGTATCAGAGCTACAGGTTCATCAAAGCCTGGTTCAGAGTAGGTTAGTGATTGTTGATTATAGGTCACTCTCAGGGGTTTCTGATTGAGTGGGAGTAAATCAATGGCAAAAGAAAGTACACTAAGAATGGAGAAATTCAATGGCAAGAATTATCAATTATGGAATTGTGAAAAGAAAGGGCATGTAAAGAAAGATTGTTGGTTGGTAGAAGATTAGCATGAAGGAAATAAAGAAGCAAATGATGTAGGTATTATTGCATGGGATGCTCTTATATGTTCCTTGGATAAAGTAGAATCTTGGGTTTTAGATTTTGGTGCCTCTTTCCATGCAACCCCAAATAGATAATTTTTCCATGAGTATGTCCATGGAGACTTTGGAAAGATTTATTTAGGGGTTAGTGAGCCTTGTCAAATTGTTGGCAAAGGGGAAGTGTGGCTGAAATTGTAGATGAGCAACACATGGGTGTTGAAGGATGTCATGCATGTTCCCATCCTGAAGAGGAGTCTAATTTCTATAGGAAATTCGGGTGATGAG
The DNA here is from genome assembly GCA_037957365.1 of Torreya grandis. Lineage (NCBI taxonomy): Eukaryota > Viridiplantae > Streptophyta > Pinopsida > Cupressales > Taxaceae > Torreya > Torreya grandis. The sequence goes on along the minus strand of JARHVA010000281.1, from coordinate 335,456 downwards.
GGTTGCACAGTAACTCTCACAGTAGAATCTTGGAAAGTTTCCAAGGGTGCACTTATATTAGCAAGAGGTAAGAAAGTAGGTACACTTTATCTATCTACTTGTATTACTGATTCTCCTTCTATTTTATCTACTTCAGATGTAGATGCAAAGACGTGGCTCTATAGGCTTGGTCACATGAGTGAGAAGGGAATGGATGTTCTTAAGTCAAATGGTAAGCTTTCAGATTTGAAAAGCATAGATCGAGATTTCTATAAGCAATAGAATAAAGTGAGGTTTCTTGAAATTGGGTCAACAAAGAAGAATGTAGCTTCTATTGGAGGATCACAATATTGCATAAAGAGGAAATCTGATGTTTTTGACAAAGTTAATAATTGGAAAGCCTTGGTTTTCAAGGAGAAGATGATGGATAGAGATCAGCTCAAGAGGCTAAATAATTTTGAGCAGGTCAGTGTTGATTTGGACAATGTTATGATCCAAAATGAGCTCATGGGTAAAAATCATCACTCAAAAGAAAACACAATTACCGACGTCGGTCAGATGAGAACCGACATTGGTCATGTGCAGACCAAAGTTGGTGATGTCAGGCAAGTGGACACCGACGTCGGTTAGGAAACAATGTCATCAATTAGGTGTAAATGACATCGGTCAGATGCAGACTGAGGTTGGCCAGAGATGACCAGGATCGGTCACTGTTAGAATGAAATTTAGGTGGATAGCAAGCTATCAAGGAGTCTCAATGCCCATGAGGAGGTTTGAAAGGGTAAGTAAGCCCCAAATTTATTATTCCCCTTCTTTATAATACTTGTTGCTCACTCATGGTGGAAAACTAGGAAGTTTTAAAGAGGCAATGCACGTAGAATTTAGGAAATAGTGGGAGCATGGCATGAATGAGGAAATTGATTCCTTGGGAGAGAACCAAATGTGGGATTTGGTAGAGTTTCCAGCCAGAAAGAAAGCACTGAAAGATGAATGGATTCACAGGTTAAAGAAAGGAGAGAATGGATAGGTAAGATAGAAGGCCAGTTTATATGGTCTTGAGCAAGCTCCAGGACAGTGGTATAGGTTTGACAGGTTTATGACAAAGCATGGCTTTAGTCAATGTCAATGTGACCATTGTGTTTATTTTACTAAGTTGGATAATGGTCACTACATTATCTTGTTACTGTATGTAGTGTATATGCTTATTGCAGGGTCACACATGCAAGGATTTGTTGAGCTAAAGGTAAAAGTAGCTCAAACATGTGCCAGGGAGGATTTAGGAGGAGCAAATAAAATCCTTGGCATGAGTATTTCTAGAGACAGGGAAAGTCACATGTTGATTTTGTCTCTAGAGGATTATGTGAATAAGGTAGTGGAGGGGTTTAATTTGCAGGATGCAAAACCGGTAAGCACACCTATGGTTGGACAGTTTAAGTTGAGCTATGAACAATGTCCTAAATCACATGATGAGGTTGAGTACATGGTATGTACTAGACCTAATATTACCCAAGCAGTGGGAGTTTTCAACAAGTTTATGGCCAATCCAGGAAAGGAGCATTGGAAAGCAGTTTAGTGGATTCTCAGTTATCTGAGAGGGACCAAAAGCAAGTATTTATGTTATGCAGGGTCAAGCATTTCTCTACATGGGTATGTAGATTTGGATATGGCAGGTGACTTGGATGATAGGAGAAGCACCACAGGTTATGTGTTCACTATTGGTGGAACGGCAGTTAGTTGGATTTCAGAGTTGCAGAAGGTTGTTGCAGTCACGGTGGCTAGTAAGGATAAGAACCCTATAGAAATGTTAACAAAGCCGAGAAAAAAGGAGAAGTTGAATCTTCATTCAACTTCTATTGGTCTTCAAGACTGAACTTGAAGATGGGGATACAAGCCAAAAATAAAATTAGAGGATGTTGTTGTATAAGTACAGGTATAGGTGCAGTTGTTTATCTCCAAGTGGGAGATTGTTAGGTAGTGGAGATAAAAGCTTCACTATTATGCAAATATGGAGTTTGCTAAGTGTTACAGTAACTAACATTGGTCAAGCCAATTGATGTTGGTCATATTCAGTGTACAGAGCAACTAACATTGGTTAGGGGTCAATCGACATCGGTCAGACAAGAACCAACATCGGCAACCTGTGTGTTTCCAGAATTAGATTTGTCTAATTTTAGATAGACAATCAGTTTGCATGTAAAGACTAATTTTAGTCTTGAGTCTACATTTCTAATTGTTTTAATTGGGAAGTTTAATTATTGTTTGGTTTGGGATCTATTTAAGAGACTCATGGGGTTGTATTGTAATCAAGGACAAGTCTAAGGACTAAAGGATTAATTCCTTCATTTGAAGGTAAGAACAACAATTGGGTTGGTTGTCTCAAGGTGTGTAAGATCAGTTGATCTATAGGTAGCAAGATCAAGGAGATCTACATGGTAAGTAAGATCAGTTGGTCTATAGGGTGTGCAAGATCAAGAAGGTCTACTTGGTGAGCAAGGTCAATTAGATCTGTTGTAAGGTAGGCAAAGCAACCATTGAGTTGATTGTCACTGGCACGGACTGGAAGTAGGCAACAATAACCATTGGGTTGATTGCCACTTACTGGTGGAGGGAATAACTCTGTGTTTGAGTTGGGTTGTAATTGATTAAGAGAGAGAACTCTTGAGAGAGAATTACTGTACACCCAAGAGGTATGGGAAGAATGTGATTTCTTCATTGTATTTCCTTTTAGAAGAGTGTTAATACAAGATTGTATTGTCTCTCATATTCTATGTTGATTCTAAATTCTAGTTACATATTACTTCTATTTAAATTCTATGTTTAGTTGCTTATACAAAGGTAATCAAGTTTACTCTTAAGGAGTAGGACCCTGACAAGTGGAAATACATAGTCATCGACATTAGTTAAGGCTACCAATGTCGATAAGGAGATATGATTGATGTCAATTATGTGACTGATGTCGGTAGGGGTAGTAGGTTCTCAAGAGGTTGCAGAAGACTTTTTTGAGCTGGGAGGTAGATTTTGGTCAAGTTTTTGAGGTTGAGGAGAGTCATAAGGGAGTGAGTAAGGCTCAGGTGGGTCTAAACAAAGGGAAATAGGTGAAGGAGTTTTTCAACTCCTTCATAGGTAGAGTTTGGATGTTCATAAAATGATAAATAGTATAATGTAAAGTAATTGTAAAATGATAGTTTAAAGGAATTACAAACATAGAGATATACTTATTTGGTGAAATGGATGAACCATGAGTGCTAGGTAGATGGCTTTGATGAGGTGTGTTGAAGCAATTGGTGAATAAGAAAGTAAAGCATGTGTTTTCATTTTAGAAGAATCCAAGCTTAGTGTAGTATATCAATTCCTAATCTAGACTGATTTATGTAGAGTAATGGTAAGCCTCAATGTAGAAATTTGAATGCTAAACCTTGTATATGAATGACTAAGTTTTTTATTTTTGATGACCTAAATATTAGATAGGAATTTGGCTTAATTAATCAATGTCGGTGATCCCATTGATGTTGGCCATGGTTTGACCAATGTTAATGGCATGAGAATAGGTAAATGGGCTATATTTAGCCTATTTTTTATTTTTCTTCTCTCCAAGTGTGGTATCCATTAGAAAATAGTAGAAATGCAAGGTTAAAAAGGATGTGATTAGTTAGGAATTTACATTTTGGGTGAGAATAAGTCATGGGTAGTTAGGATTAGGGGACTAAGTCTTGAGGTGACTCAGATGGTAAGAATTAGTCTTAAGATGAGGTCACTAGGTAAGGTGGCATAAGTAGTTTTTAATTAACTTAACTAAATGTGTGAGGTGTGAAAACTTGGGTTAAGAAGGATAATTATTAAAAGGGGCTAAAGGTGGGTTTCAACATAGAGAGTTACGTATATGTGTGATGTAATTTTAGTGTCTACAATTTCCCCTTTTTATATTGTAATTTATACTGACAAATTGAAAGACAAAAATAGGAGTTGGATGCTCCAGGGATGGGATGAGGTATCCCTCTCAAAATGGGAATTAAAGGAGGAGAATATGGAATCAAGTATCGATTTGATAAAGAGTTAATTAGTTAGGTGGATGTCGAGTGAGAGCATGGTATCACTACTTGCATGTATCCTACTATGATTTATAGTCAACACAATAAATAACAAGTAAAGGTGAGGAGGACTCTGATAGAACTAACTAAATCATAGCTTGCAAGTCATAGTTGATAAGGTTAAAATGATTAAATTTATATCTCTAATGGTCCATGTGTTCCAGGTAACTAAGGTAGGAAGTGCTCCTGATAAACACAAAAAGTTACAAGTGATAGGACTAACTTGGTCATGATCCAAAACACCTGATATGTATATGTGTATACAATAGCCAACTATAGCGAGGTAGTATAAGTGGTCAAGACAAGCAATGCAAGGTTGGTTCAAAAGGGTCAATAGTTGAAGAGATATTCATGATCTCTGGTTAGATTCATCATGGGTAGAAATTTAACTAATGTCCAAGGTTAGTTTTCATGTTTGGAGAGATATATGTAATCTCTAAGGTTAATTGTCATGGTCAGGGAGATATACATGATCTCCAAGGTGCCCCAGATAGAGGTTGTACTCTAAACGGTGCTGGTTGGAGTAGAAAACTCTAATGTTAAGGTTATCAATGTTGGTAATGTCATTGATGTTAGTAATAAGTATTACCAACATCACTGTCTAAGGTCAAGACTATCGACATCAGTGGGTGACCAAACTTGACAAAAAGGGGTTTAGTAGCCCACCAAAACTCATTTGTGATAGTTGATTGGAGAAAAAGAGCTTTGATTGGGTAGAGATGGTAGAGATAGGAGGGGACCCAACTAGAGGCACACCACCACAAGTACCATTTATTCTATCTTGGAGGAGATGGAGAGATGAGGTAAGATCCTCTTTGAGTTGAATTTGAATTTGAATTTAGGGTAGTTAATTTTTTATTTTAGGCTAAATTTGAAGTTTGGGGGGAAAGAATGCTATTAGAGGGGTAGTAAATGGGGTGAGTGTAGGTTTAGTTGAATTTGGGAGGGGTTAGGGGTAGTTTCTAGAAAAAACCAAAATTTAGGAGATGGGTTATTCATCCCTAGGGCCAAACCATTCACCAATGTCAGTGGGGTTCACTGACAATAGCTGACAAGGTACCCATGTCGGTTGGCATTTGGCACTGATGTTGGTAGATTTAACTGATGTCGATCATAGGAAAAAACCCAAAATAGGAATAAAAGACCCATTTTGGATCCCTAATTGAGTTAGTTGTCAAGCCTAATGGTTGAGCTAGCCTTAGAAGACCCTATGTCAACTGAGTGTTGCCTACATAGCCCAATTGAGGGCCTCAAGCCAATATAGTTCTCCTAGTGCATAAGGAAAAAGGGTGAGGTATGGTTAAAAAAATTTAAGGGAAGTGGTTAGGAAAAGGTAGGTTGAAATAGCTCATAGGACATAGGGCTTAAAAGATAGGTCATAGGGTCAAGGTGTGAGATATAGGCCGTGGGGCCTAGAGTTTAAGATATAAGCCATGGGGCCTAGAGTTTAGAGATAGGTAGTTGGGCTTAGGGTGGAGAGATAGGTAGTGAGGCCTAGGGTTGAGAGATAGGTAGTTAGGCATAGGGTTTAGGTGGGTTAATAGGTTAGATAGTTAGGTGGATATATGGCCAAGCTAACCTCAAAATACCCCATGTCAACTGAGTGATGCCTACCTAGCCCAGATGAGGGCCTTAGGCCAATGTAGTTCTCCCAAAGAGAAGGTAAAAAAGGGTGGAGATTTATATTGGAAAGTATATGACTTGAGGTTTTTATGTGTGGATGTAGGCTAGGTAAGAGTTGACATTATGAGATCGACCACCTATGTTGCTGATGAGGGTGAGGAGGGATGTCACCATGGATGAGTGAGAGCACATGGTAGTTATAGGGCTAGGAGGAGTGAAATGATATTGTTGGGTTACCTGTGATGTTAGCTCGATGATAGCTTTGATAGAGAGGTGGGATCACACCACTAACACCTTCCATTTGCCTACCAGAGAGTTGATAGTGACACAAGAGGATGTGTATAATATTTTATGATTATTGCTCCAGGGTGAGGAACTCTTCTCTTATTTGAGAGAGGAGCATGATATTCACATGGTTACATTATTTGGAGAGCATGTTAGGGAGGTGACCTATCACGTAGTGAGCTTTGCATATGAGCCATTGTACACTACCAATGAGGAGTAGTATTGGTTGAGTATCCTGATGATGATAGGGATTATAGTATATGCACTACCAGATGAAAATGATGGGATATTTCCTATTATGTTGATAGGTGTATTGTCATGTATGGTTGAGTAGTAGATTGTGTATGCATGGGGACTAATTTTTTTGGCACAGTTATACATAGAGTTATGGGGTTTGAGGCTATGATGATGGTATAGTTTGTGTGTAAATAATTTACTCCATTTTTGGGCATATGAGCACATCATGGTGACATGGCCATTGGGGCTACCTACCATGATTATAGCCAGTTTTAGGGTTGGGTTCAGATGGTAAAGAGAGGTTATGGCCTAGACATGAGTAGATGGCATAGTCCAAGACATTAATTATTATAGGCATATGATAGATGGATTGATTCCCATAGATATTATTTGGAGGCCCTACTTGACATACCTAGCATTTAAAGGATAGGTGGAGAAACTTGTCAATTTATAGAGCATGTTATGGGTCAGAGGAGATGAGCTAGAGAGCTAGAGATGATACCCATGACACAAATTAGGAGACAATTCAACTTGTTACAATACATGCCTCTTGCCTTTCCTTGATATAGGATGGATGATATAAAGGTACCCCTACCTTTGCCCTAAGAGACAAATGGGCTAGATTTTGAGGAGCTACCAGTAGGCTTGAGTGTAGTAAATCTTAGATGTACAGTCGCTTATCTTACATGGTAGATAGGTTTGCATCTTATGGTTCAGGTCAGGAGGCCACCACCAAATTTATAGGGAGTGATGAGAGAGAGATGTATATATACAAGCTTGAGATGTAACCATACAAGCTAGGGATGTAGTGGTATAGGCCCAAGATGCAGTAGTACAAGCTTGAGATGTAGCATAGGCATAGGTGTTGGCCTTATAGGGGTAGGTTATGACATTTCAAGGTCAAGTCAAGGCATTATAAGGCCAAGTTAGGGCATTATAGGGCTAGGTCACTACATTGATAGTAAAGTGGGATAGTTTAAGAATAGTAAGACAGGGTACTCCACCACAAGGACTAGTACAAGCTCCTATATTAGGTGTGATGGATCCATTGTAGATTGTATCTCTAATAAGGTACAACACTAATCTATATGATATTTCATACTATGAGAGATCCATTAGGGAGTTCCCATATATTTAGAGGTAACAAACACAAACAAGCTGAGAGTGGTGATGATACTACTTCTTCATGACCATGACTATAGCCTTGAGTATTTGTAGTGCCATATGTTGTTATTGATGTTTTTATATATGTTGTACACACACTAGTCTATGAACTGAAGATGAGAGATGTACATTTTGAGAGAGAGATGATACTGATATGATCCATTGATGTACATTCATATTTAGCATATATATATATAAGAGTTTGTGATTTTGAGATGTGTTTATGTGATGGTGATGATGTCTTTAAGTTAATATAATGATGTGGATGTTTATGTGATGTTAATGTTGGGCATGTTAGTTGAGTTAGACTAGCATTTCCCATAAGTGTGATGGTATATGCATAGTTGATTGGTTAGCTTCATCTTAGCATTTTTCTATATTTGTGATGATGTATGCTTAAAATGAATTGGTTGGGTACATTATTTTATTTCATAATTTTCCATATTTTTGATGGTGTATGCTTAAAATAAATAGCATAGTCTTGATAGTTTTCCTATTTATTGTTCTTTAGAGAAATTATGGTTGCATGTTTAGTAGATTTCACATGTGATTATATGAAATGAAGTAATGAGAAATGATTTTTTAGGTTTAGTATGGTTTTGGATAGTTATTTTGAGAATCTTTGTTTGAGATGTGTATGTGATTGAGAACATTTGCTAAACACATAACTCTAAGAATCAAGAAAGATTGGCAGAAAAGCGAGAAGGTGATTGAATCTTGTCATGAGATATGACCTCAAAAGAGAAACCAACATGTGATTGGGATGGGAAAGAAAGAGGCACAATGCTCACATATTTTCAAAGACCATAATCACAACATAAATAGGCTCAAGATTATGATCCTCTTGCATGCTTTGCATCATTTGACCATTTGTTTTCTAGAGAAGCATCATACTCACTCTATGTCAAGTGAGTTTAAAGTCCCTTAAAATAGTATGAGAGGAAAAAGGTAAAAGGAATGAGAGTGTTTGGGTAGTGTAACCTTCTTAGTGGGGATGGTATTCCCCTTTTGTGGGTGACTTGAGAGCTACTATAGGCAAGTCCATGACTTAAAGTTTTTTTTATGTAAACTGATCAATGCAAGAATCCTACAATGGGATGTTTGTTTGTGTTGAGCTCATATGAAGCTGATCAATACAAGAAGCTTCTAAGTCATTATTTCCCTTGATAACAAAGCTTAATTTAGCCATCCTTTAAGGGAGTGGTCTAAGCTTTTGTTTTTATCTTTAATAGTTGTCCTTCAAGGGAGAAGTCTATTTATAGTATCTAGGAGAAGTTATGTAGTTGTCCTTTAAGGGAGTAGTCTACATTGAGAATCATGACTTGAGAGATTATAAATTGTTTACGTATCCCATTTTATTTTATTTTAAACTTTATTCATGGACAAGACTATATATACTTAAAGGTTTTCCACTTTGAGGATAAAACCATAGCACTTTGTAAGCTAACTATGTAAGAATAAGGGTTAAGAGGAAGGGAGATTAATGTAATGGGGTTGCTCAAGGGATAAGCTCAAGGTAAATATGAGGTGAAGCATCACTTGATTAACAAAATAATGGTCTTAGGTGCAAAGCATTTAAAGTTTGAGGTTCTAGCCTTCCTTCAAGATAAGACAAGTGATAAGTTCTTGAGCCATACTTTTGAGTTATGATGTAGGGTCCAAGCCAATTAGGAGAAAACTTACCCCATTTGCTTTTCTCCATATTTGTCACATGTTGATTTTACTTTAAGACAAGATCTTTGATATTGAAATCTCACACCTTGATATTTTTGTTATAAGCATGTTTGATATGCTCTTTATAGATTTGGAGGTGGTTGAGGGCTATGAGATGGCGTTCATCAAGCAACTCAAGTTGAGCCAAACTTTCTTGGAAAAAGTCATCATTAGTAAGTATGTCTTGTAGAGAGATGTGAAGAGAAGGAATCTGGACCTCAAGAATAAAAATATCCTCCATCCCATAGACTAAGTAAAAATACGTAGCACCTGTAGGGGTTCAAATACTAGTACGATAAGCCCATAAAGCAAAGGAAATGTGCGTATGTTAATCCTTACTAGTATCATTGACTGTCTTCAGGAGAATTTAGGTATTTTTTTGTTAGAAGCTTCTACCTATCTATTTTCTTGTGCATAGTATGGCAATGAGAAGCTTAATTTGATTCTAAAAGTGTCACAAAGATTTTAGATAGTCTTGTTTTTAAGAGATTTTCCATTGTCTATTAAAATTTTATGGGTGACACCAAAATGATAGATGATGTGATGGTTGATAAAGTCAACAATTTTGTCAGCCTTATTGGAGATGAGAGGAATAGCCTTGACCCACTTGGTGAAGTATTCAATAGCAGTAATGATGGAACGGTGATGGAGAGATGAATGAGAGTTAATATCATTTATTAGATCCAAACCCTTTTAGGAGAAGGTCTAGAAGTCTTTGATGACTTGTAGGGCATGGCTTGGAATGTGAAAGAGGTTAGCATGTTTTTGACATTTGACATAAAGCTGAACATAATCACTATAGTCTTGATGGATTATTGGCCAAGAGTAGCTAAGTTAAAGGATAATTTGGCAACTATGTTGCCATTGAAATTTCCACCACAAATCTCATCATGGACTTCCTTAATGGTGAAGGGTATCTCAGTACTGGTGAGGCATCTAAGGAGGAGACCATTAAAACCTTTCTTGTAGAGAAGTCCCCTAGTATAGTGTAACAAGTGGCACATTTAATGAAGGCACATCTCCCATTATTGGAGAGGTTTGGAGGGGTAATAGAAAAGGAGAGGTAATTTGTGAGTTGCTTGTACCATAAGTCATGTGGGTTGTGTGTTATATTATCGATAAAAAGGATGTTAGTTGATACATAGGAGGGCAATGTTAATCAATGTATAGTGACAAATTTTTGAGGAAGAGCATAAAGAGGGTATGTGTGAATCAAGAGAATCTATTGTGTTAGAAAACTTGTTTGTAGATAAAATAATAGTTTGCAATAGGTAGGAGTTGAATGATTCCAATAGCGTATCTACACGATGTTTATATCATTATAAAATTTCATTTTTTCATAGGTAGGAACCATTAACCTGATTAACCACTAGTTGGGAGTCACCAAAAATGGTTATTGATTTGACACCCAAGAAAATAGCTATTTAAAGCCTTAATATCAAAGATTTATATTTAGACATATTGTTAGTACATTCAAAATTAAGTTTAAATGATAAAGGCATAGGTTCACCATCAGGAGGAATGAGGATGACCCCTGCACCCCCACTGTGTTGACATTTAGACCCATCAAAGAAGAACATCATTTGATAGGATATGTCATTGGTGGAGAGCATTGTGATGGATTCATCAGAGAATTCAAGGTTTGAAGTTTGGTTGTCAAGTAAAAGAGCAGTAGTTAACTAGTCAGTGATTGTTGGCCCCTTGATAGACTTTTGTTGAGTAAATTCTAAGTCAAATTCAGCAAGGCGCATGAGCCACCAAGCTACATGTTGGTTATGATATGGCTTGGAATTCATGTATTTAAGGGGATAATTATGGGTGAAATGTAGGTTTTATGATTCAAGAGGTAATGATGAAACTTGGAAGCTACAAAGACCAACACAAGACAAGTATTTTTGGTATGGGTATATCGAGTTTCATAATCAATAAGTGTGTAGCTTATGTATTAAATTACTTGTTCTCAATGATGATCATCTCGATGTGTAATCATAGCACCCAGAGAATGGTCTATTGTAGAGATGTAAAGGTAGAAAGGCTAGTTTTCCTTAGGTGGAATAATAACCAGTGGGGAAGGAGATATTGTTTGAGTGCATTAAAGGCTTCCTATCAATCTATATTCCAATGGAAGGAGACCTATTTTTTGAGAAGATGGTAAAAGTGTTAGCAACAATCTAACAATTGGGAGATGATGCAGTGGATTGAATGAAGCTTACTTTAAAGGCTATGGAGTTGTTTGATATTAGTAGGTGGAGGCATGTCTAGTATTACTCAAAATTTAGTAGGGTTAACTTCAATACTATGGAGAGAAATGATAAATCCTAATAGCTTATCGAAAAAGACACCTAAGACACATTTCTTTGGGTTTAGTCAAAAATTATATTGGAGGAGATGAGTGAATATGATTTGAGAATCATCAAGTGATCTTGGTAAAGTTTAGACTTTTTGAGTAAGTCATCTACATAGTCTTCCATAATTTTGTGTAATATATCATGGAAGATGTAAGTCATGGTGTGTTGGTAGGTGGCACTAGTGTTTTTCAAACCAAAGGGCATGACTTGATAATAAAAATCCCCCATGGGGTAATGAAAGTTGTCTTGTGTTGATCTTTGAGAGAAACTAATATTTTATTGTAACTTGAGAACCTATCCATAAGTGATAGGATCTCATGGCCAACTGTTAGATCAACAAGTTGGTTGATACTTGGCAAAGGGAAGTCATCCTTTGGACAAGTGAGGTTTAGGTCATGGTAGTCAGTGTAAATGTAGATTCCCCTATCGCTTTTATCATAGGAACAATATTGGAAACTCATTACAGGTAGTCAATGGGTTGAATAAAGTTAACAAAAAGGAGTCATTGGAGCTCTTCTTTAACAAGGAGATCAATATGAGGATGTATTTTATGAAGCTTCTACTTAACAAGTTTAACAACTCAGTTGGTGATAATGTTATGGGGGATGATAGAGGAGTTGATACCGAGCATGTCATTATAAGACCAAGCTAAGGCTTTGTTATGGTCATTAAGAAATGTGGCATAATTTGCTTGCTCAAATGAGTCTAAATATTGGATAATCTTAATAATGTGTGGGTTATTATGAGAGGGCAAATTGATGTCAATGGTTGATTCATTTAACATAGCTTGTGTTTTGGATGGGAGCAATCATTGGATATAGGAATCATTTGCACCCATATATGTGAGAATAGCATCATCATCTTCACATTGGATAGTTTTGATAGTGGGAGAGTCTTCATCAATCATTTTAGGATGAATGATAGGAAGGGACCTTTTCCTTTCCTTTATCCTTTTGATTTTGTAACTGCATGGCCATATTAACTATGTTGATCTAAAACATAGGTGAAAGAGGTGGAAAAGGGAGTACGACAACATCTTTGGGTTTGAATTTAGGTGAAATAGTATGAGGCATTATGGATGTTAGGGGTGGAATAGCAAGAAGGTTAATAGGATTATCAACAAAGAGAGTGTCAATATTAAAGTGTTGTCTAATGACTACTGTGAGAGCTTTACAACTCTCTGTATCATGTCTAGGTGAATGATGATATAAACACACTTGTGTATCATTGAACTAAGATGGATTCAGTCTAAGAGGGATATAAGGCTTAATAAGGGGAAGGATTATTATGGAGGATTGCAACAACTGGCATAGCAAAAAGATCTGAGAGCTTATGAGTGGGCTATCACTTGGTGTTGTAATAGGAGTGGATGCCCTCTTTGGTTTAGGATTCATGGGGGTGATTTTATGTGGAACCTTTTTAGATGGTAGTGAATCCACATGTTTTGTTGACACTTTATTGGTTATAGGTGTCATGGTGTTAGATATGAAAATACTACTAGGTGATAGAGGTAGTAGTGGAGGTAACTTAACCTTTGGTTTTGCTTGGATCACAATACTCTAACTAAAGTAGAGGGATGTGGTCCCAAAATTGATGGCAAAGTTGAGGGTTGAAGAGGGAATTATCAGTGAGATCTAGGAAGCTTAACATTCTTCCTTAGTTTAAGTTATAGAACTCCAACTTATGGTTAGAGAGTTAGATCTAATTTTACCTGTGGATGAATTAGATAGATATTAGGCAAATGTCTAAAGACCTGATCTACTTTAATGTGGTAGATGCCTATGAGGGTGAGGATTTTGAAATAAATGGATGAACTTTTGGTGATTTTGGTGAAGAAGCTCTGACTTTGTCAAAGACCTTGGGGTAAAGGGTAGTGAGAGGATTGGTGATAGAGGATGACACTTGTTGTGTAGGATAAGGAGTTTTAAGTTAGTCCTAAAATGCAACATGATCTATCTTCATGGAGTCAAGAAATTTTAGACTTTCCACTAACCACAAGAAGGGTTTAGATGGAGTTAATGTAGGCCTTATTTTCTTCTTTAGAAGGCTTCGGTGATTGAGAAAGAGGGAAATTGTTGGCCTCTCCTACCTCAGGAAAAAGATGAGAAAGAGATACAATAGGTTCTTCTTCGACAAAGACAAGAGAAGAGGCATGGTCTTCCATGGGTGGGGGAGAGGTAGGAAAAGAAGGCTCCTCAAGGGGGTCGAGCATAGGTATAATTGATCCCTCAACATGTGGGCTAGGAATAGGTAAATTATGATCTTCCACAGGTAAAATAAGTGGTAAAATTGGTTTAATTGGAGTAGGCATAATAGATATCTCATCTAATGTAGGGATAGATAACATTGACTCCTCTAGGGGTGAAGGAGGAGTGGATGGGGTATTACATTCTATCGATGGAGGGAAGGTAGGAAAAGAAGGTTCCTCAAGAGGGTATAGCATAGGTATGATTCTCCCCTCAACATGTAATTAAGGAATAGGTAAGGCATGATCCTCAAGTGGTGAGAGGATGGGTGCAAAAATAATTGGCAATACAGGGTCCTCTTGTGGCAAAAGGAGAGGTAAAGGAGGCCCTTCCTCATGTGGGAGTGAAATGGATGGAGTAGGCTCTTCTACCTGAGGAAGGATAGGCAAAACAAACTCCATCAATTATGGGGGAGGATTAGGTAAAAAGGGCGCCTCTTATCGTGGAAGAGGTTGGACTAGAGGTAAAGGAAAGACCATATTCATTGTATGGATATTATGATCACATGAATTATTAGCCATGGTCTAAACAATATTTTGATTGGGTGAATGGTTAGGGAAAGGGTGTTTGAATACATCTATATTTTGATTAACAGGTGCATTAAGGTTATAGAAGATGAGATCACTATCATCAATCATGTCTTAAACAATGTTCTTGAATGTTTTACAGTTATTAAAATTTTGGCCTTTTACTCGATGGTAGCCACAAAACTCATTCTCTTTGTACCAAGTAGGAATAGGAAAAAAGGGATCAAACTTTATAGGAGGCTTGATTTGAGGAAGGGTTATGGCTCCCTATTGCAATATTTTTTCCAAAATAGAAGTATAATGACTCCTCAATGGGAGTGTATTGCCTTTTTTCATACCATTATTAGAATTACTTGGTCAGATTTTGTGAGGTCAAGGAATTAGGTTAGTTTGTGGTTATGGAAGAAGTTGATTTAATGACCACTGCATTGGTGGAGCCTTTAAATTTTTGGTTATAAGGAGAAGTTTTAGAGGAAGAGGAATCATTTGATTTGGAATTAGAATTCTTAATATGTAACTTAACTCTGTCTTCATTTATAGCCTAGATTTTGATTTTCTATGTCATTGTAAAGGCTTCATCAAATGTGCAGAAAGTTTGTACTCAAAGTGTGTATAAAATGTGCTTAGCACATACCCTCATGAAGAGCTCAATAAGCTCAGGTTAGGGTAAAGATAAGGAGAGTTGATTGATTAATCCTCTCCAGTGAGCGAAAAAATCTACAATAGACTCGTCATCAAATTATTTAATAGAATAAAGGTTTTTAATAGAAACCTTTTTAGAAATGTGATAGAGAAATGGTCTAGGAATAATTATGTGAGTTGGGTAAATGAGAAAATGGAGTGCTAAGTTATATATCTATACCAATCTAAGGTATCACTCGAAAGAGACATAAGGAAGGTGTGAAGTAGTAATGCATCATCATGCCCTATTAAATAACAAGCATGTCTAAATGCTTGCAAATGTTGTTGTAGATCTTCTTTACTCTAGAAGTGACTAAATTTGGGGAGTTCACATTAGCTTGGATAAGGGTGATTAGGCATAGAAGGATGGATGGTCTCATTACATATCTGATCATAGGATAACACATTTTTAAAAATTGACGTGGATGTGTCTAGATTAGACATCTTGTCCATTAGCATCTTAATGAGGTATGGAAGAGGATTGGTTTAGGAAATACACCCTAAGTTATAGGGAACTTGATAAGAGGTAGAGGTAGTGTATGACATAGCTTGTTATAGTTGTGTTGATGCAACATAGGGGTAATGAGTCATAGGCTGGGGGCAAAAATGAAAGGGGCTTATCCCACAGGGTTAGAGATAATGCTTTGGTTAGATGTTTTTAATGTAGGTTGGGTTGTTGGTATGGTTATACTAGGTGAAGGATGAGTCATTATTCATGTAATTATAGGTGAAAGAGTAGAAAAGATGGGTACCACCAAATTATGAAATGGGGTTAGACTTGATTGAACTATTTATGGTTGTGAAGGTAGGGAAGTTATGACAGGGTTTAGGTGGGATTGGGCAGTTGGTGATGTTAAACTTTAGACATTGTTAATGGTTGGGTTACTTATTGAAGCGATGGTTTGAGTAACCATGGGGAACATATTGGAGATAGCTAAAACTGAAGTTGTCTCCATTAGATAAGTTACAATACCATATAGTGACCTGAATAATTATGATTTTGTCTCATGGTAAGGTAATGTTGAAGGGCTACCACATTACTATCAAGAAATTTAGAAAAATCTTGATCTCCTTCAGGTACAATGGGAATTTGATTAAAGTTAGGAGTATGATTTGTATATAATTATGTTCCATGATAGAATCAACAACAAGAAGGGAAGGTATAATTGGTTTTCAACTTACGTAATCGGTAAGAATTTTGGCTTGGCTTCATGTTAATACCATGCAAGAAGTATAAATAGTATTATAACTCTGTATTAGTGACAAAGTGAGGAAAAAATAGGTTTGGGTGTGGGTAGGTAGGTTGTTTTATCTTTCTATTGTGAGTAAACTAAAAATAACCAAATACATAGTCACCAGTGTCGGTCACTTGACTGAAGTCAGTAGGTTAAAGTCTGTTGATGTCAGTGGGTTTAATTGATGTCAATCACTATGGAGTCCTAGGAGATGAAAAATCCAACATTTTAAAAACCTAGAGGCAAAATCTAGGTAAAATAGAAGATGAAAGAGGTTTGTATAAGGAGGATGAACACTCACAAAACCTGATATAATAGGTTATACAACCTGAGTATTATGAATGGTGTTGAAAAACATCCTAAGCAACTCCAAAATATAGAAGGTAATAGAAAAGTAGAAAAAGAACATACACCCACTAATAATTAACTCCTAGAGATTAATTTTAGTCTCGTGTTGGATTATACCTTAGTCAAATGGTGGGATGAGAGTTTGGTTATCGAAGGTACTAAAAAGCAATCTAGAGATAGTTTCAGGTTAGTTTTGGTGCTCAAGAGGAAATTTGTGTTAGACCAGGTATGTGGCTTGTTATAGGAGATTGCTCCCTACACTTGATGGACATAAATCCAAGCCAAGATACTTAGCTATAATATACCTTCTATCTAGAGTTTATACTCCCCTAGAGAATGGAGTGGGTTCTCCCCTTAGTGGTGAAATCCAAGTAGGATAGTCGGTAGGGTAAGGTGATCCACCAGGTGATGAAATCTTGATGGGCTTATCTCAAGTGAGTTTAGATGTTTGTGTCTATGAGTGTGATCTTTTAGTGTAACATTAGTGTACTATGATTCATTCATAATGCTTATAATTAACTAGGTGAGCTAATATGTGGCAACTAAATAATGAAGTGCAGTGAGTTTTAAACCAAATCTGAAGTGTTTTGATTCAAATGAAAATAATAATGAAATAGGAGAAGAGAATGAATTTCACTATCCTAATGTGCATGAAAGAAAGAGATAAAGGAGATTTTTTTTTTAACTTTCAATTAAAAAAAGATAACATTCTTTTAGAGGCAAAAGAAAGAGAAGAGTGACAAGGAAGAAGAAATTTTAGTTTATTGCCTTTAAATAGAAAATAAAATGTTGAATGTTTCATTTTGAGGAAAAAGAGAGGGAAAAAGTGTAAGGAATGAAATTTTCACTATAATGTACCTATATGAATGCTTAAAACAAGTGATGAATCTAAGGAAAACTCCAGGGTCCCATCGGGCGTGCCAAAAATGTTTCACTAAATTTTGAATCTACTTGATGTTTAAGAAGAAACAAAGATGAAGGGTAGGGATTAGAGATTAAAAATAACCCATATTGGTTGTGTACTATATCCAGATGATGTTGAGCACTCCTATTTGTCTAGGGAGGATTACTTATGAATAAGAAATCACTACCACCAAAAATATTTTTTAGTAGATATATGATTGGATTACCAAGGTACGCACTTGTTCCTAGAAGTGTCAAACTTCCTTAGGGATGATAGTCCATTTTTTGAAACAAAATGGTAATGAATAAAAAAATGAAAGAGAGAGTAAGAGAGAGATGTTTGTACCGTTCTTGTAGTTTGAGTGCATCAGAGAGTGACATAGTGTAGGTAATATGAGTTATTTATATTTTTGGAGGTTATTTGAGAAGGTTTGGGGAGGTTAGTATAAATACACAATCATCGACATCAGTTAAAGTTGCCAATGTTGGTAAGGAGATATGATCGATGTTGGTTATGTGACTAATGTTGGTAGGGGTAGTATATTTTTAGGTGGTTGTAGGAGGCTTTTTTGAGTTGGGAGGTAGATTTTGGTTAGATTTATGAGGTTGGTGAGAGTCGTAAGGCAGTGGGTAAGCCTCAGGTGGGTCTAAATAGAGGGTTGATATGTTTAAAGTAGAGGAAAATAGGTGAAGGAATTTTCTAACTCCTTCACAAGTAGAGTCAGGATGTTCATAAAATGATAAATAATATAATGTAAAGTAATTGTAAAATGATAGTTTAAAGGAATTACAAACATAAAGATACACGTAGCTGGTGAAATGGATGAATCATGAGTGTTAGGTAGATGGCTCTAATGAGGTGTGTTGAATTAATAGGTGAATAAGAAATACAAGCATGTGATACTAGTTTAGAAGAATCCAAGCTCAATTTAGTATATCAATTCCTAATTTAGACTAATTTGTGCAGAATAATGGTAATCCTTGAATTGTAAAGTTTGTATGCAAATGACTGAGTTTTTTTATTTCTACTAACCTGAATATTAGATTGGGATTTGGCTTAAGTAACTGACATTAATGATCCCACTGATGTCGGCCATGGGTTGACTGACATCAATGGCATGAGAATAGGTAAAAGGGCCATATTTAGCCTATTTTCTATTCCTCCTCCTACCAAATGTGGTATATATTAGGAAATGGTAGAAATGTGAGGTTAAGAAGGATGTAGTTAATTAGGAATTTATGTTTGGGGTGAGAATAAGTCATGGGTAGTTAGGACTAGGGGACTAAGTCTTGAGGTGACTCAGAAGGTAAGAATTAGTCTTAAGATGAGGTGGCTAGGTAAGGTGGCATAAGTAATTTTTAATTAACTTAATTAAATATTTTAAATTAATTAAATGTGTGACGGGTGAAAACATGGGTTAGGAAGGTTAATTATTAAAAGGGGCTTAAGGGGGGTTTTGACACAGGGAGTTATGCATGTGTGTGATGTAATTTTGGTGTCTATAGGCCCATTGGGATTTCATCACCCTTTTGATCACCTTACCCCAGTTAGTGATCCCACTTAGATTTCATCACTAAGAGAAGGACCCACTCCATTCTTTGGTAGATTATAAACTATAGAAAAATAGTATCTATTGGCTAAATGGCCTAACTCAACTTTGGGTTCATGAAGTGCGGGGAGCAAGCCCCCAGTACTAAGCCACGTACCCAATTTAGCACAGATTCCTTTAAGTAGCTAAATTTGACTTGAAACCATCCTTAGATAGATTTTATAGTACTTTAATTTCAAGCTAATTTCCCCTTTCACACTCTTTAAGGCATGATCCAAAAGTGATTTAAAATAAATCCTAGGATTAATTGTGCTTTTGGTTTGTGCCTTGATTGCTTTGAGTTTTTATTTATTTACTCATTGTTTGAGGTGAAAGGTTCACTATCCATTTTTAATTTCTCACATGGTCTTTACCAGATAATAATTGAGAAATATAAACAACCAACCACCATCTTCCTCTTCATTACCATCCATGGATTACACCTCAGATGTTGATATATCCTTCCATGCTTCACCCCACCATTCTCTGTCACCTACCAGGACTCCAATAGTTCCCAAAGGTGATGTGGATTTCTCCACCTTTTTGTACAACAACCTAATGGCTCTTTAATACTATCTTAATACTTTATCATACCGTGCTTTGACTATTTTGGTTCCTCTCGTGGATCCATCTTATGGTATGCCATACCACCTCATGGTTGGTGTTATATCAACTCAACCTTCTGTTAGCCAAGCTTCATATTCTACCATTGGTTCATCTACTACCACCATCTAGAGACCTATTACCCCAATAAATACTTCTAATGTTGGTTCAAATTTACCCCTTATCACTTACACCCCCTATATTGGTGTGGTGTCTTCCACACCCATTTCTACCATTCCCTCTAGCTCAACCAATATACCAACTTCTCCCCCCTTCATAACTTGGTACTATCCATACCACAAACTCTTCTCCCCATTAGCACTAGGGTGGCTACCCATCAATAACCCATAGGCACTTTAGCATTACCAACCCAAACCATACCCCCATCAACCAACCCAAATGTACCCCTAAACCAACCATTATCAGTTCCTCAACAAGTCCTCATAGCACCCTATCAATATATTCCTAACCCACAAGGATATATTACACCTTCCACCTAACCCTTAATGCCTATCAATCTTGTTAGGACACTATCTCAACCTCAAATTACCACGTACTAATATGTGGTTGCTTCCATACCTCCTACCACATATCAATGTATATCCACAACCCAACCTCAATATAACTTACCACCAAATTATGTAGCTTCCTAACCCCAACCTAATTTTATTAGGATTCTTATGGATAATATGACCCATCTCGAGTCATCTATATCTAGGTCCCATAACCTTTTATCCTAGGACAAAATTTGTAATGAACCTATCAACCCATCTGTTCCAATTCATGCTTATCTTCCTCAATGGGAACTCCCTCAATTCTTTAAGTTTCAAGGTAAGGAGGATCCTCAGCAACATTTGAGGGAATTTCACCATTTTTATTACTTGATTACATTTGATGATGCTCTCCTCCTCTAAACCTTCCCTATATCTTTATCAATACCCACCTTGGATTGGTAGAGTGCTCTTCCTATTCACTCTATCTTTTCATTCTACCAACTCACCCAAATCTTATTAGAACATTTTTCAATGAACATATCTAAAAGGTCTTCATAACCAACCTCTATTCTATTAGGAAGTTTGATTATTAATCAATCACCAACTTCATCACACGATGGTGAGGTCTCATCAATCAACTATCCTTTTCACTACCCTAAGTAGAATGTATTGATATTTTCTATAGGGGATGTGCAAAACACATTGCTTCTACCCTTCAAGTTCAAACATTCAAAACCTTTGATGAAGCATTTACTATGGCATGAAAACTTGAAAATTAGGCCATAGATGAAGGGAAATTGAAATTGCACAACCACAATTCTAGATTCAAACCCAATAATCCCTCTTCTACCAAGACAACCAACCAATCCAATCCTAAATCCAAAGATTCTACAAACTTGATTGTATTGAAATTTTCCCCACCTTCATCTGTTAACTAACCACATCAAACCACTCCTTCCAACCTTCTTACCCACCAAACCAAAATCAAAACTAGGTTTCCCCTAAACAATTCACACCTATAGGAGAATCATATGCCTCCATTTTGGATAAATTTATTAAAGTTAATGTTATCCAACTCCCTCCTATTAATCCACCCCAAAAATTTAGCCCCTCTCACCCCATGCCTAGGTGGTACAATTAAAATGACCATTGTGCATTCCATCAAGGCATTAGACATGACATAAATCAATGTAATACATTTAAAAGTCTTATCCAAAACTTTATTGATAATGGTGAATTATCATTTGACAACCCCAATGCACATCCCAACCATTTTCTCAATATTTTTCACAAAACTTTCCCTAACCATACTCCACCTACCCAACACCATAATAACCAATTTGAACCATCTTCATCTCATGAGGCACACACTATCAACTTGATCACTAATGAGCTTATGGTGGATGAGCCCCTTACTTTGATCACTCCATCCACTTCACCTATGGAAGAAGCAAGTTCACCTTTTATCCCTCTAGGTACCCAAACAAGGGAATCAACAACCCCCATCCCTTCACTTAAACCATACCCATACCTACCCCTTCATTGATCAAAGTGCCAAAGGAGGAAACTGTTGATTTAACCACCTCTTATTCTACCCCACTAATTGAAATGGTAGAACCATCTTCTATTCCATTGGACACCCAAATAAAGGAAAAAATTATGACCACACCTACACCCCTAATCAAAGAACCATCCATTCCCCCTTTGGAAACCACATTGCAAGCAAAGACTACCTCATCTACCCAATCAACAATTTTGAAACCTTCTAGCTCAAGTAAATATGATGTAACCATTCCCTCTTCATCACCTAAGGGCTTAACATTTGAAACAACTAATCAAGGAACCAAACCCATTTATAATCATTGTTTTAGGTTAGTGCAAAGTCTAGAATTCACTTTGTAACCTAACCTTGATAGATCCACCTTCTAGCATCATCTTGGGATCCCATACCAAAATAAAACTAAGCCCTCTACCTCATTGGCATCTACCTTTAAACCTATTATTTCCCCTTCATCAAACATCTCTTTCTCTCAAGCCATATGAGAACCATATCACCTACCTCCACCCAAGTCATCTCATAATTTTTTTACCAGACCAACCAAGAATCTAGTAATCCTCCCTATTCCTAACATTTTTCACCCACCTCTAAAGTTATATCCAGATCCATCAAATTTGCTAAAGAAATTGCCAACCAAAATAATCAAAAAGGTGGAGTTGTCTAAACCTCTACCCTGAACTTGACCTATGCCACCTCCTTCCCATTTACCATTTATTTTAGGACCTCAGCCTTATACCATCTCAGTTACATATTCAACTTTGATTAAACTAACCCCCTATTATATACCCACACTTCCACCCCCAAGCCATCAACTCCTTCATCATTCTTAACTAATTTATTTGCTTCCACCTTCCCCCTCGTTATCAATCCCTCATCATCTACCTTGAAACCATCTACCTCTAAACCAGTCATAACCAAGCCACACCAACCCAAACTATCTACCAAGGTTATTCAACCACATACCACTTCTAAATTCAAACCCACACCTAAGAAGGTTTCTATTTCTATAACTAGAAATTCAACACCTCTAATGCCTTTGAATGAATCTCATTCAGTTATTTTACAAATGTTGTGTTGGGTGAATATTTTTTCACCAGCTAACTGATGGAAAAATAGGTATATCAACCTCAGCATAAGAAGATTTGATCAGAAAAATGTGTAGGTTTAACATAGCATAATGAGATAAATATCTCCTCTCATCAAGGGGAGGTTCCCTATAAACTAATATATACTAATATAAACTAAAATAGACTCAGGTGAGATAACACCATCCATCTCTCTTTTTTCAAAGATGATGTTCATAGAGTAAAGGAAAATTCTTGGGTAATTACTAAAGGCATTTCTCTTCTTTCAAAGATGATGTTCAGAAAACTAGAGGAAGACTTCCTAAGTAGTAATTGTAACCACAGGAAACCCTTGAAATTATGAAGTATTTCATTGCTTCTCCTATTGAAATAGGATGTAGTAACACAATAGAATGAAGTGTAGCACAAAGTCTCCACCTCAACTACAACAAGATAAAAGGTTATGAAGGATAATGGGAGCTCAAAATCTCTCCAATATCCTTTTCACTGAAACATAAAACATAGACTAAAGATAATTATGGCAGCACAAAGTCTCCCACAGTCAGCTTTAGGACACCTTTCAAATTATTTCCACTAATTCTACTTATTTGATTAAATGGATAAGACTATATTTAGGAAATAGACATAAGAATAATTTCCTAGATAACACAAGCTATTTCAACACAAAGTCTAAAAGGTCACTTGCTTTCTCATTCATTTGATAAAATATGATTAACAATCTGAGCTCAAAGTCTCAGGAATGCCTTTCAATTTGGGTAGAGTTTTGCTTCTGATAATCAAGAGATCTCTCTTGCATAAAATGAGAGATTACAATATATAGCAGCCAAAAGAAAGACTTTGGCACTTGTTTCTAGGAAATGGCCCATGCTACATTCAATGCCTTGAATGCATTTGAAATTCTATGAAGGGGCCATGCTAGAACAAGTCATCAGCCTTAACTTTTGCATTCTAATCCATCTCAAATGTCTCCTCCAAAGTATGGGCCACCTGGTCCTCTTCAATATATTTACATGGATGTCCATTTACTTTTACTCAAATGGAGAAAAATAGGTTGTGTCATTGAATGCTCACGCTCTTTAATGTCCACTTGGTGGACTGCTCCACCTACTAGAATAACTCTTTGTAGATATTTTTGGATTCTCTATATAGTTCCCTCTTTCCTTGCTATATTTTTTCACTTCCTGGTGATCTGAGCTCTCAAGCTATCTTCTCACTTTCTGTTGGCTCTTTTAGCTCTTTCCTTAGCTAGTCGTTGAGTTTGTTCTCAAGTCTATGCCATATTTAAAAATCAACAATTATTTCATGACCCTAAATTTGATGTCTACAGGGATGTCACTGGTTTTTGGTTGCTTGAACCACTTTGAACCTTGAACCTTTTGGAGTGCACTAGTTCAATGGTTCAATATTTCAAATGTTTTAATTAGCTTGTCAGTTTAATATTTATTTTAAAGAGCCGCATTCACTTAGTCTATTTTGGGAGTTCAATGTATCGTTGAACCAATTATTTGAACCTTTGAACCACTTTGAACTCTTTGGGAGTTCAATGTTTCATCATTTCATTGGTTTAAAGGTATGTTCCATATTATTTTAAATCTTTTGAACCTTCGCTTGAACCTTTCACTCAAACTTATTCTGGAATCTTCTACTTGAACTTTGAACTTTAAACTTTGAACTCTGTGAAGCTTTCAGAGTCATTGAACCTTTGGGAGTCATTGAACCCATTGAACCCTTTGAACCTTTGAACTTGTTTGAACATTTTAGAGTTTAATGGTTCAATGGTTCGATGGTTCATTCTAACTCTTTGAACCATGCCGATGAACCTTTTGATCAAACTTTGGCATTGAACCATCCTTGTAATGTTTAAGAAATGATTAAGTGTTTGGAACTTTCTTTGTGAAAGCCTACCTATTAAACCTGTGATTGCCTTAACTGAAAAAGCTTGATTAACTAAAAAACTTGACTGCTTAGAACATTTTTTGAGAAAGGAAGAGATCATTTTGGCTTACAAGCCCAAAATGGTCGACATGTTGTCCACAAAAACAAGTGACAAATTTTGGGAACAATAGCTGGCTCTACTTGGGGAACTTCCATCGATTATAAAAATGATCAAAGGGAGTATAATCCAGACTCTTAGTGCCTTTATCTATGTTATTGGGCTACGGAGTCATGCCACCCAAAAAGAAAGATGCCAAAAAATGAAAATGAATAACACAAAATAAAACTAAAGACTATACAAATATATAATTGATCTTATCTGATACTTCAATGATTGAAGTGCTTCAGATGTTGCCCACTATGAGGTAATAAAAATGGCATGTCATCTTGATACTTCAGTAAGAAACTATTCTCACCATTTACTCAATGAATGGAAAATGGACCTCTCCATAGGGAATCCAATTTTCCATGCATCCCTTCTGGTTCTCTCCTCTTGTCCCATAACAAGACTTGATCTCCAATCTAAAAATCATGAATCCTTGCTCTCTAGTCGAAGAGCTTCTTTACCAGACTTTGATGTGCAGCAATACGGTCCATCACCATAGTTCACTGCTCATTTAGTTCAATCAAGCACATGATCCTCTTGTCAATGGAATCTTCAAATGTTTGATCTTTGACAACCTTCACTAACTTTAGTGCTTGTATTTCCAAGGTGATTGGTATCTCTACATTCAAACCATACAGAAGTTGAAATGGTGACATACCTATTGCCCTCTTAGGTGTAATCATGTATGCCCATAAAGAATCAAATAATACTTTATGTCGAATTCTCCAATTATCATCTACCAACTTCCTGATAATGGTCACCAGGTTCTTGTTGCTTGATTCTGCTTGACTATTTCCTTACGAATAATAGTCAGAGGAGTGGGAGAGGGTAATCCCATAATTGTAGCAAAACTAGGTAATCGCATGAGAATAAAAACAAGCTACATTGTCTATTACAATCTTGGTTGGAACCTCAAACTGGGAAATAATATTTTCCTTGAGAAAATTACATACCACCTCTGAAGTAGCATGCTTGGCTGGAATGGCTTTCACCCACTTGGTGAAGTCATCTATGGCTGTGAGAACATAGTCATGTACAACACTTGAGGATGGGTTTATAGTTCCAATGAAATTAATACCCCATTATTGAAATGGCTCTTTGATCACCATTGACTTAAGAGGTAATGCAACCAACTTAGGTCTCCCAAAAAACTGTTGACACAGCTCACATCTACGCACCCAGGTGTATGTATCTTGAAATAGAATATGCCAATAATACCTAGCTCATAGAATCTTATGAGCAGTCACATGTGTAGAAAAATGTATATCACATGCCAGATTGTGGAAATACTCTAAAATTTTGGACTGCTACACTTTTTCCATATAATGAAGGAATACCCCATCAAGGCTCCTCTTGTACAAATTATTGTCCCACAAGACATAATTAGCAACCTTCAATTTAACAGTTCTCTTTTCTTTACAAGACAAGTGGGTAGAACACTCACCATAGGTAAGGAAATGAGTGATATTGGAATACCACTCATTCATAGTAGTGATAAAGAGAACTATAGGCATGCCTTCAACCTTTGTTTCTTCATGCCCTATTTCCTCTGGTATGTTATCAGTAATTAATTGGCAGAGGCCTCTTCCTTTCACAAGCTTCATAGGTTTGATAACAAGATAAAACTCTTGGATTTTAGAAATCTAATTGCCCCTTATGGTACCAAACTCTTGTTGAGTTAAAATGCACTTTACTATGGTATCAAGTATCAGAGCAACAGTGTGTGAGTTTAGGATGTAGAAATGGAAGTGTTTCACTACCTTAACCATAGCATAAGCATGCTTCTCTATGTTTGAATATTTAAATTCATGAGATTTAAGAGGATAACTCATGAATAAAATGGGATATTCCACACTTTCTTTATTTTGTTGAACCAGAATGGTTGAAAGCGTGTGTTCAGAAGCATAATTATACACTATGAAGTCTTTGGTGTAATCCAGGCAAACCAGGACCGGGGCATGGGTGATATCTTTCTTTATATCTTGAAATGATAACTTACCTTCTTTAGTCCAGTGAAAATTAGCTTTTCAATTCATCATGTCAATGATGTGGTGAGTCTTTTCTACAAACTCAGGAATAAATCTTCGTAGAAAATTCACCTTTCTAAAGAAAGAATGAACTATAGTCTTACTAGTAGGCAGAGTAAGTTCTTGGATGGATCTGACTCTATCTAAGTCAATTTTTATGCCTTCTCAAAATATGATGTGATCAAGAATTTTTCCTTCTGTAACCCTAAAAAATGATTTTTTAGGATTAAGGGAAATATCATTCTATCGACATCATTCCAGCACTTGTTGTAGATGGTGCACATGATCAGGGCAATGTTTGGAAAAGATAGTCAGGTCATCAAGATATACCACAATGAACTTCTATATTTCATTCTTAAAGGCAAGATCCATGGCTCTCTTAAAGATGGCATTAGCATTGATCAAACCAAAAGGCATTCTATGATATGCAAAGCTGCCCTAAGATGTAGTGAAAGTGGTCTTATGTTGGTCTACTTCACCAACTTCCACTTGATTGTACCTTGAAAAACCATCTAACATTGATAACATCTCTGAACCAATCACTATTTGCAGGACTTGATCCATGATGGGTAGGGGGTAGTTATCCTTTAGAGGGGATTGATTCAAGTTTCTGAAATCAACATAGAGGTGAATTTCCCCATTCTTTTTTCTCATAGGGACTATGTTAGCAATCTGTTGATGTTTTAAATTGTGCTTTGTTTCAGACACCAACAATGGGAAGTTTCAAGATGTGGGACATGTGACTTGAAAAAACCTCCATATTTTTAAGAAGTTGGTCTCTTCTTTATATCAAGTGTTAGGGGAAAAGGGATAGGAATTTTAAATAGAAATGCAAATGCAAAGAAAGAAAATCTAACTATGGTGATGCACCTGAATGTAATTTTAATCCTTAATCCTAAGCATAGTGAAACTATATGTAAGATTCAATTACATTAAAGAGCAGACGAGGCATGATCAATGTAAAAGATAGAAATAATAGAAATAGAGGCTCACAACTTAGACTACTTTCGTAATGATACAGGAAACATCAACAAAGGCACAGAACTCTATCTTCTCATTAATTCTCTAGCCACATAAAAAGGACAAAAACATGCACAGTTACATAAACTTTACAACTTAAAAAAATATATAATAAAGGCAAATGATATTCCTAATCACAACTCTAGAAAGTCTAAAACTCTTGAAAATAATTTTCTCAAAAATTTCTCTCTCTCAGTATCTCCCCCCTCTTTTGGTGATCCCTAAACTCCTCTTTATAGCCTCAGATTTTCAAATAAAATAATATGAAATTCAATGCATTCAATACCTTGGATGCATTTTGGTCTTGTCAAGAAGGGCCATGCTAGACCAGGGCATCTACCTTGATTGTGGCATGTTGATTCATCTCTAGTGCCTTCTCCCAAGCCTGAATCTCTCATTCCATCACCTGCTTAGCTGCGCAATTGTCCATTCTACCTTTATCTCATAGGGGACAAACAGACAGCCCTTTTAATGTTTACAAGCCCCAAATATCTATCTAGTGAACTTCTCCATCTACTGGAAATAACTCCCACTGAGTTTCCCTCTTTTGTCTCTTCCTCCTATTGATCCTGGCCTTAGGTTTTTTTGAATGCATTCAGGTTCATGCTTTAAGTCAGCCAAAAAAAGCTCTAACTAAGCTAGAAGTGTCTATCATAAGATAGTTCTTAGATTCTAAAACATTTTGTTTCCCTATAGTTCGCTTGCTGAAATAGATACACAGGATGCTCTGTTCTATTAAACAAAAGAGGACACTTAGTCAATTCCCTAAAAATCTTCTTATTACTTTAGGAGACACCAGAGGATGACACTTGTCATGTTTCGCAGTAACTATCGAAGACACGTGTCATTTTTTGCATAACTTATACTCTTTTGTGTCTTGGCTCAAGATCATTTCACCTTTGACACTTGTCACCATCCGCTTCCTTGAAATCTCAATAAGAAAATAAGGCCCACAACATCTCTTACCTGAGTAACTTTAAAAGGAACATAGGGACAGGTGTCGATCTCCACTTACTTCAACAAAAGACACATGGCAATCTCTGTTGCTCTTTAGCTATACTATGGAAATGTTCAAGGCACATGTTAGGCTCTTATGGATGGTGACACTTGGTATCTTCTGTAGACTTCTAGAAATAAAACCCGAGACCCACCACAATCTTTATTTAGCAATGAAACATGAAGAAGATCCTTTGGATGGTGACACATGGTGGCTTCCGCTACTTTTGGGAAGATACGTGGCATCTTCCGTAGCTTTTGGGAAGATACATGGCATCTTCTATAGCTTCTGGGAATGGACCACTTAGACCTTCCACTTATTGCCACTTGGTGCTTTTTGCCTGATCTCGATACTTAGCCTTTTAAAACCTTCTGTTGTAAAGAGATAAAATGCGGGTGCCAATATGTAACCATGGATGTTGACACTTGGCGTGTTCCACTGAGTCATTGTGAGATATGTGGTGCATTCTAACCAACTCATAGAAAATATGAAAGGTGCCTCAGATGATGACACTTGGCATTTTCACTTGAGAAAAGATGCCTCGGAGGATGACACTTGTCAGCTTCCACTTTACCCTGACACTTAGACAAAAATTAATCAAAAAGGGAAAATAGAGCCCATGCTCTGTTTCAAAACTTTGCCATCTCAGACCACAGTATGCAAAGGCAAAATTTTGTGGCATGTAACTAAAAAAATAGAATGAAACATAGAGTAAATTTTTACTCTATAGTTACTGGCAACCCTAAGGACTTTTGAGCCTGCTAAAAAAGAAACCACAATTTCTCACATATAAAAATGTGGCAACAATCACAACTTTAGTAAGGCCATCTGATAAATATACCATTTAGCATCAAATAGCCCCTACTTATTTTGCAACTCCTGGAAAGCTAAATCAAGGTTAATGATGTCCTTGTGCAAAAACTCTGCAAAATATGAATTGGAACCTTCAATTGGAATTCAAGCTAGATCAAAATAGCTTCCACTTCTAGCACTTATGAATCAGACACATCTGGGGAATTATGGAGATTTGAGAGAGACTTAATGTGTTGAGAGTCTTGAAAATTTTGAAAATATTCTAAGCCGCGGCCACGTGCTCAAAGAACATTTATTTAAAAGAGAGAGTGGGAAATAAAAAATGGGAAAACAGAGTGACAAAATTGAAAGCAAACTACTATATATAGCTAACCAAGTATATTTGCCTCCTTCCTAGATCAAAAGGAAAATTTTTTAAGTTTCCTTCATGGCAAGAAGACTTATGGTGCTAGACAAATGGTTGAATGGGATGGAGCTCTAGTGACTTGCTCATCCTGCTTGCCACCTTGATTGGCCTGCATATGAGTGAATCAGAGTCAAACATGCTTCCACTATATACATACTCTTCTTGTTCTTGAAATCTTGTCAAATTTTGGTTCCTCATACTAGCGTGTCTCATCAAGAAATCAATGGTTGTTGGCTCATCACCATAAGCCCTTGGATATACCTTATTGATTGGCTTATCTCTTTTTGCTTCATTCTCGGGTTCCATTACATGATCATCCTCCTTGATGACTTCAACCTCTTGAAAGGATAAGTCTGAAAGCTTGCATCCCCTCTACATAAATATTTGAGTCTCAATGTTATCTTCTCCACATCTAGCTAGCTCATGGCCTCCTTGAATAATAGTGTAACTTGCCCCAATGACTTGATCAAAGAAGTGTCCATGCTCCTCCATATCTTCTTGCAAAGTGAGAAGAAAGTCAAAAATGATCTCTTCCTCATCAGAGATTAAGGCAAAAGCTTGTGACTTGTCCTCTTGTTCATCAAAGAATGTACCTATAGTGATTTCCTCCTCATCTGCACTCATGAAATCTTCTTGACTAGCCATGAACTAAGTATACTCCTCTTTACTTGCTTCCTCCAAAATATATTCCTCTTTGAAAAGGAATATAGAAGAAGACTGATGATTATACATATGTAGAAGAGGAGATATTTATTGAGCTAGAATCGAATGATTCTATTCTTTCCATTTGTACATCACTTTATCTATATCAGATGTAGCTTGATAGCTCTCTTGGAGGGATGTAGATAAGGTGTGTTCAATTGTAGGAT
This sequence comes from Torreya grandis, assembly GCA_037957365.1. Taxonomy (NCBI): domain Eukaryota; kingdom Viridiplantae; phylum Streptophyta; class Pinopsida; order Cupressales; family Taxaceae; genus Torreya; species Torreya grandis. Next base: position 304,577 of record JARHVA010000281.1, on the reverse strand, counting down.
CTTCTACTTGATCATCATCATGAGTAAGAGCAGCCTCAACCTCTTTAAGGCTTGGAGCAAAACCTTTCTCCTCCTTTTTGTCCCATGATTCCATTGTCTGTTTCCAACTCATGACCTTGTGACTAGAACTTTTCCCTTGGGAACAGGTAGCAATTTTATCTTCTTCAAGATCCCTAGCTGGTTCATGATTTCCTTCTTCTAATTCAGAATTTGGACATCATGTTAAGAGATCTAAGGATTGGTAGAAGAGGTATTTTTTGGCATAGGCTCCTCTCTAAGGTCTAAAAGCTCTATCTCTCTTTGTCTAAGCAATTTCATCTTTGCCTCTAATTCCTCAACTTGCTTAGCTAGATTTTCTTGAAAGAGTCTTTCTTGGAGCTCATAGGAATCATCATAAAAGTGGGGAGTGCATGAAGGTTGTGATGAAAAACAAGAAGCCTCTTAAGGGTAGGAGGGACTTGAGGGGGAAGTGAGGGTTTGGATTCCACTTCCCTTGCTACTAATAGAGACTCAAAATTATTAAAGAAAGAACCTTGATAGGTTCAACATGGCTCATGAGCAGTGGCTGTGTATATCTGATATGAAACTTGTGGCAGTGGATATGCAGGTGGATAGACTTGGTAAGGATATCTCTCATGAATACTCAGCTTCTCTTCTAAAAATGCAATCAAGCCACACACATCCAACATCTCATTTTTAAGCCTTTGCCAATTGGCTCTTTCAATGGGAGCCCTTTCACTCTTAACTAGATCTAGTGCATTTCTCACTTGATGGATGACATGATCAAGGATTTCTTGGCCGCATCCCCTTCTAGCATTAAGCTCTACTACATTATTTTTATATCCCAGCAGTGCTTGTTTAAAGGTGGAAATGGGTTGATTGGCAAAGAGATTAGGTTGATCAAAAATATATGGAGCATAAGATCCATAGTTCTGAGTAATGAAATTATATATATCGAACAATGATTTCTTGATGATACCAGGACTGCTTAACTAGTTGATTTAACTCAGAGTCATCATTGGTGTTGATAAAATAAAAACCTCCAAAGGCTAGTTAGCTGAAAAACACACCAAAAATTCTTCAACTTCTTAAAAGATTGGTCCCACCGAGCATGCCAAAAATTGTTGATGTTTTTAATTGTGCTTTGTTTCAGACACCAACAATGGGAAGTTTCAAGATGTGGGACATGTAACTTGAAACAACCTCCAGATTTTTAAGAAGTTGGTCTCTTCTTTATATCAAGTGTTGGGGGAAAAGGGATAGGAATTTTAAATAGAAACGCAAATGCAAAGAAAGAAAATCTAACTATGGTGATGCGCCTGAATGTAATTTTGATCCTTAATCCTAAGCATAATGAAACTATATGTAAGATTTAATTACATTAAAGAGCAAATGAGGCATGATCAATGTAAAAGATATAAATAATAGAAACAAAGGATCACAGCTTAGACTACTTTCGTAATGATACAAGAAACACCAACAAAGGCACATAACTTTGTCTTCTCATTAATTCTCCAGCCACATAAAAGGCACAGAAAAATGCACAGTTACATAAACTTTACAACTTAAAAAAAGATAGAATAAAGGTAAATGATATTCCTAATCACAGCTCTAGAAAGTCTAAAGCTCTTGACAATAATTTTCTCAAAAATTTCTCTCTCTTAGTATCTCCCCCCTCTTTTGGTGATCCCTACACTCCTCTTTATAGCCTCAGATTTTTAGATAAAATAATATGAAATTTGGTGCATTCAATGCCTTGGATGCATTCTAGTCTTGTCAAGAAGGGTCATGCTGGAGCAGGGTAGCTACCCTGACTGTGGCATGTCGATTCATCTCCAGTGCCTCCTCCCAAGCCTGAATCTCTCATTCCATCACTTGATTAGACACGCAATTGTCCATTCTGCCTTTATCTCATAGGGGACAAATAGATAGCCCTTTTAATGTTTACATGCCCCAAATATCTACCTAGTGAACTGCTCCATCTACTAGAAATAACTCTCACTGAGTTTCCCTCTTTTATCTCTTCCTCCTCTTGATCCTGGCCTTAGGCTTTTTTGAATGCATTTGGGTTCGTGCTTTAAGTCAGCCAAAAAAATATCTAACTGAGCTGGAAGTGTCTATCAAAAGATAGTTCTTACATTTTGAAACGTTTTCTTTCCCTATAGTTCACTTGCTAAAATAGATACACAGGATGCTCTATTTTATTAAACGAAAGAGGACACTTAGTCAATTCCCTAAAAATCTTCTTATTACTTGAGGAGACACCAGAGGATGACACTTGTGTTTCACAGAAACTATCGAAGACACATGGCATTTTCCACATAACTTATACTCTTTTGTGTCTTAGCTAAGGATCATTCTGCCTTTGACACTTGTCACCATCCACTTCCTCAAAATCTCAATAATAAAATAAGACCCACAGCATCTCTTACCTGAGTAAATTTAAAAGGAACATAGGGACAAGTGTCGATCTCTACTTACTTTAACAAAAGACACATGGAAATCTTCACTGCTCTTTAGCTATACTGTGGAAATGTTTGGGGCACATGTTAGGCTCCTACGAATGGTGACACTTGGCAGCTTCCATAGACTTTTAGAAATAAAACCTAGGACCCACCATAGTATTTATTCAATAATGAAACATGAAGAAGATCTTTTAGATGGTGACACGTGGTGGCTTCCACTACTTTTGGGAAGATACGTGGCATCTTCCATAGCTTCTGAGAAGATACATGGCATCTTTTGTAGCTTTTGGGAATAGAGCACTGAGACCTTCCACTTATTTCCACTTGATGCTTTCTACCTGATCTCAATTCTTAGCCTTTTGAAACCTTCCACTGTAAAGAGATAAAATGCAGGTGCTGATATGTAACCATGGACACTGACACTTGGCACATTTCACTGAGTCATTGTGAGATAGGTGGTGCATTCCGACCAACTCATAGAAAATATGAAAGGTGCCTTGGATGATGACACTTGGTGTTTCTACTTGAGAAAAGATGCCTCAGAGGATGACACTTGTCAGCTTCCACTTTACCCCAACACTTAGACAAAAATGAATCAAAAATGGAAAATAGAGCTCGTGCTCTGTTTCAAAACTTCACCATCTTGGACCATAATATGCGAAGGCAAAATTTTGTGGTGCACAACTGAAAAAATAGAATGAAATGTAGAGTAAATTTTTACTCTACACAATCTAAGTGGAATGATGGATTGAAAAAATTATCCTTATATTTAACACTTTTTGAATCTCAAATAAAATAGTACCTAATATCTTGGGGTTGTACTAACTTGATTTTTGCTTGTGAGGTAATGAACCAATTTTGAGAGGAATTTCATGCCAAATTTCTTCAGGCCTGAGAGACTTCAGATCATCATAGGAGTATGCCAAAACATCAATGTAATGGTGAAGCAGAGTAATAAATTTGATTTTTTCATCAGGAGTGCAACACTTCCCAATGTTGACCATCTTACAATTTTCTTCAGTACTCAAATTTATTTGATCAAACTCCTGAGAGGAACTTGAATCCATTTGTTGCTACTTGATGAACCTGTCATGCTTATCAAATAGTTTCTCAAGGGAAACTAATCCTTTTGGGATTTTATTCCCTTTGAGCTGAAGGAATTCTTCACCAGCATTTGAATTTGTTTCATGAGTTGATTCCCATGGTGGAGACTTAATGCCTTCAAAATAAAACTCCTCAAAGTTATCTATTTGTTCTAGAAAGGCAATGATTTAGTTATCACCATTAAATACCTACCAATGGTTGGCATTATTAGGCACACTTGGTCAAAAGACCAGTTTGGTAGTGTACCTATTCCCTTTAAAATTGGTGTGAAGAACCATGAGGGTCACAGAAATAGCCAATGAATTTGCTCAATCATTAAACTCTCTGAGCATGGTAGAGATACTGAAAGCATCAAATCTTTCAATGCAGTCCCATACCAGATTGGGGTAATGGCACAATATTTTATTCTTGGTTTGATACAGTTCTTCACCTAAAAAACCACTAGTTCAGCATCTCCTTTGGCATGAAGAAGTTTAACACCTTTATCTTGAGCTACCTTCAACCCAAGTAACAAAGATTCATACTCGGCAGTGTTGTGGGTGTTGCTAAACTGTAACTTGTATGAATAGGGGAAAATATCTCTTTGAAGAGATATCAAAAAAAATTCTACTCTAGAATTGGTAGAATAGCAACTGCCATCAAATTATATAATCTAAACATCATCAAAAATTGATCTTTTCTCAGATTTTTCTTTGTTAGGGTGGGAGGATTCTTTTGCACCTGAACTGTGCTCTACCAATTCTTCTAATTTCCTATCTAAAATTTTTGGATTATCACCTAGAGGAATTTCATTTGATGACACAAGAATATCCTCTATGGATAAGAAGTAATTACCCATTCTTGAATATTTAAATAGAATTTGAGCTTCAGAGGCTGATATTTGGGTGACAATGTACTTTGACTTCTTCTCAAGAAGCAGCCTTTACATAATGCCTTTCATAGGTATCCTCACCTCAGACAGGTCCATGCTCAAATTACCACTGATATCCTTGTAGAAATTTCATCCCAGTAGAATGCCATAGGAAGTTGGAACATTGGCCACCAGGACTATCATTTTAATCCTTTTTTATAGAAAAGCTATAAATGTGAATTGGGCATCTTTGATCTAACCCAACAAAGGCACTTGTTTGTTTTCCATAGAGAAACATCTCCTAAAAATTTTAGTCCGAGTGAGGCCAAGAGATTCTGCCACCTTGGTAGGCATGACATTTTTTGAAGCTCCTAAGTCAATTATGTAGTTGTTCAACTTGTGTTCATTTATTAATAGGGAAACATAGAAAGGTTTTATTTTCCCAGGGGAAATAGGAGGAGTAATGACAAGGTTATTTTGGGTGGATGTGGGAGTCACCTTTGGAACATCTAGTTGTATAAGGATGATTTTATTCTTCACATATTTAACCAACCTATCTAACTTCTCAGGGTTGGCTTGTAAAAATTCAAACTCAATCATTTGAATTTTGTCTTCCTAGTATGGTCAATTATATCAAATGATTGAAATGGACTAGGAATAGAGGAAGTCCATCATTTTGGTTTTTAGGGGGTGTGGTACTAGTCTAAGAAATTGAAGTAGAAGGTACAGGAATATTTGAGGTACTTACTTTTTTAGCGATCACTGGGTATTTTGATTGGAAAGGCAGAGAAGTCCCTCATTTAGCAATTGAAATTGTTGGTTGAGATTCTTCCCCTATTTTCCCCTTATCAACTTGTTGAGTTAACTAGTTCTAGAACCTGGTAAATATAGCATATGATCCATCAAACATTTCTCCCTTGCTTCAAGCTTCATCCTGGTAATTTAGGAAACTAATGTTGGAGTTGTTAGCTAATTTTTATTCTCTTTTTGTGAAGAGATTAGCATCATCTTCTTGATCAAACTCAGGTTAGAAGAGGAATCATGTTCAGATTCATGGTAACCAACTATTGAGTTAGCTAGTGCTACTTTAATGGCAAGCTTCCCCTATGGGGGAAGAAGATGATTTGGTTACCCTTGATTCTTAGCAATGTTTCCTTGATATGACTGGTTGGGAAATGTCCTCCTTGGTATATCCTAATAAGAAGGAGGAGCAAACATCCCTTGTGCCATTTGATTTTTCAGAGCTATCAATTTATTTGCTATCTTTTGCACCATAGGATCAGTGGTGCCTGTAGAAGAATATTCAGAAGATGAAAAATATTTATTTTTGTTATGATCTCTTCTTATCTTTCCTACTAGGATAAGATCATCTTCAACCTTAGTAGCCAAATATTGAGCTATAGTAAGGTCTATGTGGCCAGCCTACCTCAATAGGAAACTCACTTCAAGAAGCTAAGAATTTATGAAGAAGAATTTAAGATTTTTAGGTGTTGGTTGAGCAATTATAGGAACCTATTCCTTAGCTCGTCAAATTTAGTAATGAAGTCTCGTATAGGCTCATGAGGCTCCTTATTCATTTGTGTAAGCTGAGCTAACTAGGCATGTGCATCTTCTACAGGTTTAAATCTAGCTTCAAACTTGGCTTTGAGAGTGTTCTAATCAATTACAGTCTATGCTTGCAGATGATAGAAATAGTCTACAACAGCACCTTATAACATTTCTACAAATAGTGTGACTGCTAATTCTTCATATTCCATGCCTATCACACCATAGGCTATGTAGAAGGCTACAATATGCTCATAAAGATGAACTCTCCCATCACCAAAGAACTTGGGGAAATTATTCCTTGAACTGTGAGGTAGTTCGTGTAAGGGTGGAGTTAGATTTAGGGGACCAAAGGTGTTACCCCAGGGGCCTTGAGATGCCATGATATGATAATGGAAAGGAGGGATAAAAAATCTTGGTGGGTTATGTATAGACAAAGCTCTACTAGAAGAGGAAAGAGAAGCTTTGCCTGGTATTGGAGACCTGATGTTGGTAGGAGGAAAACTCCTAGTTTACTAAAGGTGAGTTGTGGAGGGGAAAGATCAAAAATATTTTGCCACACAAACTCAAATATAGCATCAACAATACCTTGAGCTCTCTGGATTTGTGTATATTGTAGATCTGCCAGAGTGTAAAATGGAAATGGAAAAGAACTGGAACTACTTCAATTTGAAACTTGAGGCTTCAAACTACACGTTCTTCCCCAATAGAGTCACCAAAAATTATTAGGTGAATATTTTTTCACCAGATAACTGATGACAAAATAGGTATATCAACCTCAGCATAAGGAGATTTGATTAGCAAAATGTGTAGGTTTACCACAGCATAATGAGATAAATCTCTCCTCTCATCAAGGGGAGGTTCCCTATAAACGACTATATACTAATATAAACTGAAAATAGACTCAAGTGAGATAACACCATCCATCTCTCTTTTTTTAGAGATGATGTTCACAAAGTAAAGGAAAATTTTTGGGTAATTGTTGAAAGCATTTCTCTTTTTTCAGAAATGATATTCAAAAAACTAGAAGAAGACTTCTTGGGTAGTAATTGTAACCACAAGAAACCCATGAAACCACAAAGTCTTTCGTTGCTTCTCCTACTAAAATAGGATGCAGTAACATAGTAGAATGAAGTGTAGCACAAAGTCTCCACCTCAACTACAACAAGATAAAAGGTTATGAAGGATAATGGGAGCTCAAAGTCTCTCCATTATCCTTTTCAGTGAAACATAAAACACAGACTAAAGATAATTGTGGTAGCACAAAGTCTCGCACAATCAGCTTTAGGACACCTTTCAAATTATTTCCACTAATTCTACTTATTTGATTAAATAGACAAGACTATATTTAGGAAACAAACATAAGAACAATTTATTAGATAACACAAGTTATTTCAACACAAATTTTGAAAGGTCACTTGATTTCTCATTCATTTGATAAAATATGATTAAAAATCTGAGCTCAAAGTCTTAGAAATGCCTTTCAATTTAGGTAGATTTTTGCTTCTAATAACTGAGAGATCTCTCTTGCATAAAATGAGAGATTACAATATATAGCAACCAAAAGAAAGACTTTGGCACTTGTTTCTAAGAAATGGCCCATGCTACATTCAATGCCTTGAATGCATTTGAAATTCTGTGAAGGGGCCATGTTGGAATAGGTCATTGGCCTTAACTTTGGCATTTTAATTCATCTCAAATGTCTACTCCAAAGTATGAGCCACCTGGTCCTCTTCAATATATTTACACAGCTATCCATTCACTTTTACTCAAAGGGAGAAAAATAGGCTGTGCCATTAAATGCTCACGCTCTCTAATGTCTACTTGGTGGACTACTCCACCTACTAGAATAACTCTTTATAGATATTTCTATATTCTCTATATAGTTCCCTCTTTCTTTTTTGTATTTTGTCTCTTTCTTGTGATCTGAGCTCTTGAGCTATCTTCTCACTTTTTGATGGCTCTTTCAGCTCTTTCCTCAGCTGGTCACTGAGTTTGTTCTTAGGTCCATGCCATATTTGAAAATCAACGGTTGTTTCATAACCCTAAATTTGACGTCCACAGGGACATCACCAGTCACTGGTCACTTGAACCACTTTAAACCTTGAACCTTGAACCTTTTGGAGTGTACCAATTCAATGGTTCAATAGTTTGGGTGGTTCAATCATCTTGTCAGTTCAATATTTCTTTCAAAGAGCCGCATTCACTTAGTCTCTTTTGGGAGTTCAACGTATCATTGAACCAATTGTTTGAACCTTCAAACCACTTTGAACTCTTTGGGAGTTCAATGGTTCAATGGTTCATCAGTTCATTGGTTCAAAGTTTCATCCCATATTATTTGAACTCTTTTGAACCTTCGTTCAAACCTTCCACTCGAACTTCTTCTAGAATCTTCTACTTGAACTTTGAACTTTGAACTCTGTGAAGATTTTAGAGTCATTGAACCTTTAGGAGTCATTGAACCCATTGAACCCTTTGAACCTTTGAACTTGTTTAAACATTCTTGAGTTCAATGGTTCAACAGTTTAATGGTTCATTCCAACTCTTTGAACCACGTCGATGAACCTTTTGATCAAACCTCAGTGTTGAACCATCCTTGCAACATTTAGGAAATGCCTAAGTGTTTGAAACTTTCTTTATGAAAGCTTGCCTATTGAAGTTAAAATTTCCTTAGCTAAAAAGGCTTGATTAACTGAAAAACTTGACTGCTCAAAATATTTTTTGAGAAAGGAAGAGATAATTTTGGCCTGCAGGACCAAAATGGTCGACATGTTGTCCACAAAAACAAGTGATGGATTTTGGGAACAACGGGTTGTTACAAATATCTTCCATTAAATTACCACCCTTTAAGCCATTCACCCCCTCTAATACAAAACCCTCTTGGTTCAATGGCACTTTGATCTATATATACCATAGGGTACCAAGACATGACACAGAGAATTGCAAAGTTTGCTAAGCTCTTGTTCATCACCTATATGATGATGATGATGATCTGTTATTACATGAACCGCTTTCACCCCCTTACCACTCTAACCATGGACCCAACCAATCCAACCACTAACCCAACCTACACTTGCTCACCCACTTTCATTTAAAAGTAAGGGGGAGGAACTGAACCCACCACCTAGTCCAACTAATCCTATTTTCCATACCATTCACATGATTACCCAATCTTGGGCTTAATAGAGAGATAAGAGAAGAGCCAATGTGTCTATTCCATGGACATATCCTTCAAACTCTCAACCCTCCAACCAATCCCCAACACCAACCTCTTCACCTATTCCATCACCAAGACCTAGGTTGTCTATCTTAGGTGTACCCTCCACCGACCCTTCTGTATCCATTCAATAAATAGTGTTGAAGAAACTTTACCAAGAATCGATGAAGATGAGTCTTTATGATTTACTCAACACCTCACCTCATCACCATCAAGCACTAATAGAGGCTATACAATCCATATAGGTACAACTAAATGACCCTTAACCTCTTGCATCCTTCATTGGAGCCCTCCAACATTTCACCATCATCACCTTCTAAGATTCTAAGATACCTTTGGCTCATTCTAAAGAATCTGATCCTCCTCTCTTTGTCACTACATACATCAATCACACCCATGTCAAAAGAGTGATGATTGATGGAGGAACCAACATCAATATAATCTCTTTCCATGCTTTTGATCAACTACATTTACCAAAGAACATCATGGCCAAAAGCATAGTGGTTCTTTACTCCTCTAACAACACAATGGCCACTACTTTGAGGACCATTATCCTTCATATATGCTTGGGACCTTGCACCATTTTTAAACTATTTTATGTTGTAGAGGGTGATTTTTAATTTGACATTCTACTTGGATGCCCTTAGATTCGAGCCATGAGTTGTATCCCCTCTACTCTACACTGTTGTGTTAAATTTGAATATGAAGGGCAAGTTATAACTATCAAGGTTGAACTTAATCCTTTTACATCTTACAACATGACCTATAGGCCTAATGATTTTCTAATTCTCCATTCATCTACCTGAAAATCAACCAACCCTACTAACACTGTTGCACCACCAACCACAACCTACAATGCTTCCACCATTAACAATGATGAAGCCTCAACCAGTTCATCTATCTATTCTTCCCAGATTCTCATTGAGGATCTCTTGGCATATACATTCTAAAATCTCTCCCTTGGGGAGTAATACCTTCTTGCTTTGGATGATTTCCCTACTCTACAAGATTATGGGAACCTCAAATATGACCCTTCTTATGACCCTAATTTGGGAACCATTGTCCCCTTTGGTCTACCAAATAATCAAATAAACTTTATTTATGGGGGACTTGATCAACCACTTCTCACCCATACTATTATTTCACATATCCAACCATTCACCTCTAAATTCTCCTATTTAGATAGGCTAGCATTTCCCAAACTATATCTTCATCATTGTGCTTGGAAAGGGTTTGGCCTTGGTAATTATGAATAGGGAACACATGCATTGCATGTGGTCAAAACCTTAAAATATTATGAATCCTTTAGCCTTGGGTACATCCCACCAAAGCATCCCACTTACTCACCTCAATCTATCACCCCTATTGTTGAGGACATCCCCTCACCATCAACCTAATCACCATCAAAATATGAAGACCTTGACATCATTCCCGCTAACTTTTTTTTATCAAAACCGTTAGACTAGGCCCTTTAATCTATCATAAGGGTGTCCAAACTAAGGTTCTTCCTCTCATCCATCTCAAGATGGTCTAAAGATATTATTTTACTATCAACACCATCCAACAAAAAGAGGATGAGTCCATTCTATCCTACTTTGGTGTAGGAGATTCTTCTATTCACAAATCCCTTCCTTATAAAAACCAAACAATGCTTAATGAATCCACCACTGATATTAATTTTAAAACTCAAGATAACCCTCGCATCGTTAAGCTTGGCCAATCTTTAAACCCTGAGGAACAACAAGAATACCCATCTTTCCTTCAAAACCATAGCATCGCATTCACATGGTCTTATCATGATATGCTTGGGATTAACCCTTCTATCACCTTGTATAACATCATTACTCATCTTAAAGCTAAGTCAGTTCGGCAAAAGCTTTACAAGGTGAATTATTTCATCACCCTTCTCATTAAGGAGGAACTTCAACATCTCTTATCTATTGACTTCATCCAACCCATTAACTATCCATAATGGGTCTCTAATATTGTTCCCATTACCAAACTCACTAGGGTACTTCACCTTTATGTGGATTACCATGACCTTAACCTTACATGCCCAAAGGATGACTTTTATTTGCCCAACATCAACCAATTATTTGATCTTACCATAGGCTATGAGATGTTATCTCTCATGGATGGGTTTTTGGGATTTAATCAGATTGTGATTGCCCCTTTAGATCAACATAAAACCACCTTCATTACCCCTTGGGGAACCTTATACTATCGAGTCATGCCATTTGGTTTAAAGAATGCAGGAGAAACTTATCAATGAGCCATGACCTATATCTTCCATGACCTCATCCATAAAATTATGGAGGATTATGGGGATGATCTCCTCAAGAAATCAAAACACCACAAGGATCACCTAGCTATTCTCACAATCATCTTTGACTGACTAATCAAATTCCATGTCAGGCTCAATCCCAAGAAATGTATTTTTGGGGTTCTATCTAGAAATCTCCTTGGCTTTATCATCTCCCTTCATGGAATTGAAATTGACCCTACCAAATTCAAAGCAATCCTAAAAATGCCAACTCTAATAAACCTTAAACAACTTCATAGCATGTAGGGAAAGCTCCAATCTATCCATCACTTCATCTACTAGCTATCAGATAGATGTCAACTCTTTCACCATCTCCTTAAAAAAGACACCTCCTTTAAATGGATGAAATATTCTCAATAAGACTTTGATTCACTCAAGGAGTACCTACTTTCTCCATCATTTCTCATCCTACCTAGGGATGACTAACCTTTATACCGTTACATATCTACCACCAATCACTCATTGGGGCCCATGCTAGATCATCGAGATGAACAAAATAAAGAACAATTCATCTATTACATCATTTTTACCCTTTTAGAGTATGAGATATAATACACCCATCTCGAAAAAACTATGTCTGACACTCATCTTTGTCACCTCCAAACTCTATCACTACCTCCTTAATCATAAAACATATGTCATTATTAACATCGACCCTCTCAAGTATATGCACTCCAAGTAATACCAAAATCAGCATATGGCTAAGTAGCTCATGATCCTAGCTGAGTTTGAACTTGAGTTTCTTCAACAAAAATCCATTAAGGGGTAGGTCATCATTGACTAATTGGCTAAGGCTCTCTTGCTAGATAACCAACCCATTCCTCTTACCTTTCTAGATGAATCTATTGTGATTCTTTCTCAAGAAGAATCCACCTACCAAATGACCATGTTTTTTTATGGCTCCAAATTCCAACATGGTAGGGTGCAGGAGTAATTTTCATTCCCCTTCATGGAGAACCTCTTCTACTTTCCTTTAAACTTGACTTTGAGTGTATCAATAAAATGGTCAAATATGAAAGCTTAGTTATAGGTTTCCAAACCACTCTCACCCTAGGAATCAAAACCATTTCTATCTTTGGTGACTCCCAACTCATGATCAACCAAGTCAATGGGTATTATCAATGTAAAAATGATGTTTTACAAAAATATAAGCTTCTAGTTCATGAACTCTTAACATCATTTGAACATTCCCAGATCTAATTGGTTCCTTGATCTACTAATAAATTTGTAGAGATGATGGCTTCCCTAGCATCTCAATTCTTTCTCAACCCACTACATCTAAATTATTTGTTAGCATTCATCATTTCATCAGGGCTTCATATATCAGTTCATACTTTCCTACCATTTTGATCATAGAGGCCTCTCCTTCTAACATCTGGTATGACCAAAATTTCAACTTCCTTAATCTCAACATCATGCCACCTGACCTCTCAAAAAATTCCCAAAAAGCCTTCATTTAGGGTACCTCTCACTATACCATACTAGGCAGAATCCTATACAAGCATGGCTTTGATGGCCTTCTTCATTGTCTTCATATTCATGAGTTTTCCCATGCTATTAATGAAACCTATTATGGGATCTATGGGGGACATTTTAGTGGCCTTGTTGTTGCCAAAAAAGTCCTACATCTTGGATACTATTGGCCTACCCTTAATTAAGATTATTATTACTATGTAAAAAAGTGTGTCAAATGCCAAAAACACATTGATATACATCACACACATACTCATGAACTTCAAGTATCCAAATATTATTAGCCATTCTCACAGTGGGGACTCGATCTCATTAGATAAATCAATCCTCATTCATCTCAACAACATCAATTCATCATCACCACCATAGAATATTTCACCAAATGGGTGGAATACATTCCTCTTATCTCAATCAAAGTTGAGAAAATTATTTATTTCATCAATCACCACATCATTTATCATTTTTATGTTCCCCATAATATCATCATTAACAATGTAAAATCCTTCAAAAACAAGAAAGTCCAAGCTCTTTGTGATGCTTTTAGCATCAAGCTAAGCCATTCCTTGCCTTCTCATCTATAAGCTAATGGACAAGTGAAAGCTTCCAATAAAACCCTCATCAAGATGCAAACGAAGGTTGTAAGTTCTTTAGGTCAAGATTGGCACCTACACATCCCCTTCACTTTCTGGGCCTATTGTACTAGTACCCAAACTACAATAGGTGCTATGTCTTTCTCTCTTGTCTTTGAAGTAAAGGCCATCTTGCCTCTCGAAGTCCAAATCCCCTCTCTTCACATTTCTTTATGAGGCATCATTTTCAAGGATGATTATCATCAAGAACACCTCACATACCTCAAGTTGTTTGATAAGCATCACCTCATCACCCTTAACCGTCTTTGCATCTACTAAGAGCGGATCACCCATGCTTATAATAAATGTCTAAAAGATTGGGATTTAAATATCAAAGACCTCATCTTTAAATAAAACCAACATGTAACGAATATGGAAAAAATCAAAAAGGGTAAATTCTCTTTCTATTGAATTTGACCCTATGTCATCACCCATAAGTATGGATCAAGAGCTTATCATTTATCTTTTCTCAAAGGAAAACCAAAACTTGAGCCTCTCAATGCTTTGCATCTGCATCCTTTCTACTATTAAGAAAGATCTGATTAACCTTGTTATCTAACTTGAGCTCATCCTTGGTTTAAGAGACTTTCATCTCCCTTATACCCTTACCCTAATCCTCTTTAGGATACTTGATTACAAGAAAACTATGTGATTATCCATCATAGTTTTAACTTAATCTTAAGCATCGGCACCATAGCTCTACCCATGTCATGGCTCTCATGGATACTTTTTATCTATAATTAGATGAAATCACATGGTCATTTATCTTTCAAATCACCTTTCATTACCTATCAATTACCTTTTGTGCTAAAAGTCTTACCCCCATCAAGGTAGACCTCTAAGCTTGAATAGGCTTGTCTATGTCTAAAGCTATCATTCAAAATCTAAAATGGGATACTAAAATTATCGTTTGAATTCATATCTCTAGTATCATAGACTACTCCCATGAAGGATGACTACCAACTAAAAAAATGGAAAAAAGACAAACCACTCCCTTGAAGGATAGTTGTAATCTTAAAAAAAGGAAAATCCAAACTTGAACCACTGCCTTGAAATATGGCTAAGTAAAAATTGTCAAAAATTCACTCATTTGAAGCTTCTTACATTAATCAAATTCAACCAAACAAAATAAAAAATCAATCAAAATTTTCCCAAAAAGGGTTCACAATTGACCCTCTCATAAATACTATTTGTAGACTTCTCACATCAATTAGTCTACACCTTGTATCAAGACATGGACTTGTCTATTCTAGTTCTTGGGTCACTTATTGAAGGAGTAAGTCAACCCACATCAAGTTCCTACATTACCCCTTTCCCTTCCATTTACCTACCATCCTCTTCCTCTTTGTACCCTCTATAAATCAAGGGACTATGAGCTCACTTGGCACATTGTGCTTGTGATGGCATATTTTCACTAAAAACATACTAATCTGAAGTATATGAAAGGCTTATCTTCATTAATACCTATCCAACTTTGATTTAACAAGGTCCTTTCCAATGAACCCAATATGCCTTTTTCTTGATCCCTCTTATTTGGTTCATGAGGATGTTGTCTCTCATTACTCATTTTGTTACCTGCACTTAATTTATGTGTTTTCATTATCTTTTCAACATCATAACATCAAATCCTATCAAATACACACCACAACATTATCAAATTTTGAACAACTTATCATGAACCATAATAATGAAACAATCACATTAAACCATCCATTACCTAAATTACCATATTTCATCCTCTCAATGCATGAACATTACCCATACATCAAAGTATATATATACACTAGCATCATCATTATCATCAGATTTAGCCAAAACATAAACATCAATACATTTCATCACATGCATAATCTAAACATACAATAATCCATATCACATGATCACAATAACCTCATAAGCATAACAAACCATAATATATCATCCATAACATCAACAACACAACATCACAAATGTTTAAATCATAATAAATTGACATCCATCTCATATAAATCTCATATACTATCAAAACATCTCAAATTTTTTAACCTCTCTCATATATATCTCATGTCATCAGCATGTAGGCTGATATCAAAATCAAATATACATTAATCCACATAAAACAATCACATATCAACATCCATAAATAAATAATAATCATCTATACAATAACTATAACATCTAAAAATATGAGCATTAATCTGTATAATATAATTGTCATGATATCCATAAATAATCATCATCTCCATAATATATATAACATCTAAATCATATATAAACATCCATAAATAAATGATCATCATCATATAATCAATAAACATATCAACACCCATGAATTCAATGAATCACTATAAACATATCTCATAATCAATATAAGCATCTCCATCATAATCAACCTAACAATCATGTCCTCGACATCTGAATTAGATATATACATCATAAATACATGTCATGTTCATATCTCTTGATCATATACATCTCACATCATTGGCATGTAGGTTGCTATCAAAAATTAGGTACATATTAAAATCCCAACATATATATCAAGGTCTTGGGGCACCACTACCACTAGCCCTACCTACACCTGCACCCCCATTTGGTGGAGGTCACCCTAGGATACCCCCTATCAACCTATCATTACTACCCTTTATCCTGGTATCATGAGCACTAGCCCACCTACTAAGCTAACTTGGTACTCACCCCACCTTAGCTCATTAGGGCATTGTGCTAGTATAATTCCCTTGTATTATCATAGCTCCTATATAGGATCTAAATATCAAGCCTATGGAACAAAACTAAGAGGTGTTTCCATTGATCCACCTATCTATCTCAGTGAGTCTCTCTCCTAAGTAATCAAACCAAGTGTAACCCTTGGCTAATCCCTCTCTACTATATCTATGGTGATCTACCCCTATAAAATGGCTACCTATCCCTATAAGGTAATGACCTACACCTGGGCATGATCTCTCTCAATATTAACTCCTCTTAGTGACCCTAAAGAGTGGAAATCTACCCCTGTAATGTGGCAATCTAAGCCTAAGCTATTGCTAGTGCCACTAATATTTGTAGGTCACCCTGTACTTGTCCCCTTATTGGATCAATGTCTATGGGCCCATAGCCTCCATCACCCCAAAAAAAAATAGTTACAACATATCTACCCTAGTACCATGTTGGATAATTAATTGTGATACCTACATCATCTCTAACTCTATCAAGTAACTCATCATGGTCCAAATCCTCCTCTTGTGGCTATGGCTCTAGTAATAGAAAAATTGCCTCCTTCCTCTTGTACCATGGAAAGTTAGGTAGAATACCTTACATGAGTCTGAGTTATTACTGCACTCTCTCTAGTGGGATGAGCTATGTCTCACCATCCCATCTACCATATACTCACCTCCAACTCTACAGTGAATATGTATGGTACATGTTGACACTTAGATTTTCACCCTTGAGGAGATGCCTAAATATCCTCATCTAAGTGGCACCATGGAGACATTTCTCTTGTTATGGGTGATAATATTGAGAAATGAATCTATAGATAAGGGGTTAGTTCCCCTTGATGCACCTTTAAATATCTCTCTCTAACTTAATAATTCATGTATGAAAAGGGTTTAGGAAAACAAATAAGAAACCAGAAGGTGATGCACCAATGTTTATCTCCTCTTATTTGACTAAAAATATGGTACTTAAAGACTAACAGAGTTTCTCTCACATAAAACTCACAACTCCTTATGCATTCTCACATCAGTGTTTCACATGTTAGATTTAAAAAGGCATTCAAATTTTAGGATGGAAATGGATAATTCCAAGAAGAAATACAGTCATAGACCACTTTTAAAACATCTATAGACTAAGAAAAGAATACTAATAAAGACCTGCAACAACACTTTTTATGCACATTTGGTAGGTAATCGAAGATGACATGTTAGGAAAGATGACCTCTCACTAAATAAGAACAATAGGATTTGAACCAATACTCAATAGCAACATGTGAGTGGAAAAATAAGTTGTATTATTTCTTCAAGAGTCTTTCAAGTACAAATTTGTCTATATTTTTCCCAATAACCAGCAAAGTCTCAATCAAATAGCCAAAAGAATGCATATTTATAGCTTTAAGAGAGAAATCAAGCAAAGGAAGTCCAAAGGTCACTCAAAAATGTCTCACTTTGAGGATATCAATTACAATTGAATGTGAAAGAGGGTTGATGTGATTCATTCAATGTCAATAGGTCTACTTGTCTAAAACAAGTCATAAGAATGGTGAAAATTGGCATAAAACCTTCATAATTGGCATACGAAATTGCCTCCATCAAAGACCATCCATGAACATTTGAAACTAAAAATAGGAGAGTCAACACATAGCATTTTTTGAAGGAAATAGAACTCATGGAGATAGTTATAAAATGCTCTTTCTAACTACTAGTTATCCTTGGGATACTTGTGTTTGTTGATTTTATGGATGCTCCTTGATTTGGGTCAGCTATAAGTAATAACTCAAACTGTTGACCTATCTATTTTTCACTTATTTTATCTACACTAGATGATCAAGATCTTGCCATTTTTTACCTCTATATTTCCTCTCAAGTTCCCACCTTATTTTTTGCCTCCAATGGTTATTTTTTTTAGTTTGAAATTGATGGTTGTGGGGCCATCACCTTCCTTATTCATTCAGAACATTCCCTCAGACTTAAGTTTCTTTCAAAAAAATTCCAAGTGTTCTTTAACTATGGAAAGTGCCTTTTGAATCTTGGAAAGTACCCTCTGAATCATGGAAAGTACCCTCCAAATGATGGAAAGTGCCCTTCAAATCAATGTGTGGGACACTTTTGCTTGCAAGATATCCTTCAGAGAACTATTTGGGGTACTTAGATTCAGAGGTGTCCTTTAGGAAGATTTGTCTCAACCACTTTTCCTGAAATAATTCCTTTGAGCTTTTTACTTTTTATAATTTTTTTAGTTGTAGATAATTTTCTCAAACAAATTCCTTCAGGCTTTTTCCTTGAAGAAAATCCTTCAAGTATTTTTTTTGGCATTTTCTTCTGAGAGAATTCATTCAAATCTTTACATCGAGTCTTCTCCTTCAATATTTTTCCCAAAACAAATCCTTCAGCCCCTTTTTCCACATTAATTCATTCAAAATTTTGAATAGGGCACACTACTTTAAAAATAACCTTCAAAAAGATTGGGATGCACCTTTTAGAACTTCTATTTGGTCCACCTTCTTGTGAAAATACCCTTCAAATATTTTGTAAAGTACCTTTTAGATTTTTGAAAATGTCCCTTTGGAAAATTTGAAGTGACCCCTTTGAAAAAGTTGAAGTGCCCTTTGGAAAAGTTGAAAATGAACTTTTCATAAATATGGATATGCCCTTCAAAAAAGTTGAAGTGCCCTTTGAAAAATTTGCAAATGACCCCTTCAGCTTGAAAAGATCCTTCAAGGAAATTGTGCAAATAATTTTCCTAAAAAATTAGTCTTCATCTTTGGCAAATCTATCTCAGACAAATTGTTCAAAAGAATTCGACACTTGGCCAAATGAAAAGTCTAAAATAAATAACACTTAGTCAAAAACAAAGGACCTAAAAGGATTACTATGCAAAGGCTTATTAAAAGACCAAAACCAAACTTTCTTAAATAAATGGACTTGTATATTTGTTGTGGTATTTGTATAGAACACTTCTTTTAAATGAAACCTGCATACTAGACCTAGCCAAAGGTATAGACTTAGGTGACTAAGTTTTTAAATAGGGTTGCCCAATTTTGGCCTGAAGGGCCAAAATTTGGTTAACAATACCTATATCCAACCCATACTAGCCAAGTCTTGTATAGCCTCCAAACTATATCACCTAGTACTAACTAGGGCATCTTAGAATCACTTGATGTCCCTCACGCTACCACCAACCCCCATCATCACACCATCCTTCCTCTAGCAGAGGAATCCAACTCTATAATCTATCAATAAATAACCCTCTAATGATAGATCCAATGATCTCAACACCCATATATGCTTGTATTCCCAATAATGGAGTATAAATCTGATAATGATGTCAAGGTATCTGTGTACTCTAAACCCCCATAACTCTCTATAAATCTACACCAAAAAAAATTCACCCATATAAAGACTGTCCTCCCAAATACTAGCTCTACAAATACCCCTGTTAGTACATAGGTGAATCTCCCTCTAACTAAATTTGGTAGAGCATAGCAGGTCATGACTAGCTACATCATCATCAATAAATGTCTCTCTCATTGGGCCCTCTAATACAGTGGCTTGATGCTAAACCCACTAGAGTGGAATCATTCATGTGTTCAATCTACCCCATACAATAGATCCAGATAATACATGATCTCTTTGCTCTCTATATGATAGATTGGTTCCCTTCATATAGGCAATTAGGTGATCTTGTGCACATCCTCTATCAAGATGCTTATCTCTCTAGTTGGCCATTAAAATGTGTTAGTCATCGGGTCCCATATCTTGAGGAGGGTGACTATCATCATAGCATCTCTATACAGGTGTTGGTAATAGCACATCACTCTGAATCCAACTACCTCCATATGTAGTTAGTCCTCTGTGGACATAACATCTCGTACCTCCACAAAGTTCTTAGGACTTGATCCTAAAATTGGATCTGCTCACGGACCTGTAAACCAATCATATCCATCATAAGGTGAAAACCTATCCCTATTTATCTCCTTCAAAATATGACAACTTTATTCATCTTTTCTATCAATCACTAGTATCCTCACCAACATTATTCAATCAATCCCTTTTCTACACCTATCTCTAAAAATGACAACAATAATTTTAACCCTTCATGGATTTCACACACTTGTCACCTACTCGGTTCTAATTATTCTTATCACCTAATCACCTACACACCTCCAAACATCCTATCACTTTTATTATTCCTTAATACATATTTTTTATAAACCCTCTACTTTCATCTATTTTTAAACTACTCTTATCTACATATCCCATTCACCTATCACATTTTAATCATTTCCAACATACCTAAACCATTATCTACACAAACTATTTAAATTTTTACAAACTATTAATTATTTGAATTAATCATTCCACTATTCCACCCAAAAATTAACAATCAACTATTAAACTATTCTCTACATCTTCATTACCTTAACAACTATACACAAAACATTAACAATTGACCTATTTCCTCATCGCCCCACCATTCAACTATTATCTATAATTCTTTTAAATAATTATTACATCAAAAAACCACTTACCCTTTTTTTTTACAAAAATCCTCCTTTCATCTTGACTGTCAATAGATTCCCTAACCATCGATGGTCCTTTTGGGGTATTTTTACCCCTCAAGTTGACCATCATCGATTGGGTCAACCATCGATGGTCATTGTCGGTGACTCTCAGTGGTGACCCTCAAACCCTAAACCTCCTCTAAACCCTCCAACCTACCCTAAATATCTACTCTCACCATTCTTACACTAAAAATACACACCTAAACATATCTTACCCCTACCATTCTTTTGCATAAAATCTCATAAAACTAAAACCCTAAAAAACATAAACCTAAGGCATCAACTACCTAAAACATTTTCACAATCCCAAACCATGAAATTTAATACAACTTATATCCTATTTATATAACCAAATTCATCTTAATTTCAAAACAAGATGACCCTACCTCATTCTATAAGCATTGATGAGGTCTCAATCCATGTCCAGCTACCTGTTCATGCCCACCTCCCATGTCCATATAATCTATACTCAATCACACACTTAATCTCACTCACCAATACAATCTAGCTAACTTAATAAACACCCTATAATCATATACAAATTTTGAACTAAATGCACTTAGCTCACACAAAATGCTAATGTCAATTCATCGAATAGTGATTAAACTTTTACTATTTTTCTTTTTACCTTAGGATCTGGGGCTTTTACCTAACCGTCAATGATTGCCTAACCATCGATGGTTAACCATAACCATTGATGGTTGGGGTTCTTATCTTTTTATACCCTCTCAACTTGACACTAACCTTATGTTACACCAAATTGGGGAAACCCATTTTTCCACCTTTTGACCTATTTGGGAGTTACCCTCTCCCCCAAACATCAAGAACTACATTAGCCTTGAATTTCACATTGGATCCACCATCCATGGGATTATGTAGGTAGATTCCTCTTGCCTAGCACATCAAGATTCATCTTGGCCATCCTTTACCCAACCAACCATCCAACCTATTTTCCCATACCCACCTTGATGCTAGCCATTTTGGAACCCACCTATTTGCATGCCTTACAATGACTTCGCCTTAGTCATTTTGACCACCTTGACCAATTTTGCCATGTTGAACTTTTACATTTCATACCACCTCATACATGACCTAACCATTAATGTTTTTCTCAAGATCACTTCCTATTTTAGATACCTGAGTAAATATTAACCTTGTCTAAGAGACTTGATATGTATGACCTAATCAGTTATGACCAATGTTGGGGGACCGATTACCTTATCACTTATCTTATCACCTGAATGTATTGTTATCAACATTGGTAACTTTTATCTTTACATGATTTTGACTACTGAGCTTAGTCTCATTCTGTGTGAATTTTAAATGTCTAACCCTTTTGATCACCAACCTCATGACCCCTATTTACCTTTTATCAAACCATGACCCATTTTTTGGTTTTGCCTCATCGACTCCTAGTTTGAGGGGGACTACCTCCTCCTGTACTTGAGGTAATCAAACCTTGACTAGTCAACTATCCATTTTTGTTATATGGATTATTAACCTAAAGCTTCATAATAAAAAGGGGAAAAATGTAGACACTCAAAAGCATTACCTAGACTAGTTTTTTATGTCAAACTACCCTGGACCTATTCTCAATCTTAAGTTAGCTAATTACCTAACTAACTAACCCTAAAATCCCTTTTCCTGACTCTTAAAATTCATCAACATAAATAAGACACCTTTTTTAAAAACTTTTTAAATCATCAACTTAGAACTTACTTTCAACCCTTTTTTCCTAGGAGTGTGATCATTGTTGGTCAACCTAACCAGTGATGGTTAGCCTGACTACTAATGATCAGGTCTCCAAACTTACAACACAAGAATTTCTAGCTATGAAAAAGATAAGCATGATAAAAATGGATACTTCCCCATGTTAACCTTATAGCTAATCATCACTTCAAATCAGCATATTTATCTTGAACTAATTTAGTAATTTCTTTCCTCCTCACTTAGCAACTTCTTTCTATAAAATGAGGGCTTTTGAAAAGGAAAAGGGATCAAAAAATTGCATCCAGACTCTCTTGTTTCCTTTATGCAGGTATCTATGTGACCTAAGACTCTATCCATGTGACTTTTGAGGGCTAGATTACTATTATTCTACCCAATTTTCTTTAAATTTTAATTATCACACATTTTGCATCTAGCAGGTATCATTTATTTATTTATAGCAATTTCCTTCATTATTGACCTTTTTGCCTCAATTAGATCACCTACACCCCATTTCTCCCCTACCTGATCCATACTCATCCTTTTTCCCATTTTTCATTCTCTTTTCAACTCCACTTCAATATCCTACAAAACTTACATAGGAAACCATAGCTAGTTCCTACAACAGTCATTGGTCACCAAACTGTCACTGGTCAGACCAATCGATATCGATCAGCCTGACCACCACCGATCACCTATCAATAAAATGGTAAATTTTTATTTCCTACCCATTTCACACCTAACCAAACCCTATTTTTTCTTTTGATCTATTTGTAGAGACTATTTAGATTTTTTGAACCAGATCTTGACCCACTTGTGCATGATATTGACCCATCGTGCTAAAACTAGTCACCTTATCTAATGGGTATTTTATTATTTTTTGGCATAAACATTTGTTTTCTTATCAATTTTAATACAAGCACATTTCTTTTCTGTTATCAAATTATCTTATCATTAGGTGAGTGGATTGATAGCCCTCCAGGGAAGCTTTTACTTCTTGGATCTAGAATATGCTAAGCGGTCCACCCTTTATATCTATCTAACCAATAATTTGTTTTAATGTGGTCTTATTTTAGGTAGTTCTTCCTCACCAAAAAGGATCTCTCACTTCATCTAGTCATCAATGAGTGAAACATTTAACCAGGTACACACCCCTCATCATTTGTTTCTTTCCTTCCTTCTAAAAGTTAAGAATAGGGTTACAAATCATAGGAAACATCTATTTGTAATTACACAATTTTGACTCAACAAGGAATCATTATAATTAGAATAAGGGGGTGTAGGTCTAGAAATATTAACTCATAGAACTGAGGTGCAATGGAATTTATTTAACCTAGTGTGGCATTACTTAAAGAAGAGGGTGTTAACCCTAAAATAGGGGAACCACCACTTCAAGAGGTGTTGATTGGTTCATGGGTTTTGATTGTAATGGTGTCAACATGATTTTTAGAAACATGTCCCATGGTGTTATTATAATCATATGGCATGTTGTTTTAACCCAAGTTATTAGCTTGGGTATTATGATACTAATTTTGAATATGTCGATTAGGCTTTTAACCTTATCCTTTTTTATGTTGGTCTAGACCTTGATTCTAATTATTCCTCTATTACTGTTGATTATCTTTGGAAAATGGGTATTTGTAGATGCCCATGTCTTGATTAGTGTTTTGCACTATTTTCTTCACTTCAATTTCATGACTTTCAATTAGGTCTTCAATAAGTTGTCTTAATTATATGCATCGATAAATGGTATCGATGAGAACATGATATAAATTATAAAACTCATCTTCCTGATACCAATCATTTTTAGGTTGATATTCTATAAATAGCTTTGGTATAGTCCATATAATTAAATTAGTTGCCACTAGCTTTTGGAATACTACCTCAATAGGCTCTCCTGGTTTGTTGAATGGTCTATACTTGTTAAACCCTCTTCATGGAGTGTTCTTTGTAAAGTGTTTGGTAGATTGAGTTGTACATTTGGATTTGGTAAAGCCTACACCATTTTCACATGCCTTGATTATATCACTCTATTTCCCACCATGTTCCTATTCTTGTTAAAAAACTTAGGTTTTTTGTAATAATAGCCTAAACAGGTGGTTGAGTTTGAGTAGATGTTTAACCCTATAAATATATTTTTACAAGGCCTTTAGTTATAAGTACCTTTTCAGTCTTCACTCCCTTCTCAATAATTTCCTTGAACATTTTTTCACAAGAAAGTCTTAAATTTTGAGCTACTTCAGGGTGCAAATTTTGTGCAAAAATATTGGCCAATTGATAATCTAGTAAATTATGTTGAAAGTGACTAGCTAATGCTCTCCACCACTATAGGTATGTTGTGAATCTTTCTAAGTATTTTTGTCTTGATTTGTATAATTCAACCACTATTAACTCATGTTTAATATTATAAGATAAATGGTTGACAAATTTCTCAAATAGATCATTCCAATCTATCACTTATCCCTTAGGTAATTTAAGGAGCCAATCTAGAGCTTGTCCAGCCAAACTATGTGGAAATAAGCAGAGCAAATAAATATTGTTATAGGCTACCTCTTGGCATAATATGAAAAAGGCTTGAATGTTTTATCAAGGGTCCTTCTTTCCTTTTTATTTATCAAATATGGGTGCCTCAAAATTAGGTGGAAAAGGGACTTGAAGAATGCTTAAGTTAAATAGATAAGGGCATATTTATTTCATTGAATTTCACTCTTGTATTCCACTCTTGCATGTTTTTTGTATTATTTGATAGTATATAACCTTTTTGGGTAAGAATATACCCCTTTTCATGGTCCTATTAGGGATATGAACCCTTTGGATAGAATTTTGGTTTTGGTTTACCCTTTGATTTGAGTAAGTTTGTCACTGATTCCTAGCTATTTGATATTGATTCCTTGGAATCTATTGCTATGATTTTTAGGTATTTTGCTAATTTTAGGGTACCTATTATCAGTTCACCAAAGGGCATTGGTGTTGCTAGTTTTAAAGGGAAATGTTTTGGGTTGAACTTGCTAAAGTGTTTTTTAAAACACCCCCAATGTGCAATGAGTCTTTAGTTCCTTACTATTTTTAATGGGTAAGAGTCTCCTAGTGGTTGAATAAAGTATGATCCATATCATGTGAAATGTGTTTTGATGCATCTATCAGTTTATTTTGTTTAAGAAAATCTCTAGTGTCTATCATAGATGTAAGATTAACTAAGGCATGTTATGTTTGGTCTATCATTTATTATTGATCCTTAAAATTGGTATTATCGATTGAAGTTATAGCTAAAGAATCCATTAGGTTTATGACAAGTTAGTCTATATACCATTGACTGATTTTTTAGATTTTGGTAACAAGACCCTAATTAGTTGAGGAGGATTATACAAGTTATTCTTTCCCTTTACTAGTGGAATTGATGTTGGATTTTATAACAAAATTAAGAGGTTGCTCTAAGTGTTACTCTTCTACTCGAACAAGCGTGTGTAATTATTCTATTGAGAAATCTATCAAAATTTTATCTTCTAATTTTATCAACCTGAAGAGAGATTAATATTTGTCCTATATAGGCTATTATTCATAATGATCATGTTTAGATCCTACTATCATTGGGATATCATCAAACATAATATAGTTTTCTTGTCCATCATAATAATGTTCCTCCTCATAAATAAGGCCATAAGAGACCCCACTATGAGTATACCTTTGCTTGTTTGAAGATGGGTTTATATGTTTGTATAGTGTTTTTATATTTTGGTTTACAAACATTTAAGAGGTGTTTTATGACTCTTCAATAAAATAAACACAAGGTAAAATAAGACTATAATTAGAATGGAAATTGTGTGATGCCACATAATTAGAAGAAAGAGGTTCTAAGATTACATAACCTTGGTTGATTGGAATCATCAATGTATAATAGGGTAAAATAATCTTGGAACTTAGGGTATAGGCTAGCACATGAAAACCTAAGTTCAAAGTATGTTAATACCATAAAAATCTAAGCACAAATATGGTGGATCATGATTAGAAAATTAGAAAAAGACTTTTTAAATCAAGAAGCTTAAGATGAGAACAAATAAACTTAGGATGTGAGTTAACACAATAAGTCCTAAGCATAAGACCCAAAACAAATGGGTATCATAATGGTGCACCATGGAAAAAAAGTTGAATGGTTGAGGAAATTAGAGTGTGAGTGAATATAAGATGATCCAAGTTCAAAATAAGAATATAATAAGCAAGTTTATAGACAAATGGCCTTCAAAACAAACAAACAAATTTAACCCAAGTTACTCAAACCAAGTGTGAAAGGTGAACCACCCAAACTTAAGTTTTAGGAAATACTCCAACATAGACCAATCATATTTTTACATTAGAACTTGGAAAAGTGAAATTCTGAATTTGGGTGAAAAGAGCTTAGAGATTTTTCAAGTGGTAAATATTCTAGACTTACATGAACAACATAACGATGTTATTTTTAAATACTAACATAAATGATTTAATTCAATTTTAAACAAGGCTAAAAAAATTATGAATTTAACAAGTGTAATGCCTTTTTGTTCAAAATAAATGGTGTATAACAAGTGTTTTGGTTTGGGTCATGTTTTGGTTCATACACAAATAGTTTTTAGACTCAAAATATGATTAAGAAAAACATTGAAGTATACATCTTATCCTAGAAACTTACAAGGTGGCTTGTTTCTCTTGGATTTTATCGATATACTCCTTAAGAGGAAATAATTTGTAAATATAATAAATTTATATGTACATGAAAAGTAGGGTTTTTAGGCCCCCTCTTCTCTCAAGTGATTGTACTATGACATGGAACTTTAGGTTACTCACCCTACACCAATAATACTCCATGATAAAAAAAGGTTTATCTAAAAACTATAAGTATTGCATGATCTAAATGGTCTCATATGTGTGATTAACACTAGGGTACAACACATCAATTATATTTGAGTTAACCAACTTATTGTAAAAAGGTCTTTCCCTTTTCACAAACACAACATCTGTCAATTACTCAGTGTAGTCTGATGTCTAGGTTAAGTCATCATTTCAAGGCAATTTTTACTAACAAAGCTTGTTTAACCACTTAAATAATCATCCCAATAAGTCAACCTCAATGTGTATACCCCACTATCGAGTGGGTTTGAAATGATGTTGGGAGATGAATTCATGGGTCAATGCTTCCCTAGAGAACTTATGGGGAGGTGATAAAATCCTGCCCACAAGCCAAGATGCAAGAAATAAAAAATGAGGAAGGACTTGAAAGGTCATTTTGGGATCACCCAAATCACTCAAATTTTAGAGAGTGCCTTTGTAAAATTCCTTCCATGCTTGGACTAAGCGATAAAAAATAATAAGTGAAGTTTTTTTGGATCACCCAAGTTCCCTAAAGGGGACGAGGGAGCATACATGCTAAACTTGGTTTGCACAAATAACAATCAAGTCAAATAACTTTGAAACTAGTTTAATAAATGAATAAAATGACAAAAGGTAAAGACTCTTAAGAGTCCTAAGCTATAATTATTGCTCATTTTAAGCCAAGCTCAAATGTGATTAAAATTTTCCTTTGTTGTTGTAGAAAAAAGAAACTAGTGAAGTGTTTTAAACCTGTAAAATACAATGTTAGAAGTCTAGCAAGGGGTGTAGGATTCCAACATAAACTTAAAATAATTATTTTAACTCTCTATTTTTTTAACACAGGTCAATTTTTTTATTTTACAAAGTTATTTTATCATTCCTTAGGATTATTTTGCTGATACATAGAGACACAAATAGACTATTTGGTAATCCTACTGATTAACATGGTGATATCACTGATTAGCAGGGAAATATCACTGATAAATAGGGAAATCTCACTAAAATGATAAAAATGAAAACTAAGAAGTTATGTACCAATTTGGTCCAAGATGATCTCACTAATTTTTATATGACTTCATAATTTTACAAATTGATTTCACTATTCTGTAAAAACATAGACAGAGACAAAAAAATATAATAGTAAATCCTACCATTTTTGTAAGTGATCTCGCTCTTACTTAGGGTGATCTTATCATTCCACAAGTCAATTTTACTGATGTTTAGGGTGAATTTTCCAATTAAAATTCAATTCTATCATTTGGTCTAGAAATCATAAAACACAAAAATTAGAAGAAAAGAGGAGAAAAACAACTTCAAAAGAGGGTTTGAGTGCTAAATTAAAAGGATAAAATGATGTGTGAGATACAAGGTCCCATCAAGAATTCCAAAATGTATAATAGGATTATGAAACAAGTTAACTCATGTGTTAGTCATGAAATCTCAAAATAATCATAAATAACTAACATGTTAAGCCTACTCCCTCGAGGGGTGGTGCTAATGAACTCAAGGAACTAATTATGGAAGTAAGACAAGCAATGCCTTCCAAGTAGTGACTCTCTTTCATAAGTGATCAATAAGTGTGCTTATGCTCAGATTTAGTGTTCCAAGTCTTCATCAATGTGGTTTAGTGTGCACCTTTGTCATCTCTTAGCTCACCAATGTCTCTTGGTTCCTAGATTTATCCATTAGGACATGAGTGAAGCTTTTCTAGCAATATCTTTGCATAATAATGTTTACACAAAAATAACTTTACACCAAGAGAGATTGTTTGAAGGAATTAATGCATAGTAAGATTACACAAAATAGATTGAAAGTTATAGTTTTGTCTCGCTTATTTATAGCTTTTTTGAAATGTTCTAGATCAACCATGACCATTTATATTGAGATCAATATGTGTGGCCATGGACTGATCCAATCTCGGAAGGACAATTAATAAATAATTTCATCAATATTTGGAATTTCCTCTAAATTCCATGAAGGAGCATCATAATGTCATCTATTTATAAGGCATTTATAGATATTCAATAACTTTCATGGAATTTCCACTTAAGCTTCTAATTTGGTTTTGATTTTTTAAATGGATTTAATTAGTTTTGTAAATTTTTTTGGAAATCCATTGCATGTTTAATCAACATGGTCAAAAATGTTATTTTACTGAGTCATAATTTGACTAGAGTATAGCTATAATAATATGTCAATTATGTATAGGGTAATACCCTAGTTATAGTATTATATAAATGAATTGACACATGCACATGATGTGTGACCAAATTATAAGATTTTAGTGGTCTCAGACATCATTTTTCATGGTCACAATTTGACTTGAAGTGAATTTGGAAAATATAATGATTCTATAAACTGTCTTTCCCCAATCAGGGATCAATAAAAAAGAATTGGCACGTACATATGATGTGTGTGAATAAATTTGAGCATTTTAGTGATTTTGGTCTAGATTATGCATTGTTGTGGATTATCATTTGTACTTTAAAATTTTAGCACAATAGTGATAGGATTTATATGACTATAGTCGGCATGCCCCAAATAAGAACCAATTACAACAAAATATCTATAAGAGAGTTGTGAGCTTTCAATGTATCTCAACAAGGATGCATTCTTGGGAGAGATTCAAGTATTAGGTTGATCATTGATGAATTGATTGATAATTGATATTATAGCCCAAGGATTTGACTAATTACATGAATTGATGATAATGGATCATGATGATGAAATATTTTATTAGATTGGATAGAAGATGAGGAATATTGATGAATAATGAGACCCTTTATGATGGTATCCAAGTTGACCTTAATCATCCCATGTGACTAAACATTGCCTACATAGTTTGAAAAGACCTCAAACCAATGTAGTTCAGGATATATTATAAGATGACAAGGATGATAAAGAAGATGAATGATTTTATTATTAAAAAATATGTTATTTTTTAGATATATGAGTGGACTTAGATGCTAGACATGATGATTTGATGGGTATTTTATGAGTATACAAAATATGGAAGACTTGGATAAATGATTGAAAATTAGAGGTTAGACATGGGCAACATGCATGGATCAAGTAGTTAGACAAGTGATTAGGATTTTTTTTATGGGATTCAAATGTGATGAGAAGTTTTTATATTATCAAGCCATTATTTCTACAACAAGTATCATCATGGTCTAAGCAATCCTTGTTAATGTATCACTTGCAATATGCATCATGATGTATGTATGTGATCATGCTGATGTTTTGCCAAAGTGTATAGAGAAGGTAAATAAGTATAAAAGGGAAAAATTATGAACTCTACAGAAGGAATACAAATACATTAATGTGGCCTTAGTGTTATTTTAGCATCATTATTCATTACACCCTTTATAAAAGAGATATGATCTAATGTCAATTAAAAAACTAATATCAAAAGAAGATAAACATAGACGATCAGACAAACATATCCAAATAGATAATAAAATTGAGATAAATAGACAAATAAAGACAAAAAAATCACATGAGTAACACATAAGTATTTACATGTAAACTATTTTATCAATTTCATGTCTATGGCCTTGACAAAATCCTATGGGATGTATAATCAGGTGATGATTTGATGCAATGATTGGATAGGATTGGTCAAATGTGATAAGCTTGCTAAGATAAATGTTTGGACTTGGAATGTGATTTTAAATGATATGGACCAAGTCTTACAATGTTTGGTATGGGATATAAATAACATGTATGAGATGCCTTTGGATAAGGATATGGAATGGTAGTGGACATAAGAGAAGATGACTAGGATGTTTGTGGAATTTTGGATTTTACGATTTTTTTGAATTTTTGGAATGTTTTAATTTTTAGGTTTTTTTGGAATATGTATTACAAAATGGGGTTACTAGTAAAGGGAATACCAAGCTTACAAACTAGGAATGGGGAATGACATTGATGGAATGAATAAGGGACATGGATGATGCACAAAGAAGATAAGAGATGAATAATGAATGGACTAGGGGTCATCAAGGACTATATCATGAGAGAACTAGATGTCACATCATCAAAGTATCACATAGATGATATAAAAATATGTGTTTTATAACATGTATTAAGACAAATTTCACTTTCTTATGAAGGTTAAGATTGGAAGAAATGATGGACACAAGAGGATGAAAAACATCATGGTACATGAGACTTTAGGATGGATAGGGACAATGGATAGATGGATATAATAGATGAGGATGACATAGATGGGATAGAAAATGTATTTTAAGATATGAATCAAGGGATGAGGTGTAATTTTCACCCAAGTTTCTAGGTACATGTAGATAATTAATTATTTACCATAACACTAGAAACTAGTTTTCATCATGGTACTTGCCCAAGGCACCATAAAATTAGTTTTCACCATTATATGAATTGTTTTTTTCCTCAATTTATTAGAGGTAGGTGAGATGTAGTGATGTTGAGATTATCCTAATATTCATACAACACCTATTATAGAGAGGTGTGATGTTAGTACCATGTTGTGCCCTAGACAGACTAATATCCTTTTGACCTTCATTGATTCTTGAGTTAAATCTATATGGAAGTCTAAAATAGGTGTTTTCATAGTCCTTATGAGATACAATGTTGCCCAGTTTAATAAGGTTTGGAATGGATAGGATTAGGTTTGGGATTTGATGGTAGTGTATATAACTTGATGATGTGATAGGGGATGAAGGAGGAGGACTAATAGTTATACACATCATTGCAGATGTTGGATGTTTTATGTTTGATTGTTACCATATGACAAAAGGTTTTAAGAGATCTAAGACTTTATGATTTTTTTTATTTTGGATCCATTTACTTGAAGGATTATTTTCTATCTTGATATTTATTAGAAAGACTTTAATTTTTTTATATGATTAGATTTTGACTACCCCCTAGTGCCTAATTTTGGGCTTCACTAGTGGAATTTGAATTTTGACTTAATTGATCATTGTTTTGAATTTGATGGTCCTTGAGCACCTTGGAGAGGTTTTCACTAGGGAAATATTCTTTTTGACTAGGTCAAATATTTAACTTGGTTTGATTTTGAATTATTGGATCAATTTGACTTTATCAAATATAATCCTAGATCCTTGTAAATTAGGAACATGATGTTTCACCTGAATAAGAGTCCCACAACATGAGATCCTATTTATTCTCATAAAGGGATGTTATTAAGTGATCATTGATAGGAATAAAATATTCTATGATGGATAAAGGTAGGATATATGGTGTGATGAGGTCAATGAGTGATGGTGGGGAAGCATGGTCCACATAGAGGTTCCTAGAAGACCCAATTTTGAGATCAAATAAAATCTCATCAAAATTAGTGAAATGATTGTTAAGGCTTGATGTATGACATGAATATAAGGTAGGATCAGATCCACTTTGATAATCATCAAGTAATAAAGCTTGTATGAATTATGTTATGACTTCATCATCCTAGATTAGATCAAAAGATATGCCTTGTGATTGGTTGACATTCAAATCTGAGGTATCCTCAAAAGGTAAGTGTAGTTATGATCTACAATATTAAGCAAAGATGATGATTCTGACAAGGAATTTGATTCAAATATTGGTGTTGAACATGATCGTAATGTAGATAATATTGGTGTTAACTTTTATATAAATGATGCAATGTTATTGGAAGATGATGTTTTGAGTGTGGTCATAAAGAGGGTTTGTTGGATGGCATCATTATCCACAAGTAAATTCTTCACTCTTTATTTAATGATGGATCATTTGGGATGAAAGGACTTGAGGAAATGGGAGACTTGATTGGATGGATGAAAGGAGGATGGTTTATAGGTGATTGGATTATCATAGAGGGGTTCACAAAAGTAAGACTCATCAAATATGGGATAACTAGGCTCATCATCAAATAGGGGTTTGTCAAAGATAGGTGTACCACTAAATATGGGTTTGATGTCTTAACTTTTTGGGAGTGTAAAGGCTTGATCATGACTAGGAAATGAATCTTATCATACCCATTCTTGTTTACCCTTTGACAAGATTCATCTGATTCATTCTCAACTTCGATGTCACCAAGTTTGATGAGGTCTTAGACAAAGTTTTGGAATTTTAGGAATCAATTAATGGTGTGCCCTAGGTTCATTAATATATATAGTATTGGTTTACTTTATACTAGGAAGGATTAGGCTTAGTTAGATCTAGATGTCCTATGAGTGGATAGACCATCATGTCGATAATGAAAAGTTTGTGAAAGAGGGATTCTATGGATATAAGAAGGGGAGTATATTGCCTCTTTTCAATTTTTGACGTGGATGTGGAAACATTGGTCTTACAATCAAACATTTGTGATGGAGGCTATTAGACAAGGTTGTCAGGATAGGGTTCCCTTTGCTAGTGTGAGAGGGGATTGGTGATTAGTGTTTTAACCTTTTAGGATTTAGTGAATGTAAATCATATGTTTTTTAAAGAGATAAGTAAACTAAATCAAGGTAATAATATGCAATAAATATATCCATTTATTTTTTACATAATTAACTAGATTTAAACTTTCTAAAAATAAAAAAATAGTGCTAGTAATTGTGAATAAGGAATATGTAGAGGGGAATTAGTCCTGTGTTAGTCCAATAAAATAAATCAAAATAACACACTAAAATCCTAACACCTATAGCCTAGAAACTAGGGAGAACATAAGTAACAAACATACAAATGAAAACACAACTAGAACATAAAATAAAACACTCTTTTACCTTCATTGGAGCACTAAATGGCTTGTTAAAGTGGCTTGCTTGGCTTGTACATCAAAAATATTCATCAATGGAGCTTTGTTGGTTTCATCTTTCCTTGAAACCTTCGCTCGGTAGTTTAGATTATAATTTTAGCATGGTATAATTACTTGCATGAAGATTCTCTCTCTAAATTAGCATTATAACACTGTACTATCAAAATATTTGAATACATTTAGGCATAATAACTTTACACCAAAAGAGATTAGAAATCAATAGGCATGGCCTTGTATTTATAGCCTCAATAATTAACTCTCACCCAAGGTGAGTTAAGGTTGAGTTTAAACATGGAATGGGTTTAAACTAACCCTAGGTGAGTTGAGACTAACTCCAATTGAGTTAAAAATTTGTCATGTAATTATGATTTTCAATTACTAGGCATGGCTCTCAAATTAGATATTTTGGGATATTTTGGAAGAGCTTGATAAATCATAAAGGAAATGATGAAAAGGTTTGATATTTTGATTTTTGGAATTTTCATTCATAAATATTCATTAATTGTAAATAGATAATTTAACTAAGCATTTAATTTTATTTAATTAGTTAATTTGATTTGATTAGAATTTTAGCTCTTTTAAGATTTGATCAAGTGCCCCACTTATAGGTTCATAAGCCAAATTGATAGTTGTTATGTCACAAGGTGATTAAGGATGAATCTATGAGATGTTATTATTTCATATTGGCTAGTATCTCAAATAGGGATGACTCAACACAATTATAAACTTTTATGATTGATGCACATCCAAATTTAAGACATTTAGTGATTCCTAGGCTTAATTTGAAATGGTTAGTAGGAATCAGTCTAAAGTCTAGTCGAAAGCTAGTTGTGGCTAGAATTGGATGTCTATAGTTTACCCTTGTTTGGGAAGGAATTTCAATCTCTAGTCACAATAACATCTTATCAAATAATTAAAATGTCATATGTGCCTAATACTTCAACAACACTAGATGAGCCATGGATTCCCCCTCGAGGGATAGGTTAGAAAATAAAGTCGGCAATTACTCCCTCGAAAGAAGTAAAATGACTCGACCAAAAGGTAATAAGGGGTGGAAAAGACTAATTTACCCTAAGGTAGTTATAATTAGTGGCATAATGATCTACCCTAGTTGGGAAAATAAAAAGGATAATTTTCCCAAAGATGGTTATAATCATTGTCATAGCATGATAAAAAGATAATGATTTGCCCACAAATGATAATAATCATTAACCAACGGAAAAGGGTAACAAGAGAATGATTATCCCAAAAATGATTATAATCATTGGTATGATATGTTGGAATCAAAACAAAATGATTTTCCTAAAAGAGGTTATAATTAGTGGTACTATTGGTGGGATGATACATAATGATTTTCCCAAAATCAGTTAGAATCATTGGCAGAATGATGGGAGTAACATGGAAAATTAGATAATATGGCTCACATAATTAATATGTACTCATGGATTAAGATTAAGTTGGTAAAAAAGAGAAATATGAATTTTGAAAACCTGCTAATATGGAAATGCATGTCCTAACTAGCAAGGATTTATATATTCTTTTGTGATGTAATTACTTTTGTATTTGGGTAGTAATTTGGGTAGATTAGGAATTTTTTAGGTGCTAAGGAGAAGTACCATGGGCACATTTCTTGTAATATTTCTTGACCTAATTTTTGTTGTAGCACATAAAGGTATGCATCATGATAGGAAACACCATGATAACATAGCCTAGATATACATAAGGACTAACACACAATCTAATAAATAAGTGAAAATAATGCACCAATGATAAAAACCATGATGAAAATGTTGACATATGAATATGGATGGACTTAAGTATAATGCACAAGGAATCACCAAATGAACGTAGGAATACTAAGTCAAGGCACAATAAGAAAGTAAACAAATAGGCAAATAAACAAAACAAAACAAAACACCAAGAAACAAAAAATAAAGACACAACAAAATAATGAGAATAAAAATGAAATAAACACAAATAATTATTACTCACAAAGTTAACACAAATAACATGACATAAATAAGAAGATAGGTATTGCCCTTAGGCTATAGGAGATAATAACAAAAACAAAATGGGGGAATAGAAGAAAAGGAAGGGGTTAGATGCACTAGGAAAGTGGACACTGCCTATATAGTTCTATGATGCAAGATCCAACATAAAATTTGGGCCAAATGTAATTCTCATAGAATATGGGATAGAAGAAAATGATGATAAATAAAAAATTATTATGTTATAGAGGAATGTGGGAATGGTCTTGCAAAATGATGAGAGCATGAGATGAATCCAAGTAATCATTAATGTATCAAATTCAAATACCAATACACAATATGAAAACTCTTAAAATGGTGAGAGTGTAAGGCTTAAGGGCCAATAAGGATGGGGAAAACTAAAGGAAAAGTGGTTTCTTATAGATTAACTAAGATACTAGAATATAAAGAAGTGGTCAATTTGGTTATTTTTAAGAATTTCCTAGGTCATTTTTAAATGTTATTGGAATTTTTGAAGCATCTCAACTCAATCAAGAATGATGAGATACTAAACGTCCCAACTCAAAAAATGGTGAGATCATTCAAACTTGAAATTACTCATAAAATTGTGAGAGTCAGGCAAAGGATGACTGAGCTAACCTCAACATGAATTGAGCACTGCCTACATGGTCCTAGGATAGGACCTAAAGTCACTATAGTTATGTCTAGCAATGGATAAATCTGACTAGGTAGTAGTAAGTTCATAAAGTAGACAAGTGGGATAGTATGGCATAGGAATGGCAAGGTGGGAATTCAAGGCATGATAAGGGTGTTATTCCTAATTTGTCTATAAGAGGTTATAATTAATAAATAATGTCATAGGTCAATGATACTAATTTTTCCAAAGGTGGTTATAATTAATAGCATAGAGTGAAACATGGATTTGCCCAAAGGTAGTTATAATTACGAACACTTAAAATGAAATGAACTAAGAAATGAAGGATACAACTATCAAATAATTATCATAGTAATCCAAAATACTACCTATATTTAGAAACTAAATCAACTGCTGAAACTTGATTTGAATCCCCACCCTAAAAGTACCGAAAGAACCAATGGAATAGAACCAAGGTCAAAAGGTTTGGGTAGGGAGGTTACAAACAACTATGGTCGATATAAAAGGTATGGTAGAATAGTATAAATCATGGTCCAAAGAATAATGACATTATGGTACAATATAAACAAGCCTCTTAAATAATAATTTAGGTCTCTCAAGCAAAGTAATGTTTGAGGTGTATAATGTTCATCAGCTCATCAAGTTCATCTCCATCCAGTATAGTGAGTTTGTATCCTCTAGAGCCATAATTTGAAACATTGATATATGGGACTATCCAATTGGTTTTGAAATTTCCCTTCTTCTTCTTGGTCATGGTGTTCTTTTGGTTTTATTTGAACATAAGATCCCAACCTTAAACTCTTTATGTTTGACTCATCGGTTATAGTGTCCATGAAGTCTATTATAGTATGATTGAAGGCTATTGATAGCAACATGAATTTTTCATCAAGGAACTATATCTCTTGTAGGTGAGATAATCAATAATGTTCATCATCTAGGACATGTTTTAATGAGATACATAGAGAAGGTAACTTGAACTCAATGGGAAGAATGGCCTCGATGCCATAAACTAGGGAATAAAGAGTGGTTTATGTTGGGGTACCATACCATTATTGAAATATGCCTAGAGGGTGTGGAATATTATGAAGGTTCCAATCATGGCCAGCATCATTAACAATATTTGTAAGGATGTTGATAATGGTTTTATTACATGCCTCTTCTTGGCCATTACCTTGTGGGTAATATACGATAGAAAAATGTTGAGTAATATTGTAATCAGCATAAAGTGTTTTGACATACTTATTTTTAAATGATATTTCATTATCACATATAATGTCAGATGGGATACCATAGTGGAAAATGAGATTATTAAAGATAAGTTTGGAAAAAAAAATCCAGTCATGTGAGGGATATAGCTTCAACCCACTTAGTGAAATATTTGGTAGTGGTAAGGATGTATTTATGGCTATCAAATGAGGTAAGATTAATCTTCCCAATGAGATTAAGTCCCCATGTTGTAAATGACCATGATGTAAGCATTGGTTTTAGTGTTATGGGTGGGGAAAGAATCAAATTGGCATACCTTTGACATTTGTCACATTTTTTGACATAAGTAGCTACATTTGCATCTATGGTTAGCCAATAGTAACTAGTACATAGGATTTTTTTGGCTAGAATGGCCCCATTAGTGTGGGCTCTACATATTCCTTCTTGAACTTCCCATAATGCTAATGTTACTTCTATCAAATTTAAATAGTGAAGTGGAGTTACATCAAATCTATGGTGGTAAAGGGTTGGACCAAGTAAGGTATATTGTGAGGCTTGATGGGTAAAGGCATTATGATTTTTACATAATAGGTTTGGTGGCATGGTATGGTCATGTAGGTAGTTAAATAGTTCTGAATACCATATAGATTTGGGTCCAACAATATCATAGATTATTGAAATGGTTGAAGGTTTGTGAGTAGGTGCTAGAAGATTTTCAATGAAGAATTGATATTCTTTTGCCTTATCTATGTGTCAGATCAGAGATCCAATGGTGACCATGAAATCCATTATTCTATTACTAGTCCTTGGTATGTGCTCAAAATATATATTGGTGATCTATTGTTTGAGAACATCAATCATATCCTTATATGACACCATCTTGTCATGTTTAGTCTGAAAGTGGTATGTAACATGATTGATGATTAACTAAGAATCACCATAAACCTTGAGATGTTGAATATTATATTTTACTATTTAGTGAAGCCATGAAATGAGTGTTTCATATTTAACCATGTTATTAGTACAAGGAAAGTTGATATAGAATGATTTAGGGATAAAATCCCCCTTTGGTGTAATAAATAATAGGCCTGTCCTCGATCCATGTTATGTGAATAATCCATCAAAATATAAATTTTAGGGTTGATCCATAGAATGTGTTTCAATTATGGTCATAATGGACTCATCTCAGAATTGAAAATTTAGTTCTTTAGTATCTATAAGGGGATATTTAACAAGTTTATTTGTAAGGACTTGTCCCTTTATAGCCTTTTAGTTGATGTGTTATATCTTGAACTCACTTAGAAGTATGATCCATTTCACCATGCAGCCTTGCAAAGTTATCTTAGATAGTAGATACTTGAGTGGATATACTTTGTAAATAACTATGGTCTTGTTATTTATCATGTAATTACATAGCTTTTAGGATGAAAATACCATAGCTAAATCATATTTTTTAATAGGTGTATAGTTTTGTTCATATGCAACTAGTGAACATATTACATACTACATGACATGTTCTTTTCCATTATCATCATGTTGAGCTATAAGTGCCCCCAAGGATTTTTCTATGGTAGATAAGTACAATAGGAATGGATTTCCTATCATAAGTGGTAACAAAATAGGCAAACTAGAAAGATATTCCTTTATGCGTTGGAAGGCTTTTTGGCATTCTTCATCCCAATGAAATATGACACCCTTATTTAGTAAGTGTGTAAATGGATGGAATTTATTGGCAAACTAAGAAATGAAGCATTTAATAGATTAAATCTTGAATTGAAAATGGTGGATTTTCTTCAAATTAGAAGGTGGTGACATCTTGATAATGGCTTATACTTTGGCAGGATCAACTTTGATGCCTATGAAAGAGATGATGAAGCCTAGTAATTTGCTTGAAGTAACACCAAAAATGTACTTTTTAGGATTAAATTATACCTTATATTCATGAATCCTCTCAAATATTTTTCATATTGTAGTTAGATGATCAACATCAGTCTTTGATTTACCCAATATGTCATCAACATAGTATTCAATAATATCATGCATCATATCACGAAATATGACGGTCATGGCTCTTTGGTATGTGTCCCCAACATTCTTGAGACCAAATGGCATAACCTAATAACAAAACATTCCCCATTGAGTGGTGAACAAAATTTTATGTCGATAAATCTAGATTTAGTTGTATCTTGAAAATCCATCCATAAGTGAAAGCATTTCATACCCCATTGTGGAGTCAACTATCATGTCAATATTTGGCAGAGGAAAGTCATCCTTAGGATAGGCCTTGTTTATATACCTAAAATTAGTGCATATTTTTATTCCTTATGGATTCTTAATAATAGGCACAACATTCAAGATCTACTATGAGTAGTTGATTAGTCAAATACATCTCACTTCTAAGATTTTTTCCAACTCTTTCTTTACTAATATAGTAATGTGAGGATGCATTTTTCATAATTTATGTTTCACAGGTTTGGCATTAGGTTGTATAATAATTTGGTGTAAAACCAAGGTAGGTTCCAAACCTGACATGTTTGAATAGGCCCAAGCAAAGATGTGAATAAATTCCCTCAAAATGACTTTAATATTTTATGTTCCTCCTTAGTGAGGGATGCACCTAATTTGATCCATTTTGGGTCATTGAGAGTGTTAATGTTTACTTATATATTTTCTTCTATGAGGAGAGTCAAATTATCCTCCAAAATGGTCAGCAATGATTTGAATTGGCCTGCAACTATAAAGTCCTCTATTTGGACTAGCTCTTCAAGTTCTCCAAAACAAGATGAATCAAAATATCATAATGGTATGGATGGCCATGTTACAAACATTATGGGAAATTATTGAATAATTCAATCAAAGACATGATGTTCTTCAAAACTAAACTTAGACCCAAAGGCAAGTTCATCGTTGGTGGTCTCTTAAGCTTCATTCAAGGAAAGGTGAACACCCATGTTTAATGGCCCCTAAAATAGGTTTTCACTAGAATATTGGCCTTTCCCTTTACTTTTTCCCTAGTCCAAAAGTGTCTCAAAGAGGTTTTCACTTTGGGACCTCAATGTTTTATTCATTTTTTGTGGCTAAGAGTGTTCACATATTCTCTAAAATAAGATACAGGATCATGTTTGATTGAAAAACCTTATTTGTGGTCTCCCAATGAAACATTCTCTCTTAGGCCTATAAAATTGCAAAAGGCCTCATCATTCTCAAATTCATTTATAAGCACTATGGATTCTTGTTGGTCCCAGGCTATAAGTTGAGGGTGATATAAAGGAACCAGATTATGTTGAAGAACTAGGGTAAGGGTAAAAATGTCATGGGTGTCAAAAAAATTGGTATTAGCAAGGTCTTCATAAATGTTGTGATCAGACTCTACTTCATTGTCAACATCTTCATCATTATTTATTGGCATTGAAACATGAATAAGATACGTGGGTTCACCCCCAAGTGATTTAAACATGAGACCATATGTTCTTTTGTACCAAGTTATAGATATTAAATCAAGAGTGTAGACATCCAATTCCTATCACTATTATGCTAAAATTACTATTATAAGCAATATTTTGTGATAATGCACAATCTAGGCCAAAATCATTAAAATGTGCTAAATGGTTGGAACTTGTCATGTACAGGTGTTGATTTAGCCTAATGTATCCCTAAATGGGGTAATGCATTTTTTGTGATTATTATTTTTTTGCAAATCACTGAGTCAAATTGTAACCAAGCAAAATGATATTCTTGACATTGAATTATTCTAATTTGATAGCAGACATAACATACATATGTTATTTCGCATCCATAATGCTCTAATTGGGGTATTATTTTGTATACAACTAACACCTTCTTCTGATTATACTCTAGTCAAAGTATGACTTGGTAAAATGACATTTCTGACTAGGTTGATTGAGTGTGCTACATATTTCTAAATAATTGCAAAAAAATAATCAATGTCACTTAAGAAAATTAAATAAATCAAGAGATTAAGTATAAATTCCATTGAAGTTATTGAAAAACTATTTATTATAAATTCATTCCTCAAATCTACATCATCCCATGACATCATCAATGGGGTGGCATCCATAAGCCATTAATGGAATAAATATCAAGATTAAGCCTTCTCATTCTTCATTAATGCCCCATTTTTCCAAATATTTATGGCTTGTCCATCTAAAATTTAATTAATTTATAGCCACACATCTTGATCTCAAAATAGATGGTCATGGTTGATCCTAAATATTTTTAAAAAGCTATAAATATAGGGCTTCACCATTTATTAAGAGAGCTTAAATTGTGTAATTTTATAATGCAAAATTATCTTCACAAAGCTTCACCTATTTGAACATATTGATCAAACTCATGATCCTAAGCCATTGGTACACTAGGAAGTGATGGAGTAGCATGCTACTCATCATTGATGAAGACTTGGAGCACCAAATCCAAGGAAAAAACATGTTTTTTTGCCACTCTTATAAGGAGGGATGTTATTTAAAATATTTGGTAGTATTCCTTCTTTAAATATCTCTTAAAATTCATTTATAACACCCCATGAAGGAGTGGGATTAATGTTTTAGTGTTTATATGCTTTCTTATAAATATTTTCTTAACTAACACATCTCGTAATCTTACTTTACATTTTTGCACACCTAATGGATCTCACACGTCACACAAGTCTTTATACCTTATAAATTTTCATTTAGACCCTATTTGGAGGTTTTTTTTAACTTTTGTTCTCTCATTTTATGTTTATGTGGCTTCTGAGATAAATGGCAGGATCAACCTATAAAATGGTAGGATCACTCTGGAAATTAGAAGGAAAGACTTGAAAATTAATGAGATCACCCTATAAAATGGAAGAAACACATCTATGAATAGTAGGATTGATTTAATATACTTTTTATCTACTTGTGTGTTTTGCAGGATCAGTGATATTGTGTTGTGAATCATCAGGGTCAATTTGTAGAATGGTAGGAATGCATTGTGGATCATCAAGATCACTCTAAGGATTAGTGAGATCAACCTATGAAATGGTGAGATCACTCTAGACTAGAAATTGATAGGTGACTATTATTTTATTTTAATCAAATTTTATCATTTCAATGGGATCACCTTGTGCTTTGCCAATTTTTCCCTACTAGTCAATGATATTGCTTTATCAAAATATGAGATCATAAAACCAGTGTTTCTTTTATTCTATCTTTTAGCAGGATCACCCTATGTAATTATTGACAATTTTTTCCCATAGGCCAAAATGGATCAACCCCTATAGTCATAATATTATATAAGAGTTTATTATAATGTTATAAGATTTTCATGGTACTAAGCAGTTACAAGAGCAAGTCCAGAAAAGCCTAAGTTTGCACTTGGGAAATATTTAAACTTTTAGATAAGTGTTTAGGACTTTTTTAAGAAAATTTTCCAAGGCAAAGATCCCAAAAACTTATTTATTTTGGGAAAATTTTATGCAACAATTTTCCCAAAGACCTAATTATTTTGGATAAATTGTCTGCATCAAAAGCTAAGTATCAAATTTATTTTAGGAAAATTGTCCACATAATTATCCCAAAGTCATAATTATTTCAAGGAAAATGTTTGACAAAAGTTTCAAAGGTTTATTTCAAACAAATTTTTTGAAACATAAGGCCCATATAAATTGGTCCAAAATAAAAATCTCAAATGGTATGTTTCTCAAGAAAGTGTTCCAAACAAAAATCCCAAAGGGTATTTATTTAGAGAAAGTGTCCAAGATAAAAATTTTGAAGGGCCATTGCTTTGACAAAATGTCCTATACAAAAATATTGAAGGGTATTTTTCTTTGGGAAGTAACCTAAAAAAAAATCTTGAAAGGTCATTTTTTTGGGGAAAATTATTCGAATAATTTTCACGAAGGGTCATTCTTCAATAAAGTGTCCTAGACATAAGTTCTGAAGGGTCAAAAGTGTTTTCCAAATCAAAAGGTCCATGGAGGAAGCTAAGTATGAATTCTTTTAGGAAAATTATCCCACGACAATTTCCCTGAAGACCTCATTTATCATGAGCATTTTGTCTATAAGTGAAAATCCCAAAGAAATGAATTATTTCAAACATTTTATTTGTAATTATTCAATCTAAGGTAAAAGACTAAGTATGATTTAATTTAGATAAAGTAGCCAAGACACAAATCCCATGATAAATTTCTAGAAAAAGGCCTAAAATAAATAGCCTAAGTAAAATGGTCTACAACAAAAGGCTAAAACATAAAGTCCAAAGGAAATGTTGGGAAGCAGAGTGATGTTTGCACAAGTGTCAAAGTTTAGGATCAGCAGTCATCCATTATAGCTTAAATTTAATGGTCTATGGGATTTCAAATACATCTATGTGGACATCAAATTAAGGTCACATGGATGTCAAATATAAGCCCCAACAAATGACCATTGAAGTTTAAATATCCCAGTAACGATCATGTAGACATCAAAGTTTGAGATCTTGAAATAGCTATTGGAATTCAAAAGGTAGGATCAACGATCAATGTTCAATCATATAGGAAATCTAATAACAAGCATTGATTGATAGTTTAATGGGCCCAATTATATCAATGGCTCATGTTCAATCATGGATCCAGATCTAACAACATGTA
Source organism: Torreya grandis (assembly GCA_037957365.1). Taxonomy (NCBI): domain Eukaryota; kingdom Viridiplantae; phylum Streptophyta; class Pinopsida; order Cupressales; family Taxaceae; genus Torreya; species Torreya grandis. The sequence continues at coordinate 259,945 of JARHVA010000281.1, read as the reverse complement.
ATTAATTTAATGAGTTAAGGAGCTCAAGAGGTTGGCATGTGGTATAAGCACATGAAGTAGTAGACTAATAGTAGGATCCTAAGATCAATACATAATTGGCAAGTGGCATGAGCACGTTCAATCTAACAAAAGATAAATGGAATTAATTTAATTATGCAAATCAGGATCAACAGTGAGTGAAGGTCAAAGAGGTCAATGAACCCTAAGTACGAATGTATAGGTGACAAGTGGCATCAGCATGTGGGTCTTAGTAGAGGATCTATGAATCACATTCATTCACATCAGGAAGATTGATAGAGTGAGATGAATAAAAATATCAATAATCTGAGCTAGTTTTTTATGTCTAATCAAGTGAAGGAAAGCCCAAGTGACCTAGACAAAGGTTGACAAAGCAATTTTTGATGGGGCCAAGTAAATAAAAGGTATGGAGCTAAGTTTAAACATGGTTAAATTTAGACCAGAGCCAAAATTTTGAAGGACACCATTGAGGTAGACACATAAACTTCAATGGTTTCGTCTCTGGGACCAACTACATGAAAGGGACTCTTTTCCCCATTATTGCACACCACAACAAACTCGTGAAGAGCAATTAGCACCAGGACAAAGCTCTAACAGATTGATCTAGTTATTTTAACCACATTGATGTTGTAACCTAGCTAAAAATAATGTAATCCCTTTATTGGAACCATTAAGGAAGATCAAGGAGAGAATGATGTAACTATGCAACCACTTAAAGTGATCAAGGATCAATCAAAAGGTCTGAATGAGCATATTTTGTAGAGGCAATTGTAACTATGGTTCAAATGGAGTTGTGTTCATTTAATTCCCCTTTTTAGTGCTAAAGTTACCTTTCTCTTATAATCTTTCTCCTATAAATATATCTTTTGAGCTATTGTAAATCAGTACCACACCATGTATGGTGAAGCCCTAATGGATTGATGTTATATTTTTTCTTTAAACATTAATACAAGTTTGTTTCTAAGTTTTGAACAATTTTCTAATGCTACAAGTGTTATATGATGATGAGAAGTGATAATTCTCTATCTTTCCTTCCCTTATCCTTTCATGTTTGAGTAAGAGTTCCTAGTATAACAAGTCATATAGAGTTTATTCTAGTGTGTAAAGATTTTTCAAGTGTATAATTTTCCTTGGAGTGTGAAATCTACTCTTTGGTTCATTTTCTTTGTGTTTCTACTCACATCTCACCTCTATATCGAAATACTCATGTTAGAACCCATTAAATCTTGGAGACTAGTTTTTATGTTTTGTTTTATCATGGTCTAAATATGATGGTCATGTGGAATAAATTTTTTGTGCATCACCTCCTTTAGAACAATTTCAATTTATGCATTCTCTAACTCTTTTCCTCATAATTATGCAGTAGTTTAAGTGATAAATAGTGCACGATCTATTTAGGGAGCTATCCCTTAAATCTAGAGGCTCATTTCCACTATAGGTACACCCATATACCTATAAATGTTCCCATGTTGCCCAAATCTAGAAGAAGCTTGAACAACTTCTTCTAGGGTGAAATATTTGGTGATAATAGTTCTAGCATGCTTAGTGAGACCCATTTTCTTCAAGACCACTTGTAAAGGTGAATGTTGGTCTTGACAAACACTAGCTACAAATTGGTATGCTACTTAGCATTTGGTGACTCCTCAAGATAAATCTAGTTTCAAACCATTATTCTTTTATAAACTTACCCTCATAATCATGGTCCTCACTAGGTCTTCCTCTGTAAGAACATTCAATCCTATTAATCCACCCATTTAGCCTGAAATCCCTCTTGCAATTTAGTACCCATAGCCTAATATGCCCTTTGAAGAACAAGTAGACTTTGATAGGGTGGAAGAGGTAAAAGAGGCTGAAGAAGTTGAATATCTTGAAGAAGAAGACATGGATAGACCTCATGTTTTCCCTACCTTCAACATTGATAATCTAATCTAAATTCATGCATATGATGTCATCCCTCCTAATACCATAAAAGGTGTGCCCATGTTTAATGGTGAGATTCATATCACACCTAGTGATCACATTAGAGATGTCTCTAATTTTTGTAGTTTCCACAATATTGTTTGAGAGAAAATTACCATTAGACTCCTTGACATGTCCCTTAAATGGAAGGTTGTTGATTGGTATTAGGACTCTAAAAGGTGGATGAATCACAACATGGGATGAGTTTGGAATGTTGTTGACTTCCAGATTTGGAAATGAAAGTGACCATGCTTCTCTCATACATTATCTCAATGTGATAAAGAGCGAACCCAAAGAAATAATGCATGAATTGAATGAAAGGTTTCATAAGACTTGGCATAGTTTGTCTCCTCATATGAGACCACTTGCTATTTTTGTGTTCCCTACTTCTTTGAGAGCCATTAGGACTAAAATTGCTATCATGTTTCAATCTATGGGAGGTTCCACCCTTCCTGAAGCATATGAGCTTATTACCAAAGCTAAAAATAATCTTATCCAAGCTACAATATTTCCACCTAAAGTTTCTATGCCTTATTTTTATCATGCTTTTGTTAATACTCTAGATGTAGCCTAGGTTCCTAATGTCTACCAAAACTAAGGTGGCTCTTAGGCACGCAGAAAATAATGTTGATTGGAAAACAAAGTTTTTAGCCTTAGAGGCTCAAAATAGATGAGGTAATATGCATCAAAGTGCCTATAAAAATTCATTCCCCCATCATCAATAGTATGGTCATCAATATAGAGGAGGGAGAGGTTAATGGTAGTCTAACTCCAATAGGCATGCCAATGCATACAATCCTAAGCTACCACTAATGCAAGGGAGATGGTACCAGTTCATAGCAACCTAGTATAGGGATAATATTGGTAGCAAGATCAATTCATGGATACCAATAAGAATGGAGAGAAATATTTGGTGGCTCAAGGGGTAGTTACTCCCCTCCTATCAAATGAAGATAAGGTGATGATGAAATTTAATGAGGATTGGCAACCATAAGGAGAGATCTTCACCAATTTTCTAGTTGAAAACACTTTTGTAATAAATCAAGGAGCCTGTATTGAATACAATACAAGGTAAAAGAGAAAGGCTCTATGAGGTGGAAGCATCATGCTTATAGGCTCATCCAATCCTCTTGTAAGGTAGTAAGGCATGGCTGCAAGTGTGATAGTTACAAAATCCTCTATACCTCCAACAAGTCAAAATGGAGCAAGATCTATTTAGGGTGCCTATATTCCTAAATTTTTAAGAAATTATTTACCTCAAAGGACATAATAAAAGGTGATTAATAATGCTCTAAACATAGTGGATTCCTTAAAAAGTGTTAAAGCATCTATATCCTTGTGGGATATCCTTCATATGACTGGCCAAAAAGAATTGTTACAAAAGCAATTGTCCACTATTCCTGCTAGTCCTTCATCTTCAAATTACATTAATAGTCATGTTGTACTTGAAAATGATCCTAACACTATTGTTTAACCATCTACATGGACTGAAAAGCCTCCACCATTTTACCTCACTCTCATAGTGGGTGATAAGTTAGTTCACAATTGCATAGTTGATATTAGAGCCTATACTTCTGTCATGGCCAAAGTTGTAGCTGACAAGTTGGGCCTAAAATATGAGCCACATAAAAAAGGAGTGATCTATATATATGGTACATATACTAATACGATAGTGATGATTAAAAACTTAAATTTTTTTTGCATGATTGTCCTAGCTTTCCTATCCTTCAAGATATAGTTGTTGTTGACATCCTAGCTCACTTTGAAATCTGCTAGTCAAGGGACTTCATAGCTAAGATAGGTGACTATCTCTCAGCTGACTAGTCTTTCTTGTCTTTTATGATAAGGTATTGGACCAAGGTGACAATTAGAACTTAGCTTCTTAAAATATTTCATATTAAGCCTTATATTGAAGTAAGTTCTATTTGAATTGCATTGTTCATGATAAGGAGGAGCCTAATGTGGATGGGGGAGCTTCTAAAATTGAAGGAAATTATGATTTTTTTCTTAAATGAGTATGGTTTAGATGAATATGGACATGATCCTTATGCATAATTTGATTAGACTGACCTAGGGACTTACATTATGCATGAATAGCCATTTGAAGAAGTTGAGGTAAGCGTAAAAAATTCTCATGCTGCTGAGTGTAACTATATGATTCATGAGTATGATAATCATAGGTTGATGAACCTAATTAAGAACCATAGTGGGAAGAATGATGTTTTAATTCATACTATTGATGAATATGTTCTAGATGGTGAAACTCATGAAGAAGAAGAGAATGACTTATGGATAAGATTTGAGGCCATATGTCAAGAATTTGACAAGATTGGTAATATTCCTTCTTCTCCCAAGAAATGTATATCTAATGTGTTTTTTTATGAAACTAATGAGTAGGCTCTCATGTTTTCTATGAATTATGAAATCAAAGGGCATGTTGTTAAGTAAGATGGACATCAATTTGCTATTCAAGATCTTGTAGTTCTAGAGGGACCTAGTGAGGTCAAGGCAAAAGTTGTTATGACTAAAGAATAGTTAGGAGATCCATCTAGCATTGAGCCATGTTTAAAAGGTTTGGATCAGAAATAATAATAACTTGATACTCCTAAGCATCAAGTATATCCTATGTAAGAAGATAGAAAGGTTGAGGTAGTTGTCATCTTTACTATTCTGTAGTATGAGGAATGTATGTCAAATATGGAAATGATCAAAAGGATTGTAACTCCAACCAAGGCTCTTGAAGAGAAATAAATATCATTCATGAAGGTCCCAGACATTTCACTTGTAGACCTAAGGATAATTAAAGGTGATAGGATTCTTGATCACCTACATACGCAAGTGATTGGTGGTGAGCATGTTCTTCATGCTAGGTTGCCTTCATGGAGTGATAGGGATGATAGGGGAGCCATTTTTGACCCTAGTTGAGGTATGATCAGATGTTTCACCTCTATAGGTAAGTATTGTAAACATTAGGTTAGGTGTGTGTTTCTTTTTTTGTTTTGTTGTGTTCAATAAGTTCTCTAAGGTACAATTGTGTTTTTTCTTAGATCTTGTCTTGTGGGTTGCTTCTTCTTTGTCTTTACTTATGTTTTATGTGTTGTTCAACATAGTTTATGTGTCTAGCCTATATAATTGTAACTATATATCCCAATAGATAGGATTAGGAAACTATTTATGGCATATCAAGCATACCACCCTTGAGAAATTGTTAAATATGTTGACCTTTTTTTCCCACAAAGATCAACCCCCTATAGTCATAATCTTGTATAGGGGATGATTATAATGTTATAGGATTTTCATGGTGATGAGAAGTTGCAAGAGCAAGTCCAAAAAATCTTAAGTTTTCACTTGGGATTTATTTCAACTTTTAGCTAAGTGTTAAGCACTTTTTTGAAAAAATTATTCGAGGCAAAAATCCCACAGACTTATTTCTTTCGGGTAGAAGTTCTACAACAATTTTCTTGAAGACCTAATTATTTTGGTAAAATTGTCTACATCAAAAGCAAAGTGTTAGATTTATTTCAAGAAAATTATCCTCATAATTTTCCCAAAGGCATTATTATTTTAGGTAAAATATTTGACAAAATTTATGAAGCCAGGATTCTTTTGGACAACCTATCTGAAACACAAGGCCCACAAAAATTGGTCCAAAATAAAAATCCCAAAGGGTGTGTTTCTTGGGAAAGAATCCCAAAAAAAAGCATGAAGGGTATTTCTTTTGGTAAAGTAACCAAGAAAAAATTTCTAAAGGGCCATTGCTTTGACAAAATATCCTATACAAAAATCTTGAAGGGTATTTTTCTTGGGTAAGTGCCCTAAACAAAAATCTTGAAAGGTCGTTTTCTTTTAGGAAAATTGTTTGAATGGTCACTCTTCAGCAAAGTGTTCTAAATAGAAGTTCTGAAGGGTCACAAGTGTCATTTGAATCAAAAGTTCCATGGAGGAAGCTAAGTATAAATTATTTTAGGAAAATTATCTGGAAACAATTTCCCCAAAGACCTCATAATTCTCGAACATTTTGTCTGCAAGCAAAAATCTTGAAGACATGAATTCTTTCATATATTTTGTCTACAAGAATTTGTTCTGAGGTAAAAGACTAAGTATGATTTATTTTTGGGAAAGTAGTTGAGACAAAAATTCCATAATAAATTTCTAGAAAAAGGCCTAAAAGAAATAGCCTAAACAAAATGGTCCACAGCAAAAGGTCAAAACACAAAGTCTAAAGGAAATGTTGGGAAGCAGAGTTATGCACATTCAAGTGTCAAAATTTAGGCTCAAAAGTCATTTATTAGATCTTAAATTTAATTGTATATAGGATTTTAAATAAGTATACATATATGTCAAATGAAGGTCATGCAGACATCAAATTCAAGCCCCAGTAAATGATCATTGAAGTTCAAATATCCCAATGATGGTTATGCAAATGTCAAAGTTTGTGCTTATGAAATAGACATTGGAATTCAAAAGGTAGGATCAATTATCAATGCTCAATCATATATGAGATCCAATGGTGAGTAGTGATTGATAGTTTAATGAGCCCAAGTAGATCAATGGCTCGTGTTCTATCATGGATTCAGATCTAATGGCATACAAGCAAGTCAATGAGTCAAGGAGATCAATATATTGCCACATGGTGTAAGTGCATGAAGTATAAAATTGATAGTATGATTTTAAGATCAATGCATGATTGATAAGTGGCATGAACATGTTCAAGCTAATAGAATATCTATGGAGCATGTTTAATCATGCAAATCAAGATCAATAGTAAGGGTCAAAAAGGTCAGTGAACCCTAAGTATAAATGCATAGGTGATAAGTGGCTCAAGCATGTGAGTCTTGGTAGATGATCTACATATCACATTCATTCACATTAGATAGATCAATGGATAGATATGAATCAAAATATCAATGATCCAAGCCAATTTTTTATGGCCAATCAAATGAAGGCAAGCCTATTTGACTTAGATAAAGGTTGGTAAAGCAATTTTTGATAGGGTAAAGTAAATAAAAGGTATGGAGCTAAGTTTAAACATGGTTCAATTTGGACTAGAGCTAATGTTTCTAAAGATGCCACCAATGTGGACATGTAGACTTCAATGGCTTTATCTCCAAGACAACTTCATGAAAAGGACCCTTCTCCCCATTATTGCATGTCATAGAAAACCAGTGAAGAGAAGTTAGCACTAAGATAAAGCCCTATCAAATTGATCTAATTATTCTAATCACATAAACACTAGAACCCAACTCAAAACAACTTGATCCCACCATTATAACCATCAGGGAAGATCAAGGAGAGAATGTTGTAATTGTGTAACCATTTGAAGTGATTAGGGATCAATCAAAAGGTCTAAATGAACATATTTTGTAGAGGTAATTATAACTAGGGTTTAAATGGATTTGTTCTTATTTGATTCCCCTTTTCAGCACCAAATACCCCTTTCTCTTACGGCCTTTTTTTTATAAATATAGCTCTTGAGATATTGTAAAGTAGTACCACACTACATATGGAAAATTTGTGCTCGATTGATGTTATATTTTGTCTTTAAACATTAATAAAAGTATATTTCTAAGTTTTGAACAATTATCTAAGTTTTCAAGTGATGTATGGTAATGAGAAGTGATAATTATCTATCCTTCCTTCCCTTATCCTTACATGTTTGAGCAAGCGTTCCTAGTCTAATAGGTTATATAGAGTTTAGTTTAGTGTGTAAAGCTTTTTCAAGTGTATAATTGTCCTTGGATTGTACAATCTACCCTATAGTTCATTTTCCTTGTGTTTTTACTCACATCTTGCCTCTATATTGAAATACTCCTGTTAGAACCCATTAAAGCCTAGAGACTAGTCTGTATGTTTTGTTTCATCATGGTATAAATATGATGATCATGTGGAAGAATTTTTTTGTATATCACCTCATTTAGAGTAGGTTTAATTTATGCATGTATCTAACTCTTTTCCCCATAATTAAGAATTATTTTAAGTGATAATAGTGCATGATATATTTAGGGAGCTAGCCTTTCAATATAGAGGCCCATTTCCAATATAGGTACACCCACATACCTATAAATGTTCCCATGTTTCTGAAATATAAAATAAGCTTGAACAACTTATTATATGGTGCAATATTTGGTGACAATAGTAATGGTGACAATGCGCTAAAGAATGGTCAGATGACTCTGTGACACTATGAGATCGATCTGCACAAGAAAACAAAGACTTAAAATAGCAAGCTATAAGATTTTTTAATAATTTTACACCCTCATTTTAGACTTCTAACATCTTATTTGTAGGATATAAGTCACTTAGTATCCATTTCATAAAAAAATCAAAGGAAAATTTAATTCATACTTTGTTTTGATGCTTTAAAAAGAAATCTCACATTAGCTAAACACTCTTAAGAGTTTTATTTTCATGCTTGTTTATAAAAATTGTTTCTTCTTTTAGAAAAATGAGTATTGTGCATATGTTATCCCCCTATCCCCTTTATGGAACTTGGGTGACCAAAAGTGATCATTATTTTCATTTGGTGCCTTGTTCAAAGGCATGCAAATAAAGTTGCTAAGGCTCTCCTCAAATCCATATAGTTTGGGTGATCCTAAAATGACTATAAAGCCTTATCAATTATCCTTTTTATTATGCACTTTGGCTTGTGAGAGGGATTTCATAGCCTCCTCACGAGTTATCTAGGTAAGAATTAACCCATTAAAAATATCTCTCAACATCATTTCAACCTTACTCCATGGTAGGGTATATAAATTGAGGGTGACCTATTGGGATGCTTGTATTGAGTAGTTAAAATAAGATTCATTAGTGGCTATCGATCTCAGACTATAATCATAACTCAAACATCATACTACACTAAGAAATTAACATATGAAGTGGTTATGAAAAATATAATACCTTTTCATAACAATCCAGTTAAATCAGATCCAAATGATCACATCTAGTGTCATTCACACTTGGGACCATCTAGATGCATGAAAAAAATAATTTTAGAACAACCCCACTTACTATGGACATAATATTGATGCAAGGTGAGTAGCCCAAAGTTCTATGCCATCATACAAACTATTGAAATAAGAGGGGGTGTAAAAACCCTAATTTTCATGTGCTTTTATTTTTGGATTAACAATTAAAATCCTCTCAAGAGCATGTATATAGACAAAATTCAATAGTATTATGCAACATTGTTAGTTTTAGGATTTAGGATGTTATACTTAGGTGTGTTTATCATTTTATCCTTTGCTTTCTTGGTCTTTTTAAGTCTAAAACTAATTGTGTGAAATATAAAACATGTCAAGAAACCAAACACTTTTTTCATATGCTATTCTATTTGAACAAAGAGGTGTTAGCTAACCAAATCAAAATCACTTTTTGCCTTATTCAAATTTTCATTTAAAAGATTGTGTTTGTGTAATCTGAATAGTATTGTTATGTTTTCCATTTGATTCTAGACCATTTTCCCACTTTTCAAAATCTCAAAGTCCTTCATTTTCTATCTAAATTCAAAATCTCACCTTTTTGAGTTCTGCTCTAATGTGTTATTAGTTTACCTTTCGCACTTGGTTTGAGTAACTTGGGTATGATTTCCCATTTGGATTTAAGGCCTTTACTTAGACTCATCATCATTTTATTTTTATTGTGTACTTATATTATCTTGCATTTGCTCATGTTCTAAGTTCTTGGACCATTTTACATCCTATTACCATATGACAACATTGTGCTCCCATTTGGTTTTAGCTTTATACTTAGGAGTTATTGTGTTAATTCATGATTTGAGCTTCTTGGTTCACATTGTTATCTTTTTAATCAAAAAGACCTTCTAATTTTCTAGTCACAAATCTTCATAGTTGTATCTAGATTTTATAGTATTGATGTATCTTTGACCTAAGTTTGTTGTGATATTTTTCACTTTAGGTTTCAAATTTATCATACTCTCTTCCAATTTGATGATTTCAACCCACCAAAGTTGAGCAAATTCATAACCAATTTCTTTTAATTGTATGGTACTTCACCACTTATTTTATTATAGTCTCATTTTACCTTGTTATTTGTTTAAAAATATCCAAACAAACCTTTTAATGTTTACAAAACATATTTCACATCTTAGAAAATGAAGAGAACAATTGTTCAAGCATGACACAAAGGTATACTCTTAGTGGGGTCTCTTACAGCCCTAGTTACAAAGAAGATCATTTTATGATGGACAAACAATTTTATTGTGTCCAAAGATATCCCAATAATTGTAAGGTCTAAAGAAGATTATTATGAAAATTAACCCTTAGAATACAAATATGAATCCTACTAAAGTTGATATAATTAGGTGTTAGGCTGCCACCAGACTTCCCTATGGAACAATTGCACATACTTGTTAGGATAGAAAAATAACAAAAGCAACCTCTTAATAGTAATACAAAATTCAATATTACTTCTTCCAGCAAGGGAAAAGAAACACTCATAGAGTCTACACCCAACTATCAAGATCTTACTACCAAGATCAAGAAAATTAGTCGATGATATATAGAATAGCTTATTGTAGACTTGACAAACTCTTTGGCCATAACTTTGATCAATAACAAGGCTTCTAAAGAGAAAGAGAATGTGATAGATCAAATGTAGCATATCCTAGTTGAGCCTACATCTATGATATACACTAGCACTTCTTATGAACAAAACAAACCTATGGATGCTTTGCAACATGTTTCACCTAATACAAAACATACATTTTTCAATCACCAAGAGGCCCTTATCCCTTCACAAAACCAAGGGATGAAAAACTCAATGCATATTGGGGGGGTTATTCAAAACACTTTGACAAGTTCCTCCCAACCCACACATCCTTTGGTAAATAAACCATAGACTCCTCAAAACCAGCAATATACTTATAGTTTATAGCAGCCGATTTTGGGAAATGTCCATCAACCACCTAAGAATTAATGGCCAACCTACTAGACTTAGTGAGTAAATCAAAACAAATTCATTGATTGTAGGGTATGTATCCCTAATAAAATAATGCAATAGGGGCACATACCACCCCAATAAAGTTATATTCCACCTACAAATGCACCAAACATGCAAGAGTGGAATTTGATGAAAGAAATTAGTGTCAAGACTAGAGATAAGAAATTGAGTTAAGAAATATAAGTTCAATGAGATATGTCCAGATATATTCAACTTAAGTATTATCTGAGTCCCATTTACACATCATTTTAAGGCACCCAAATTTGATAAATGCAAAGGGAAGGGTGACCCTTGAGAATATATCCAAGCCTTTTTCATACTATGTAAACAGATAGCTTATAGCAATGTTTATCTGCTTTTCTTATTTCCATACAGTTTGGTTGGACAAGCTTTGGATTGGATCCTCAAACTATCTAAAGGATCAATGGTATATTAGAATGATTTATCTAAAAAAAAAATCAACCTTTTCTCTTACAACATTGAACATGATTTGATCATGGTTGACTTGTGAAAAGAAAAATAACAAGATGGGGAGATATTTGTAGCATATATATAGTAATGGAGAGCATTAGCTAGATGATTTCAACATAATTTTATAGATAAATAGTTGGCAGACATATTTTCACAAAAGTTACACCCTAAGGTGGATCATAATCTTCAACTCACTTGTGTAAACGCAATCAAGTAAATCATAGACAAGGGTATGTAGATTATGTAGGCTCTTATTACTAAAGGCTTTATCAAGATTTATTCACAAGGTTAGACATCTAATTAGACCCAATCACCTATTCAAGATGTTACTAAAAAAATCCTAAAGGATTTAGGAAAAACAAGAACATGGTGGGAAATGGAGTGATAGAATCTAGACATGTGCAAATGGTGCAAGCTCTGCCAGCTTTGAATGTGCAACTAGCTCTACCTAATTCATCGACCATTTTGTAAAGAGCTCCTCCATAAAGGGCATTCAATAAATATATAATATTCACCAAATTGGGAGAGCCTATTGAGGCCATGTTCCAAAATCTTATAGTAGTCAATGTTATTATGTGGCCCATACCATATCTATTCCCTAAAGATCAACCCAAACCTAATTGGTATTGGGCATATGAGTTTTGTAACTTTCATCATGCTATTGGCCATGATGTTTATCGATGTGTTTAATTGAGGCATCTTATTAAGGATTTGATCAAAAGTGGTGAAATTGAATTAAAACACGTGGCATAAAACACTAATCAGGATATGGGTATTTATAAAGACCCATTTCTTAAACATAATCAATAGCCAGCAAGAAATAATTAGAATCAATAGCAGAACCAATGTCAACAAGCACAAGGCCAAAATCATAATCAACATGATCATAATCAATATCATAATACCCATCCTAATAACTTGTGCTAAAATAACATGCCATATGATTATAATAGCACCATGGGATCTATTTCTATAAATCATGTTTCCACTATCACCATCAGAGCTCATGAACTATTTTATGTTTTTCAAAGTGGTAGACACCCCATTATAGGGTTAACACCCTCTTTTTCAAGTAATGTTGTCTCAGGTTTAAGCAATTCCATTATACCTTGATTTTCATGGGTTACTATTTTTGGACCCCTTTTTCTAATTATAATGACTCCTTGCCAGCTCAAAATTGCAAAATCATAATTAGATGCTCATGAGTCACCATTCAAGTCCTTTTGCCTTTTCCTTTTAATAATAATAGATCCTTGTTGACTCTAGATTATACAATCATAACTAGATGCTCATGATTCACCCTTCAAGGCCCTTTGCCATCTTTTAACACTATATCAGACATGAACATTGTGCCTTTGATCCAAAATTGAACACTGCACCAGTCAAGGCTAAACCCTCTTATGCTTCCATTGAAAATTTGTATAGTATCTTAGAACAACTAATAAACCCCTATAAAAATTTCTATTTTATATATTTTACATTCATTGGAAGTCCAAAAAACTATTTTGAATGACTTCCTCCAACAATCCACTATTCCCCAGGACATTAACCTTAAACAATTCCAAACACTTTGTTAGGTTGTGGAGCTAAAATATTCACTGATGCAGACATGGAGGAGGTCATTGGAAGAGGTTGTTGAGCATCACACACACTGGCATTGGTCAGGCCAACCGATGTCGGTAGGATTAGACAGGAAGAGCAACTGACGTCAGTCAAGGATCGGCCAGTGTCGATCACCTCCAGGCAGATAGGGACCGACGTCGGTCACCTGTGTGGTTCAAAACTGCCAGTTCATAGACAGTTAGTTAAAGAACCAGTTTTTTGCATGATGAGATCCAATTATAGACTCAAAGCTATGGATCTAATTATTGTAATTGGATGTCTAATTATTGTTTGCATGAGATCTATTTAAGAGACTCATAGGCTGTATTGTAAAGTGTTCTAGTTTGAGTTGAGCAAAGTTAGCTCCTTCTATGTGTGAAGTGAGCAAGGGTGTTCCTCCTAGTTCTATAGTAGTGCCAAGTGTGGGTGCTAGTTTGGAGAATTAAAAGGGTTCTTCATGTATGTATGATCTTTGTTAGTAGGTGTGCATGGCTACATTAGGAGATCTGCATGGTAAGTAAGATCATTAATCTACAGGTGTATGTGGGTGCGAGATCCAGGTTTACAGGTGTGCAGAACCTGATTGATTTGTAGGTGTGCAAGATCAGGGAGGATAGCAACACAACAGTGAGTAGTATTAGGTAGGATCTACTTGGAGTACAGTGTGTACTCAGTTATAGAGCAAAGAGGAAGGCAAGGTAGTTCCTTCCATAAGTAAGATCATTGAGTTTCAAGTTATTGCAGTTCAGGGGAGATCTATTTGAAGTATGATTGTGTACTTGGAGTGTGTGGAGCACTTGTGGAGTGCGTGGAGCACTTATGGAGTGCATGGAGCACTGGTGTACTGGCAGTAGTGGATACTGACTGGTTGGAGGTGAACACCAACTCTGTGTTTGAGTTGTGTGTTGGGACCGTAAGAGAGAGAGCTTTGAGGAGAGAATTAATGTTCACTTGAGGTGTGGGAAGCCTCTGAGACGTGGTGAAGAAGAAGTGGCATCTTCTTTATTGTATTCTTTTCTGGATAAGTTTTAATACAAGTTGTGTATTTTCTCTCATATTCTGTGTTGTTTTTGGTTTCTAGTTACTTGTTACTTCTGATTAATTTCGCATCTTAAGTTGCTTATATATGGTAATCAATTGTGCTTCCATGGGTTCCTAACAGTTGGTATCAGAGCTAAGGTTGCAGGGAGCAGGTTTTGTGTTTGGTTATAGGTCACTCTTAGGGGTTTTTGATTGAGTGGGAGTAGAGCAATGGTAGAAGAAAGCAAGCTACGAATGGAGAAACTGAATAGCACGAATGGTCACTTACGGTGTTATGGAAAGAAAGAGTAGGTAAATAAAGATTATTGGTTGGTAGTAGATCAGCATGAAGAAGCAAATGTTGCAGGTGTTGTTGCACAAGATGCTCTAGATAAAGTTGAATCTTGGTTAATAGATTCTATTGCCTCTTTCCATGCAGCCCCAAGTAGAGGGGTTGGTGAGCCTTGTCAGATTGTTGGCAAAGGGGAAGTGTTGCTGAAATTGTAGGCAGCCAACACATGGGTGTTGAAGAAGGTCATACAGGTCCTAGTCTTGGAGATGTGGCTAATTGCTTCAGGAAAGTTGGGTGATGAGAGATGCACAAGAACTCTCACAGCGGATGCACTTGAATTAGCAGGTGGTAAGAAAGTAGGTATCCTTTATCTATCTACTTATATTACTGATTATTCTTCTATTGCAAGGACATGGCTTTATAGGCTTGGTCACATGAGCAAGAAGGAGATGCATGTTCTTAAGAGGAAGTCATATGTGTTTGATAAACTTAAGAACTGGAAAGCCTTGGTGTTCTTGGAGGAGATGATAGACAGAGACCATTGGATGGGGCTGGATACTTCTAAGCAGGGCAGTTTGGACATGGGTTTTGATTCAAAGGATCTCACGGGTAAAAAGTCATCACTCACAGGTGAACATAGTTATCAGCGTCGGTCAAGGGGAACCCACATCGAACAGACAGGTGCCGATGTTGGTCATGTGTAGACTAGAGCCAGTGGTGTCAGGCAGGGTAAGATCGACATCAGTCAAGAGGACTGATGTCAGCGATAGTAAGACTGACATCAGTCATGAGGACCAACATCGATAACAGGTAGACACCGATGTCGATGGGGTTGGTAGTCAAGACAGGTGCATGGAACTGACGTCAGTCAGATGCAGACTATGTGGTGACTGAGGTCGGTCATTGTAATGGATTTTGGGTGGATAGCAAGTTGTCAAGGAGTCTCAAATGCCCATGGGGAGGACTGAAAGTGTAAGTAATCCTCAAATTCATTGTTCCTCTTCTTTATACTTGTTGCTGACTATAGAGCAGGAAGAATCTAGGAAATAGTGGGAGCATGGCATGAACAGGTTACAGGACCAAACGAGAGATTTGGTAGGGTTACTAGCTGGTATGAAAGCATTGAGATGAATGGATACCTTGGTTAAAGAATAGAGAGAATGGACACATGAGATGGAAGGCCAAGTCATATGGTCTTGAGGAAGCTATAGGATAGGGGGATAGGACTGACAGGTGGTACTAGGTGGATGACAAAGCAGGGCTTTAGTCAATGTCAGTATAACCATTGTGTTTATCTTACCAGGTGGATGATGGTCACAACATTATCCTGTTACTGTATGTGGAGGATGAGCTTAGTGCAGGTTTAGACATATAGGGTTTTGCTGAGCTAAGTGTAAGATTAGTTCAGTGGCATGTCATGAGGAATTTAGAGTAGCAAAATTCTTTGGCATGAGAGACATGGAGATCACAGGTTGATTTTGTCTCTAGTGGGAGCTGATGTGAATCAGGTGTTGGTGAGGTTCAATACATAGGATACAGAACTGGAGCACACCAAGGGCTGGACAGTTCAGTGTCTAAAATCACATGAGGTCTAGTATAGACCTGAGTTTGCCCAAGCAGTGGGTACTGTCAGAGAGTTAGGAGCCAATTCGGGGAAGTGGGTTCTCAAGTATTTAAGAGGGACCAGCAGCAGGGATTCATGTTATGCAGGGTCAGGACTTCACTACATGGGTTTGTAGGTTCGAATGTGGTAGGGTACTCAGATGACAAGAGGTGCACCACAGGATTTATGGTGGGTGGTCTTCAAGGTTGAGCTTGAAGAGAGATACAAGCCAGGAAACAAATTAGATGGGGTACAAGTACAATGCAGCTATTTATCTCTAAGTGGGATATTGTTAGGTTATGGAGCTAAAAGCTTCACTGATGCAGACATGGAGGAGGTCATTGGAAGAGGTTGTTGAGTGTCACAAACACCGACATCAGTCAGGCCAATCGACATCGGTAGGATTAGATAGGAAGAGTAATCGATGTCGGTCAGGGATCAGTCGATGTCAGTCACCTCCAGGCAGATAGGGACTGATGTTGGTCACCTGTGCGATTCATAACTACCAGTTCACAGATAGTTAGTTAAAAAACTAATTATTTGCATGATGAGAGCCAATTTTACACTCAAATCTGCGGATCTAATTATCGTAATTAGATGTCTAATTATTGTTTGCATGAGATCTATTTAAGAGACTCATAGGCTGTATTGTAAAGTGTTCTAGTTTGAGTTGAGCAAAGTTAGCTCCTTCTGTGTGTGAAGTGAGCAAGGGTGTTCCTCCTAGTTCCATAACAGTGCCAAGTGTGGGTGCTGGTTTGGAGAATCAGAAGGGTTCTTCATGTATGTATGATCTTTGTCAGTAGGTGTGCATGCTTACGTTAGGAGATCTGCATGGTAAGTAAGATCATTGATCTGTAGGTGTATGTGGGTGCGAGATCTAGGTTTTTAGGTGTGCAAGATCAAGGAGGATAGCAACACAATAGGGAGCAGTATTAGGTAGGATCTACTTGGAGTACAGTGTGTACTCGGTTATAGATCAAAGAGGAAGGCAAGGTAGTTCCTTCCATAAGTAAGATCATTGGGTTGCAGGTTTTTGCAGTTTAGGGGAGATCTACTTGAAGTAAAATTGTGTACTTGGAGTGTGTGGAGCACTTGTGGAGTGCGTTGAGCACTGGTGTACTGGCAGTAGTGGATACTGACTGGTTGGAGGTGAACACCAACTCTGTGTTTGAGTTGTGTGTTGGGACCGTAAGAGAGAGAGCTTTGAGGAGAGAATTACTATTCACTTGAGGTGTGGGAAGCCTCTGAGAGGTGGTGAAGAAGAAGTGGCATCTTCTTTATTGAATTCTTTTTTGGATAAGTTTTAATACAATTTGTGTATTGTCTCTCATATTTTGTGTTGTTTCTGGTTTCTAGTTACTTGTTACTTCTGGTTAATTCCGCATCTTAAGTTGCTTGTATATGGTAATCAATTGTGCTTCCACGGGTTCCTAACACACTTGTAAGGCATTTATCTCTTTTTTAAAAAGTTACATTTAATCATATTGACATGTATACTCTTAGTCCTAGCCATAATAACCCCTTGTATATTGATGTCATTATTGAAAATCATAAGATCAAGTGGGTTCTTATAGATAATGGTTTAGGATTGAACATAATGTTCCTCAAGTTAGTAAAATGATTAGGTTATGCTGCTAAGGACATCTAGCTAGAGATAATCATGATAAAGGCATATGATAATGTTGAAAGGGAATCTTTTGGAATTATTTATCTACTAATCATTATTGGGTTTGTGTTCCATCATACTTTATGTCATATTATGGATATTGAGTTGCCTTATGACATAATTCTTGGTCATCCTTAGATCTATAAAGTATAAGTTGTCACTTCCACCTTTTACTAGCACCTCAAGCTCCCCCATGAAGGGATTTAATTCACCATTCCTACCGATCTCCATCCCTACCAATATTGCAAACACCTAAAGGTTGAATTTCATAATTATAACTATTTCCCTAGTTCTGAATTCATCATGAAGAAGAATAATGAAATAGTTTTTCAATCACCCAAATCCAATTATAACAACCTAAATGACCTTGTTTTCACTTTCATTGGTCTATTTCGCATAACATTTTCACAACAAATCACTATTTAGGATGCAGGCATTTCTACATACCATATGAAAGATGCCTTTCATGTTGCTAAATTTCCTAAGTCTCTTAAATATTTTGGAAAACCCAAACCTTCCCTAATCCTTTATAGGCCCAACATGATTTGGTGAAAGAAGAAAGATACAAAAAAACCACCAATGGCATTTGTACCTACTGCTTCACCAAATCAGTGTTGGGAAGATTTTATCGTAGCAGACTAATTATATTTTGATGGTATTGTTGATTATTTTTAGAATCCTAAGTACCCAATCCCTAATCAAATTATGGATAACTTTGATTATACAAGTAAAGTATTCAGTCCATGAGAGCAAAGAATCATAGAACCACTATCAGCAGGTAAACCTAATATGAGTCAAGGTCTTAGATTTATATCATTTGGGGTGACCTTATGTATTTTAATAGTGATTATTCTGAATCAACTAGAAATGAGACTCTTGGTACTGATGCAGTATCCCTTTATAGAATTTATGATGAGATTTTTGACATGGACCTATTTCAATCCAACTCCATTATGACCATCACATCTCATTGTCCCCTTTGTCTTTGCCATCTTGACCTCATTGATTGGGACTAGAAAGATTTTATTATACCCCTCGACAAATTTTAAAATGAGGAATTTGTTTTCAAGTACATGGGCCTCAGAGATAGATTTACAATTGGTGATCATAAGCAAGGCTTTGACTTCTCTTTGGATTCTTCTGCATAATTTGGATAACAAGCAAACTTTCTTAGTCATGCAAAAGATAAAACATTGAGATATTTAGGTAAAAAATCTTTAAGGTGTTTGTTGATTAGGGAAATAGTAAATAAAAATACAATCCCTTGAGTTAAAACCTATTTCAAGCACTCTTGGGTGGGAAATTTTTCTCATCTCCAAAGGATGTACAATATCTACCAAATCTTAGCTCTATAGCCAATACCAGTATCACATTCAAATAACAAAAAGTCTTTGAGTGTCTTGCTCTTGACTTTATGGAGATGTTTGTTAGTTGGAAATTACTTGAACTGGTAGATTCATACTTATGTCATTATCTAGAGCTTTGGGAAGAACATCCTAAAGCTAAAGTGGAAGAAGAGAACCAATATCAAATGTTACCCACTATCCTAGAAGATGGTTCTACACTCTTTATACAAAACACCATGGAAGTAAACCTAAGGACTTACGATAATCTAAAAATTATTTATCTTGGAACCTCCTTCAGTAATGAAGAGTGTGACCACATTGTCACCATTATAAGAGACTTCATTGATATCTTTGCATAGGCTTATTCTGACATGCCAGGCTTAGACCCTAACTTGGTTGTGCATCAACTTATTATTCATCTAGATGATAAGTTGGTCAAATAAAAATTGAGAAAGATGCATCCACATATCTCTCTTTTGGTAAAAGTAGAACTAGAGAAATTATTAGGGGTTGGATTCATCATACCACTAAACTATCCTGAATGGATATCAAATGTAGTTCTAGTAATTAAAAAGCCATAGGTTATACACATTTATACTGACTTTAGAGATATTAATAAGGTGTGTCCCAGAGATGATTTTCCTCTACCCAATATCTACATGATTATTGAATTTACTATTAGGTATGAGATGTTTTCCCTCATAGATGGATTCTCAAGATACAATCAAATCAAGATAGCTCCAGAGGACTAGCATAAAATAGCATTCACCACACTATGGGGAACATTTTATTATCAATTCATGCCATTTGGCTTGAAAAAATTTGGGGCCACCTATTAGCTTGATATGACTATCATCTTCCATGACATGATGCAAGATATTGTTAAGGACTATGTTGATGACATCCTAGCAAAATCAATAATATGTGCTAGACATCCTAATGTTCTACAAAGAATCTTTGAGAGACTTTGTGAGTACAAGGTTTGTCTAAATCCTAAAAAGTGTGTCTTTAGCATCACTTCAAGCAAATTACTAGGATTTAATGTGTCAAAAAGAGGCATTGAATTGTATCCTACTAAGGTCAAAGCATTATTGAAATGCCTCCATGTTTGAATCTCAAATGACTCTATATCCTCTAATGAAAGATTCAATCTATTCACATGTTCATTTCATAATTGGTAGATAAGTGCCACCTGTTTACACACCTCTTGAAGAAAGGGGTCAATTTTTAATGGGATGCAAAATGTCAATTAGCATTTGTGAAGTTCACAACATACTTAGCTAACTTACTAGTTTTGAGACTATCAACACCTAAACAGCCATTGATTCTTTATATTTTAGCCACTAAACATGCATTAGGGGCACTCTTGGCCCAACATGATGAACATGGAAAGGAACATGAAGTCTACTATTTAAGTTTCACATTGGTGGCTTATGAACATAATTATATGCTTATGGATAATATGTGTTTAGCAATGGTGTTCACCTCCCAAAATTTATGACACTATATGCTAAATAATAAGACTATTTTTGCTATTAAAGGGGACCCTCTCAAGTATTTATTGTCCAAAGAAACTCATATAGGTCGCATGGATGAATGGGTCATGTTTTTAAGTGACTTTAATGTTGAGTACCACAATAAAAATACTATCAATGGGTAGGTCATTATAGATCAACTTTCAAAATCTCTTATTATAGATACTCAACCACTAAAATTTGATTTTCTTGATGATTCTAT
The DNA here is from genome assembly GCA_037957365.1 of Torreya grandis. Lineage (NCBI taxonomy): Eukaryota > Viridiplantae > Streptophyta > Pinopsida > Cupressales > Taxaceae > Torreya > Torreya grandis. The sequence goes on along the minus strand of JARHVA010000281.1, from coordinate 239,273 downwards.
TATGATAATAGAAGAAGTGCAGCATGAACCTAAATAGTGGCAGCTATATTTTGATGGCTCTTTCACATCTTGTGGATCTAAGGCTAGTATTTTATTGATTACACCACAAGGGGATATTATTTCTAAAGCATTTCATATTAATTTTCATTATACCAATAATATGGATGAGTATGAAGACCTTCTTACAGGACTTTATCTTGCAATACAATGGGATATCCAATGGTTAATAGTCTATGGGGATTCTAAATTGATTATAAATCAAACCATAGATAGATATTAGACTAGAGATGACAAGCTTGTACCCTACAACCATATTATAGATAATCTTAAGACTCACTTCAAATCCCTATAATTTGAACAAGTACCACAAGCCAATAATAGATCTATTGATGTAATGGCAATAATTGGGTCCATGATATAAATTTCCATCAATGCTAAAGAGTATTAGTTTCTCATTGAAAATCTTCTATAGCCTGCTCATGTATTGCTAGATTCAGAGAGGGTGTGCACTATTGTTAGTCTCAATCCCCCACTTGAACTACCTTGGTTCTAAGACATCTATAACTATTTTCACAACTAAGTTTTTTCACCTAACCTTTCCAATAATCATCATAAAATATTCCTTCATCATATATCCCATTATGCCCTCCTTGGAAACACTTTTTATTGTAAAGGCTATGATGGAATGCTCCTTCATTATTTATCTTTGAGATAATCCTAGTTAGCGCTTAAGGAGGTTCATGAAGGAATGTGTGGGGCCCACACCAATGATGTAGTCTTAGTTAAGAAACTCCTTAGAATAGGATATTATTGGCCTAATGTGGAAATAGATGCTTGTGATTATGTCATGTAGTGTGTTGCTTACCAACAATATGGTAATTTGATACACACAACTTCCTTGCCATTCTAGCCGATTACTACACCATGGTCATTCTCTACATGGGGCCTCAATCTCATCAGTAAAATCAACCCAACCTCTTTTAATGTCCATAAACATATTCTCACTTCTACCTAGTATTTTACTAAGTGGATTGATTCCATTCCTCTCACTTATATCATCGAGAGGTAGATTGCCAAGTTTATCCATTACCATATCATATGTTGATATGATATCCTATCTTGTATTTGATAATGGTATATCATTTATAAACCAAGATGTCAAGGATCTTTGTGCCAAATTCAAAATAAAGAATAAAAAATCCATGCCATATAACCTACAAGGCAATGGTCAATCCAAGGCATCTAACAAAACCATTGTTGTAATCCTAAAGAAGATTGTCAATGATGTTAGCCATAATTGACACTTGAAAATTTTTCTTGCCCTTTGGGCTTATCACACTAGTCATCGAACCCCAACATGAGCCACTCCATACTCCCTTATTTATGGCAAAAAAGCTATTATCCTGATTGAGATTGAATTGCCTTCATTGTATGTATCCTTGAAGAACATTAAAGATGATGAGGATTATAGAGTTTATAGATTTCAAAAGCTTAAGATCCTTTATGGCAAGCATTTGGCTGCCCTAGACAACTTACAAGCATATCAAAATAGATTATGTAGAAGCTATAATAAGTGCATCCTCCCTAGGGAGTTTAAAATTAGTGATTTGTTTTTAAAGGAGAACCAAAATAATACTAATGTTGAATACAAGAATAAGGGTAAGTTTCAATTCAATTAGTCAGGCCCATATGTTTTCACAACAAATTATGGATCGAGGGCATACCAATTGTCTAATCTAGATGGAAAAAAGCTTTCAAAATCCATGAATATTGTACATGTCAAGTGGTTATATGCTTAACAGCCTTTTGAACTATTATCTACAAGAGCCCTTATTTGGGGGAAACCCATGCCAAAGTCATTTTATCCCACTATTATACTCTATACCATCCTATCTTGGACCATTTTTATTCTATCTCATTTTATCTTGGACCATTTTATCTTAAACATTATGCTTTTACTACCTTGGACCATTGTAACTCTAGACCATTATAACTTTGGACCATTGTACCCATAGACCATTGGCACTTTGGATCATTTATATTCCACTAGACTCATTTTCATCCCATTCTAAACCATTGTAACCTAGACCATTTTACCTAATACAATATTCTTTTCATACCCTAAACCAGTGTAACTAGAACAATTTTATTCTATAACCAATTATGATCCTAATTATGACTCATAGGCATTCTAGACACATCACCCATTCTAAAAATTAGTTTAGCCTAAATATTATTTTGTAGCTTATTTTTATAGACAAGTGAACAAGGATGTATTATTACATGGCTCTTCAGATTTATCCAATACTGCATACTATTTTATTATTATTTTGTTGTTTTTAGGTAGGCATTGTTACTTTGATAGGATTCACTAGGTCATTGCAACCAAATTTAGTTGTTATTGGAATTCCTACTCTCGAGCATGCATATCCTTGATTAGTTAGTTCCCTATGCCATTTTGTATACTCATGATCTCCAATGCAGCTGGTTTATTTATTATTTAAACTCTTACTTATGGAAGTGCATCTCCTCAGTTAAGTAGTTCCCAAGACCTTTTGTTAATATTTTATTTTCATTGCTTATCTAAAAAACATTAGAAACTAATATACAAAAAGAATAAAAACATTTCCTTGAATCTTTGTTTATTCTAATCTCACACTCTCACCATTTTGTGAGAAATTATTTCTCATGCACTCACCATTTTATGAGCCCATTCCCATTATTCCTATACAACACAATCATATTTGCTTATCATCATTTTTATTTTATCCCATCTCTTGGGAGAACTAAATCTAGCCTAAATTTCATGTTGGATCTTGCATCCATAGAACTATGTAGGCAGTGTCCACTTGCCTCGTGCATCTGGAGTCAGCTCAACCACCCCTTCCTTTTATTCTTTTCGCCATTTTTTTTTGTGTTATTTTTTCCTTATTACTTGGGGGTAACTTTATCATCATTGTTCTTATCTTGTTGTGATAATATCATAGAGCATAACACCTCTCTTGCTCACTCATGAACATTTTTTTTTATTTGCACTAACATTGTGACTAACCCTTGTTTTTTTGTGTTTATTTGATTTTTATTGTTGTTTTTTTGTGCTTTGTTATATCTCCATTTATTTTTTCTGGTGTTTTTTTTTTCATTCATTAGTTTGTATTTAGATTGTGTTGTGTCCTTATTTTATTTATTGGTGTTTTAGTGTTTTCATTCTTATTTTGTTGAGTTGTTATTTTCTCTATTGTTATTTTATTACTTATGTTTTTTTATTATTAGTAGTAGTTTGTTCTTTGTTTATTAGTATTTTGTTGTAACTCCCTTTTTATAGTTTGTTTTATTGTTTGGTTTTGTTATTTATATTTTTTTTTTCTGTTATGCTCAAATGCACTATATGAAAATTTTTAGTTTAGTTTTCCTTTAGACTTGATTTGTTTAGAGTTGTGTTTTCTTTTTTTTCTTTTTTGTGTTTTGTTTGTTTTTTAAGTACACTTTGTTAATATACATGGATCTTGATTACTCATATCTTGATTTCACATTGTTTATGACAAATTGTTCTTTCTTTGCTTTTATACATTCTTGTTCTTACTTAAGTCTTGATTGTTCATATCATGATTTTAAGTTAGGTTACATGTTTTTATTGTTCTTTCTCTTTGTTTTTGTTTGTTTTTTGTTTAAACATAAATAGTTTTAACTTTGATTTTGGTAGTTTTTATCATTATCCTTAGTATAAATATTCACATTTGAACCAACCATTTACAAATAGAAATATAATGTTATTATAAGTAACTTATACTTATGACACATAATTTAAAATTTGTTATAGTAAACACCAAGTGATCCAAATCCAAAATTAAATGAAGCTCCAAAGATAATTTTTGAATGCACCATACCTAACATAATATGTGCATCTCTTGACATACACTATGAATCTAATTGACTATGTCTATAATTAATTTGGGACGTGCATATCCTAAATTATACTCTATCATCTAGTCATACATAAAGTAGAACAAATACATCAACATTCATGTACTAACTAAGGGCGTGAATTTCCTAAAACTAGCATATCAAAACATATTATAACAAGAGCAATATAAATGCAAAAATTATGTGATAATGAAAGAATATTATGATTCCATGTACAAGTAGTAGTAAGCCAAAAATAAATGTCATATATATCTCTCAAATTATGTTTCTATACATCGCAATAATATCTATACATATCATAAGTACAAAAAAGGAGAGTTATCACAATCATCTCTCATCATGCTCATCCTTATGAGGACTTTTTTATAAACTCTAACCAATATTAGATGTAGTCACTATCAGTGGATGTGGTGGTGGATGCCCCATGATAACCAACTATGCAGTTGGTTGCATTACTGACCACTCCAACTCCATCCCATGTCTGGATCTAGAGGTTTGACTAGTCCACTGCAACCTTGTATATTCCCTATAAGAGGCCACTCTACATTATAAAATATCCATTGCCTTATTGACTCACCTCTAGTAGGATATCTCATCCTTAGCACATAAGACATCATCCTTCATACATAAGGCATCATCTTTTGTTACATTCACATTGACCAAGGATATTATTGAACCTATTCCTATATCTATCATGATGTTATGTGCCTATTCCCTCTCTTATGTTAGCTTATGAACCTCTATTCAATCAAAGTATCATTTTCCAACCATTATAATAAACTCCATGTCTCATGAAGTTAATTGGGCCTAAACCCCTACTATTTTTACCACCTATCCCCTAAGACCCACAATCTCTATGTCCCTGGATATAGTCAAACCATGTAGCCTAGTGGTCTCTCCCTATGTAATAGGTAACTGTGCCTATAACCCAACCACACTAATCTATAACCCTATTATCTATAAGAGGCATGAAAAAATCTCCCTCTAAAGCCAATCAATCAGGACCTAATCCTTCATAGGCCTCCCTACAATTGAGGGCCCTAACCTTCCTGATCCTATCCCTCTACCTATACCTATCTCGAAGGGACCTACCTCTCTCAAACATGTCTTGTGTCCACCTAGGACATCCCCCATATCCACATCCTAGCCATCTAGCTCGGCCATCTCTAAATCCTCTATAAGATCCTATTGAACCTAAGGTTATACAACCTATAGTGGAATATCAAATGGAATAGCCAATCATACTAGTACCTAACCCTACTACTATGTTAGGGCTTATCCTTGATTCCTCCTCATCCTAACCCATCACTATCTCAAATCTAGTTGTTGGGGTAATAGCCTAGTCAGTCAAATGGGTCATACTCTAAACCATCATATGACATATGCATCTATCATTCCTACATCTATAAATTTACCAATGTAGTCCCACAACACATGAACTACCCTATCATAATCTATGATTGCCTCTGCCCTAGGCACTAGTAGCCCCCACTCCCTGATCTCCCTAGTCATATGCATGAAGTAATGTGGACCCTTTAGGACATATTTTTGCATACCAAACTATTATTGGACATGATTTAACTTGTATCTCTCCATATTATAATCATGCCACCTTGTGATATAGCATGGTGTGATCATGTATCTAATCACAAATAATTCCTTCACCCTTGCAAATCATTTCCCTATATAGGGATGATAAATAAAATGCCCATCCTCTATCTCATTGATGTATTATTAATAATAGGGTAAGTATCCCAGTGTCCCTTCATCCCTGATCTTATTGGGTACCATCCCCAAGCCATAGGATCCTTTGGTCCCCTTTGATACCTCAACCCCACTAGATATGCAATCGTAATATACTCCCAAACCCATACCTATAGCAATGTGTTATGCCCTATATTTCACCCTCCCTATATGCAATAATATGTAGATCCCTATATATTTATGATAGAATCACATGTCCCTAGGTGAACTATGTCAGGTGATAGAATATATATTATACCATGGTGATTAACCCTAATGTAAAATATCACCCACTCTTATTAGGTAGTAGAAGGTCATTAATAAGAGATATCAACAAAACTACCTCTAGGGCCAAGTTAAATCCTCTAGTGTATCCACATATATGCACTCATCCATAATATTATACTCCACTACCCCCAGTAGGTCATCCAACACAGCCTGTCTCCCTACTCCCATCTAAGTAATCCTAGGTCTTTGCATGGGTACCCACAAAATCTAATGCACATATTTTAGTGTCATCATTACCTCCCCAGTTATAAAATGAAAGGTGGAAGTCTTGGAGTTCCATCTTTCCACTAAAGCTGATAAGTGTGATCTATCTACATGAATCACTAGCAAGTGTGCCAGGTGATACAGGTCCACTATAACTAAGACACCCATAAACTCATCTATCATGAGCCCTTGTTACCATAATACTTAGGAGTGTTGATATTGTGATGTGATGACCACCACTCACTCTTAAAGATCCAAATTGGGGCATCATGTCAATTATTTTTCTATCATATTCTTCTAATTTTGAGGCCTAGAGTAATCCTCTATGTGTCTCTATCTTTCTTCTAATTTTAGACTAATATTAATCTCCTTAAGGCCCCATTATACTTTTTTATGGCATTCTCATTGTTGTTTTGGAAATCCTACCATTTATCAAGATATTCCTACTATTTTATAAGGTGATCCCACTATTTATGATGACCTCACTGATTCATAAGTCATTCCCACTAATTAGCATGGTGATCCCACTGATGTTGGCAAAATCATCATTCGACAAGGAAAAATTCACCCAAAATATGAGTTTGCCATTATCTTGATGATCTCACTATTTTGACCCATGATCCCATCAAAATTTTAGTGAGATCTTTGATATCATGGCATTCCCACCATTTTCATGGGTGAACTTGCCATTTTCCAAATTGAGAAAATGATGGGATTGTCCCAACTACCACTTCCTACATGTAATAAATGTAATAAATGAAAATTTTAAAAACCAAAAAATGTTCTTATCGATGTTCCACTCCTCAGTGGTTGTTAGTAATCCCTCACGTACTCTCTAAGATTTTGGTGGTGTGGGATATTTGCCATTTTGCTTAGCTCACTCGTGCATAAATAATAGAGCTCCAAATCTACTATAGTTAGGGTGCTAAATGAATTATTCTTACCCCTATGGATCAAAATATAGTAATTTTTTTCAAATTTTTCACCTCCTGTGCCTATAATTGTTGATTTTATCTTTCTTGGTATACTATTTTAACCCCACCAATCTATTTTTCCTCCTTTCTTCTAATTGCTTCATTTTTTAGCCTTTCGTGTTGAAATTAATAAGATTATAACTTCTATGTTTAGAAAATCTAGTTTGAACTTATATTAGTGTGAAAATAAATATGTGAGTATTATTAATATAAGTGATTTGTTAAAATAAATCACATATTGATTAATCCAAATAATATTTTTAGATGATCCTTGGTTATTTTAAATTTGGTCCATTGTGTAGATATCATCAAGAGCTTTTTGAAAACTATTGGAATGTCAAAAAGGGACATCATATGCTTCAGTTATCATTAGTCAAAGTTTGGTCAATAGATAGCCAAATCTAGTCAAACTAAAAAAAATTATGGTTTTCAAACATTTCTAAACCATTTCCATGGTGTAGAAATAATCACAAGCTTTCTAACACATTTTGAATGGGCCAATTTTGAGTTTGTATGAGAAAGTTATGGCCAGTCAAAGTCTGGTCAAACCTAGTAAAAGTGATGATGTAGAAACATGGACCAATTAAATGCTATCACATGGAAAAATTAGTATGGGATATGTGGACAAATTTATAGGTGACACATCGAATATACTAGTCAAAATGTGGAGTATTTAAATAAATAAATTATTATTTCCCTCTAACCCACATATGAGCCTTATTTAAATGCATAGATAATGGTGAATCCCATATATATGGGATAAGTGGGGGGATAATGTTAAATCCCACAAATATTGTAAATGGATTACTATCCAAACCTCAAAAAGTGGACCCTCCACAAGTATATAAAGGGGGTAGAGGTTCATTTGAGGAAGGAAAACTTGATTAGAATTCTAAGAATTCACACTCAAGCACTCAAGCCTAATTCATGTAAAGACATTCGAGCTTAATTTGAATTTGCAAGCCTTAAGTGAGATTGTGAAGGCATTCTAAGTGTATTAAAATATATTTAGATCATTCTTACTATTATTATTATTTTGTAAAGGCTTATGAAGCCTAATTCTAATGGTTATTACTCGAAGCTTAGAAAAATAGTAGAGGGGTTTTCTTTAGAGTATTAGAAGAGCATTGTACGGAACTATGAAAGCTTTGATTCGTTATTACTCACAGGGTGTTATTAATCCAAGTATTGTAATAATAGCTCTATTGGAGGAGTTATCACTACTTAGAGGCCATGGAGGAGGATCATTTTATATATATGATAACTGACACCTATCCTAGCTTAGCTCTATGTAGAGGATCTTAGAGGTTGTGCAATAGAGAAGTTAATAAGAAGGTGTGAAGTAGGGAGGCCATGTTGGAACATTATGTAAGCCTTCCATGACTAGTCTAGGTCTTTGTAGGATTAATTGGTACTTGATTTCATTATGGATTCATTATAGTTTTGTAAGTTTTAAATTTGTACTTAAAAATAGATTTTTATAATGAATCATTTCATCATTTAAAGAACCTAGAGACATATGCATTTATTGAACTCCTTTATCAACTTATGTGCAATGTTCATTATTACTTGCATTGCATTCTTTCAATTGATCATATTTTTGGAGTTGAATTTTGGCATTAAAACTAATATGTCTATAAGGATCTAATAAGTAAAAATTTTAGAGTAGGAAATCTACCTATTTACATATCATTTTAGTATCAGAGTGGTTCAAATGTAGGATTTGCTTCTAATTATGTATCTTATTGATATCATTTTCAATTACTTGTAGAAATTTTAGACTTTTTTAATCTTCCATTATAATGTGAATTTGTTAGAGATACAAGTTGCTTGTAAGAGCAGGAAACCATGGGAAAAGCCTTGAAGTATGAAAGGCTTGAAGAGCTCATAGCATTCAATCAGTAGATCTAGAATGAGAATACTTTCCTAATATCCAAGTTTCACTCCTTAAAAGAGGAGGTTGAACATTTGAAATTTGATTTGAAAACCAAATATGAGAAATTGGCACAGTTGTAGAGAAGTGAACAGAAAAAGGAGTTGATTCCCACCATAGATGCAGAGACTATGATGGATGATTGCACTAGAATTTCACCATGTAGCACTTCCTCCTAGTCAATTTTTGATGTAATTTTTAGTGATTTTGAGAAACACACCATAGGTATTGACTCAAAATTATTGTTTAAAATGGGTTTTGATGGAAGAGATATTGGTAAGAATAGCCAAGGTATAGTTAACCTAATATAGGTCAAGGATCATCTTCATTTTTTAGGTTTGGGTTATGCTATTGAGCGAATGGAAATTGGAGAGAATTCCAAATCCATTGAAGGAAGACAAGCTTTCAATAGCCAAGTGCATATACCACTAATATAATAGAATTCCTCCATGCAGAGGAATAAGTCATCATAGTAGGATGATGAAAGGTGTAAAAAAATAACCAATAGAGATAATTAAATTCCACCTCCTTGATCTTACACTCAACATATCACTAGATGCAATTGTGTAGATTCTAAAACTTTTAATCCTCTCTTTTAGTATAAAAAATATGTCTATGATATATAAAAAATATGGCATGATTTTCCTTACCCTTTTTGTGAGGTAAGTAACCATTCTATTTCCATTTTTTGGAAGAGAAGGTCATTGCTAAAGAAGTTGATGCATTTCATTAGAAACAAGGCAGGTGATAAAGACCAATCTCATCATTCAAATGCAAGAAATGGCAAATGTGATTCCTCATCCAAGAAGGAGGCCAAGAGGAAATTTTGTGCTCATTGTCATGTGAATAGGCATCAGGTTGAGAAATTTTAGAGACTTCATCCATCTCAAAATAATAAGATAAAGATGGAATATAGACTTTTGGCAAAGGTAAATGAAGTTTTTAATCCACCACTAGTTGATGAGTCAACCTAGGTATTTACTAAGGAAATAAAACCACCTAAATGGGATAATCTGATAAGATGGGTTGGTAAGAAGTTCCTATTGACCAAATTTGGTCTACATACCAAAAATGTGCCTAGTCTAATAGTTTAGTGGAAGGAAAAGGATCCTAATTGAAGACTGGTCCAATGATTTAATATGAGCAGGCTTCATGGTGAAACCAAGTAGATCAAAAGTTAAGGACAAGTTGCACAAACATCGAAAAGTCATTCAAGGCTTTAAAGATTTAGTAATAGTTCAAGTATAAGTTTAGAAAGGCCTATAGGATTTTTAAAAATATAAGTATAAAACCCTTTTTAGGCCAATTCTTTACTTGGAAATTCTTTCAAACCTTTTATTTTACTAAGTGTTCATTCTCTCGAGAAAATTCTTTTGGGTTTTTATTTTGCTAAGCTATTTATTTCGAACCCTTTTTTGGCTAAGTGTTGAATTATTTTGGATAAACTATCTGAGACAAAGTTTTCAAAGGCATGAATTCTTGTGGATAAAATGTCTAAAGCAAAGATGAATACCTATTTCTTTTGGATAAATTTTTTCACAACAATTTCCCCAAAGACATATTTCTTTCAAAGAAATTGTCCACATCAAAAAAGGCTAAGTGTGAATTCTTTCAGATATTTTATTTGCACTAAAAGCATAAGGGTCATTTATTTTGATAAAATTATTTGAATAATTTTTCATAAGGGTGTCTCTACAGTGAAATGGCTAAAACACTTTTCTTGAAAGAGTCTTTCTCTAGAAAGTAAACCAAACAAAAATTTTGAAGGGGATTTTCAAAAGTCTTGAAAGGTCATTTTTTAGGAAGGTGTCCTAAATATAATTTTTGAAGGGTAGGTCTTCAATGAGGTGGACCAAATGAAAATCTTAAAGGGCCATTTCTTTCAAAAAATTTCATATACAAAGTCCCGAGGGGTTATTCTCGATAAAGTGCCCAAGACAATTTTCTCAAAGGGTCATTTCTTGAGAAAATGGTCTAGTTCAATGGTTTTTAAGGGCCTTTTTTCAAGGAAGGTGCCCAAAAAAATGTCTATAAAAAGGTCAAAAATAAATAGCTCTAATAAATTGGTGATGATTGTGAAAACATCAATTTCAAACTACAGGAAATAACTGTTTGGATTCAAATAGTCTAGGATAGCCCTGTAAGTGTCAAATTCAAGCATAAAAGATGACCGTTGGTTTTCAAATATGTAGTGATGGTCATGAAAATGTAAAATACATTCACATAGACATAAAATTTTTAGTTATGTTAAATATCCATTTATATTCAAATGGGTTGAAGATTGACGGTCTACATTCAATCTGAGAAAAGATCAAGCATCATGTGTGAAGTTAAGAAGTCAATAAGACATTCACACAAACGTCAAATTTAGGCCATGATAAGTAACCATTTAGGTTCAAAAGGTCCTTAAAATGTTTTAATTTGGTCAATTTTATATGTTCCACATGAACCTACATACTGACACATAAGATCTAATGATCTATACTGGAGTCAAACAGGTCAAAAGGTCCCTGGGTTAAAGCCCTTAAAGGTTACAAGTTGGACAAGGTCTAACAATGCAAGATCATTAAACTAAGATCCAATGGTACAAATTTATTAACAAAAGGATGGGTCCAAGATAAATTAAGGGTCATCATGAGATCATACATCTTGATCTGATGGAATGCAAGAACTGATACGAATATGGGACCAGGGAGATTTATGGTGTGCGTGTATTTGTAAAGCAAAGATATGATGGTACACAATCAAGTCAATATGTCAAAGGGATATTTTGGTAAGAAATCAAGGACTCACATGAATTTTTACAATAAAGATCTAACAATGTGAATAGAATCAATAAGTGATTAGAATTTATGGAACCAATAAGAATAAAGATAGTTGGGCAAAATAAAATGGTCCGAGTTGGAATTCGATGACCAATAAATAAGGGGCAAGCATGAGACATTTTTTGATGAAATTTGAAGAAGATTTTGGACCTAGGTAAGGAAAATACACAAGATCCAAGCTCGAATGCAATCCAGGATTGAACTAAGGTCACATTTTAGAGATCAAGCATCACCATTTGAGCTCCATGGAGATAGGATTGGTCTTTTACATCTATTTTAGTTAAAGGTCGACATCTTATTTTTGAAATAAAATAGGCATTGAACTTTAGGAAAACCAATAAATCACATTAGTTTTCATTCCATAGTGAATCTATGTTAAAGATAGAATATATTGGAATAATTTCTAGAAGGTTTATTCCTTCAATAAGTATGTACCTATGGCCACCCAAAGAAAATGTGGCATAATTCTATCAATCCCAAGACATGGCCCTCGTCAACATATTAGATAAATAATGATATGGAGTTCCAAGAAGACACTAGGTGGATGGATAAGGTTAATAAGCATTCAATTCTTTTGCAAGGCCTTTGAAGTTATGCCTTCTTGATAATATCCTAAGTCAGCATCCTCAAGAGTGCTAATCCATCGAAAGTAGTTGGGCCTATTTCAATGCATAGTTCTCTCTCTCTTTCTCTTTTCTATAAATATAGGCTTCTAAGCCTTGAAAATAGCTTGGTAATCCCTCTCTTGGGCATGATTAGACTCTACCCAAATTTGATCTTTACAACCTCTTGAGATAAAATAAAAGACTCTTTTCATATTTTATTATTCTAGTATAGTGTGTTAATGTTAGATTGATTTACATATGTGGTATAAATCTCTCCCTTGTCAAATTCTAATCTCACCTAGCTATTAGATTATATTATTTTGTAGGTCATGTTTAGTGTCAAATGTCATTTGATTAAAGCTATAAAGTGGATACATTAATTGGTTAGTGCCTTGAATCAAACCTCTCCATCACTTCCCTTAGGTTTTTATCATTTTGTGAACCTTTTCATGAAATACTAATGCATATACAACCATTTGGAGTTACGGATATGATCTCATTAGTGTTTGTTAAAAGCTTAGATAGAGTGGATGAATAATCACATTAGTGGTGCATCACCTCTTTTACATGATTTTATGCATTGTTAACCACTTTTCTCTCCCTTTTCCTAGTCAAAATTTAGTTTAGGTGATAGATCCTAAAGGAATTCAGCCCTCTCCAGAGGTCTAACCCTATGATAGGTGACCCACAGCCTAGGGTCAGTCCCATGTTGGACTATATTTGAGTAAGAAGATTTGAATAATCCCCTTACTCAACTAAGGTGAAAATATAGAACACCAATAATTTTGGTAAGCTTGATGGGACCTATTGGAGCTGGTCTTGGTATAATTGCAGCTACACCAGTGTTCTTCATTAATAATTTAGTGATTTCAAGCTCAAGCAATTGATTTTAAATAGTCCAAGTAGTTTCTAAGTAGGTTCATTTTCATTGCACTATCCTTATGTTGTTATCATGGATATGTATGATGGAAATCCCTATAAAATACTTCCTTACGATCCATATGAGCCCAATCAGCCTTACCAAACAATTTATTAAGGCCATGATGAGTCTTATCAAGTTTTCCATGATCCTTATTATCAAGAGCGTGACTCCTACCTTCATTATGAACAATATTAGTCTCAAGACTACATTTTACCTTTCTCATATGGATAGGATGTTGCACATGAGCATTCTTGTCTCCAAGAAAATATGGATGAGATACATCTCAAACTTCTATCATATGCAATAAAAGTATGTTCGGATTCCTAGTATGACAAAGTGAATGGACTATTTCTATATGTATCCAATTATCTATAAGAGAGGATTCAGTTTTGTACCTTTATATTAGAGAAAGTAGAGACTTGTGAGAGGTAGAAAATTGAGTTGAGTCAGTTGTCTCAAAGACCCCTTTGTGTTCTTTACCAATCTTCTTTTTTTTGTATTATCATGAAGTTTTTGACAATAACCAATATGTGCCAATGAAAATTCCTAGTTGGAATCAAGAGCTTATTCAAGAGGATAAACCTTATTATAGTCCCTTTTCTTCATCACTTACCCCTTAATCTCAAGTTTTCCATGAAGACAAAAAGATTTTAGACCTTGATGAAGTAATGGCCAAATGGAAGGAGAAAAATGTAGAAGTTTTCAAAAGTTTCTCTTTTCCTCCTCTCCAAAAACCCCTACATGATTCCATTTCCCTCAAGATCCCAAAATTTGATCCTAATCAACCTCCCATGCTTCATACTCCCTCTCAAAAAAATTAACTTCATCACCCTCCCACCACCTCCCTTCTTTAAGAGGGGCCTATTCTATGGGAGATAAGAAAGAGGTTACGGCTACAAGTCAAGATCTTGGGGAATGTGAAGAAGATGCTTCAATTGTGTATGATGAAGATATTATCACTAATGCTTCACCTAAGGTTGAAGTTGGGAATGAGATTTTAGTTGAGGATGAAAAGGTTAATCTTGTTGTGGAAGAAATCTATGAAGAATTGATACGAGCTGAAGTCATAAATGAGGTTAAGATATCTCTAATTGAGAAAGATGAAGATACCTTTCAAGTTGATCTTATTCAAATTGATCATAGTTAAGAACAAAAAACTAATTGGCAATTATATCTTGAATCTCTGAAAGAGATTGAAGATCTTTGTAGAGATATGTTTCCCATTATGACCATATTATTGAGAAATATAATCAATAATCACCAACTCAAGATCATGACACAAAGGTTGTCTATTCATAACTCCTTAAAGAGTTGGATTAACTTACAGTAGTTGATAACAAGGATAAGGTCATTCAAGAACCATGCACAAATGAGATGTCAATTAACAAGGTTATAGTTGACAAAGAACATGAAAAGGATCCACAAGTGTAAGATGAATTTGTATTTTTTGGTGACTGGTTTATTATTGATGGCTCATTTCAATAGATGTTAAGAGAAATAATTATCAAAATCAGTGCCTCTTCAAAGGTCATGCTCAATAAACCCCCTACTTTGCAACTTTTACCTTTTCTTAGAATGAGAAAATTCATTAATTTCCCTTTTGATTCAGGTGGATCCTATTTTGTCATGGTTTATTAGATTAGTTTGTTTATATTTTGTCCTAGATAAGTGCTTTGTTTTCACATTTACTTTGTTAGAATAGTTTCCCTACTTTGTTTTGTTTTCTTCCCTATTTTGGTGGAGTTATGTTGTATTTCAAAATCAAGAGGTATTTTACAGTCGTGGAGCATATATTTTATCTATCATGAGTCAAAGGTCATGTAAATGGTCTGAGCTCGAGCATAGTAGGCATGCTACCCAACCAAGTTGCCAAAGATGTTGACCAAATTCGGTTCACATACCAAAAATGTGCTTAGTCCAAGAGTTCAGTAGAAGGAGCAAGATCATAATTGAAGACTGGTCCAATGATTGAAAATGAGAAGGATTCATGGTGAAATCAAGTAGATCAAAAGTCAGGGATAATTTTCCCAAACATCTAAAAATCATTCAAGACTTTAAAGATTCAGCAATAGCTCAAGTACAAGTTCAAAAGGGCCTACAGGATTTCAAAAAAGCTAAGTATAAAACCTTTTTTTGTCCAAGTCTTTACTTGGGAATTCTTTCAGACCTTTTATTTGAAAAGTTTTCATTTTCTTAGGCAAATTATTTTGGACTTTTATTTTGCTAAGTTATTTCTTTCAAACCCTTTTTTGGTTAAGTGTTGAATTATTTTAGATAAATTGTCTAAGACAAAGTTTTCAAAAGCATGAATTCTTTCAAACAAAATGTTTGAAGCAAAAGATGAAGACCTATTTCTTTTAGATAAATTGTTCCACAAAAAATTTCGTAAAGACCTATTTCTTTCAAAGAAATTATCCGCATCAAAAGAGGCTAAGCCTGAATTCTTTCGGACATTTTATTTGCAGTAAAAGCCTAATGGTCATTTCTTTCAGGAAAATTGTCCAAAAAAATTTCTAAAGGGTATTTCTATAGGGAAATGGCCAAAACACTTTTCCCAAAGGGTCTTTTCTTGGGAAAGTGAACCAAACAAAAACTCTGAAGGGGATTTTAAAAAGTCTTGAAAGGTCATTTTTTAGGAAGGAGTCCTATATACTTTTTTTAAAGGGAATTTCTTCAGGAAGGTGTCCTAGATATAATTTTTGAAGGGTAAGTCTTCAATGAGGTGGACTAAATGAAAATCCCAAAGGGCCATTTATTTTGTAAAGTGCCATAGATAAAGTCTCGAGGGGTTATTCTCTTGATAAAGTGCCCTAGAAAATTTTCCCAAATGATCATTTCTTGGGAAAATAGTCTAGTTCAAGGGTTCTAAAGGATATTTTTACAAGGAAGGTGCCCCAAACAAAATGTCTAGAAAAAGTTCTAAAGGAAATAACTCTATTAAATTGGTGATGGTTGCATAAATGTCAATTTTAAGTTACAATAAATAGTCATTTAAATTCAAAAAGTCTAAGATGGCCCCATAAGTGTTAAATTCAAGCACAGAAGATGACCATTAGTTTTTAAATATGTAATGAAAATTGCACAGATGTCAAATACATTCACATAGATGTCAAATTTCAAGCCATGAAAAATAGCCATTTGTATTCAAATGGGTTCAAGATTGATGATCTGCATTCAATCTAAGCAAAGCTCTAACAACACATGTAAAGTCAAGAAGTCAATAAGAGGTTCACATGAATATCAAATTAAAGCCATGGAAAGTAACCATTTGGGTTCAAAAGGTCCTTAAAAGGTTTAAATTTGGTCAAGATCTAATGATATACATGAACCTATATACTAAAACTTAAGATCTAACGATTTGTGTTAGAGTCAAACAGGTCAAAAGGTCCCCATAATAAATCCCTTAAAGCGTTACAAGTTGGACAAGATCTAATGGTGTGGGATCATCAAACTAGGATCCAATGGTATGCTTTCATTGAAAAAAGGATGGGTTTAGGCTTAATCAATTATTAGTGTGAGCTCATATATCTTGATCTGATGGAGTGCAAAAATTGATAGGAAAGTGGGACCAGGGAGATCTATGGTGCACATGCATTTGTATAGCAAAGATCTAATGGTATGCAATCAAGTCAATATGTCAAAAGGATCTTCTAGCAAGAAATTAAGGACATGCATGCATTCATGCAACAAATATCTAATGGTGTGAGTTGAATCAATAATTCAAGAGAATCTATGGAACCAATAAGAATAAAGACAATTAGGCATAATAAAATGGTTCGAGTTGGAAATCAACAACCAATAAACAAGGGGTAAGCATGGGACATTTTTTGACAAAGTTCAAAAAAGATTTTGGACCCAAGTAAGGAAAATGCATATGAGCTGAGGTTGAAGGAAATCCAAGATTAAACCAAGGTCACATTTCAAATATCAAGCATCACCATTTGAGCTCCATGGAGACAAGATCGGTCTTTTACATCTATTTCAATAGAAGGTTGACATCTTTTTTTTGAAATAGACCAAGCATTGAACTATAGGAAAACTAATAAATGACATTGTTTTTCAGTCCATAGAGAATCTATGTTAAAGACATAATATAATATAATATATTCTATAAGGGTCATTCCTTCGATAAGCATGTACCTATGGCCATCCAAAGAAAATGTGGCATAATTATATCAATCCCAAGACATGGTCCTCTTTATTAGATTAGATAGATAATGATATGGAGTTCCAAGAAGACACTGGGTGGATGGATAAAGATAATAAGCATTTGATTCTTTTTCAAGGCCTTTGAAGTTGTGCCTTCTTGATAAGATCCTGAGTCAGCATCTTAAAGAGTGTTAATCCATCAAAAGTAGTTGGGCCTCTTTCAATGCATAGTTTTCTCTCTCTCTTTCTCTTTTCTATAAATATAAGCTTTTAAGCCTTGAAAACAGCTTGGTAATCCCTCTCTTAGGCATGACTAGACTCTACCCAGATTTGATCTTTGTAACCTCTTGAGATAAAATAAAGGACTCTTTTCAGATTTTATTATTCTAGTATAGTGTTTTAATGTTAGATTTATTTGCATATGTGGTGGAAATTTCTCTCTTATCAAATCTTGATCTCACCTAGCTACTAGATTATATTATTTTATAGGTCATGTTTAGTGTCAATATCATTTGATTAAAGCTAGTAAGTGGATACATTAACTGGTTAGTGCCTTGAATTAGGCCTCTCCATCATCTCCCTTAGGTTTTGATCATTTGGTAAACCTTTGCATGAAATAATAATGCATATACATCCATTTGGAGTTGCAAATCCAATCTCATTAGTGTTTGTTAGAACCTCAAATAGAGTGGATGAATAATTAAATTATTAGTGCATCACCTCTTTTACATGTTTTTATGTATTGTTGCTCATTTTTATCTCCCTTTTCCCAATAAAAATTTAGTTTGAGTGATAGATCCAAAATGAAGTTGGCCTTCACCAAAGGTCTGACCCTATGATAGGTGACCCATAGCCTAGAGTCAGTCCCATGTTAGACTAGATTTGAGTAATAAGATCTAAACAATCCCCTTACTCAACTAGGGCACAAATCAGAACATTGATAGTTTTGGAACACTCAGTGAGACCTATTAGAGTTGGTCTTGGTGGAATTTAAGCTACAGTAGTGTTCTTCATGAATAATTTGGTGATTTTAGGTTCAAGTAATTTCTTCTAAATAATCCAGGTAGTTTCCAAGTAAGTTAATTTTCATTGCACTATCCTTATGTTGTTATCATGGCTATGTATGAAGTAAATCCCTATTAAATACCTCATTATCATCCCTATTATAAATCATACCAACCTTTTCATGATCCATATGTGCCTTTTTATGAGCCCAATCAACCTTACCAATAATTTTATCAAAGCCATGATGAGCCTTATTAATTTTCCCATGATCTTTATTATCAAGAGCATGACTCCTACCTTCTTTATGAACCATATCAGTCTCAAGACTAGATTTCACCTTTCCCATATGGATATGATGTTGCACATGAGCAGCCTTGTCTCCAAGAAAATATGGATGAGATAGAGCTCAAACTTTTAGAATATGCAAGAAAAGTATGTTCAGATTCCCAGTATGAGGAAGTGAATGGATTGTTTCTAAATGTATCCAATGATCTATAAGAGACGCTTGAGTTTTTTACTTTGATATTAGATAAAGTAGAGTCTTGTGAGAGGTAGTGAATTGAGTTGAATCAGTTGTCTCAAGGACACCTTTGTGTTCCTTACCAATCTTCTTGTTTCTTGTAATCTCATGAAGTTCTTGACCATACCCAATGTATGGCAATGAAGATTCCTAGATGGATTCAAGTGCCTCTTCAAGAGGCTAAACCTTATTATAGTCCCTTTTCTTCATCACTTACCCCTCAAGCTCAAGTTATCCATGAGGACAAAAAGGTTTCATACCTTTATGAAGTAATGGCATAATGGAAGGAGCAAAATGTAGAAGTTTTCAAAATTTTCTCTTTTCCTCCTCTCCAAAAACCCCTACATGATTTTATTGCCCTCAAGATCCCAAAATTTGATCTTGATCAACCTTCAATGCTTTATAATCCCTCTCAAACAAATTAGCTTCATCACCCTCCCACCATCTCCCTTCTTCAAGAGGGTCCTATTCTATGGGAGATAAAGAAAGAGGTTACAGTTGTAAGTCATGATCTTGGGGAATGTGAAAAAGATGTTTTAATTGTATATGAAGAAGAGTTTCTCATTGATTCTTCACCTAAGGTTGCAGTTGAGAATGAGATTTTAGTTGAGGATGAAAATGCTAATCTTATTATGGTATAAATCCATGAGAAATTGATACAAGTTGAAGTCATAAATGAGGTTGAGATATCTCCAATTGAGAAATATGAAGATACCTTTCAACTGATCTTATTTAGATTGATCAAAATGAGAAATAAAAAAATGATTGGTAGCTATATCTTGAATCTCTATAAGAGATTGAATATCTTTATAGAGATATGTTTCCCATTGGGGACCATATTTTTGAGAAATATGATAAAAAATCACCTACTCAAGATCATGATACAAATTGGGTTGACTATTCAGAACTCCTTAAAGAGATGAATGAACTTGTAGTAGTTGATAATAAGGATGAGTTCATTCAAGGACCATGCATAAATGAGATGTCACTTGACAAGGTTATAGTTGAAAAGCAACATGAAAAGGATCCATAAGTGCAAGATAAATTTGTCTTTGTTGGTGATTGGTTTATTGTTGATGGCTTATTTTAGGAGCTATTAAGAAAAATAGTTGGAAAAAAGAGTGCCTCTTCAAAGGTCATGTTAAACAAACCCCCTACTTTACAACTTGTATGTTTTCTCAAAATGATCAAATTCATAAATTTCCATTTTGATCTAGATGAATCATGTTTTGTCATGGTTAATTAGATTAGTTTGTTTATATTGTATCCCAGATAAGTGCTTTGTTTGTATATTTGCTTTGTTAGGATAGTTTTCCTACTTTGTTTTGTTTTCTTACCTATTTTGGTGGAGTTCTATTGTCTTTTCAAATCAATAGTCTCTTAAAATCATAAAATAGATATTTTATATGTTATGAGTCAATGGTCATGTGCATGGTCTAAGTTCGAGCATAGCAGGTATGTTGCCTAGCCAACTTGCCAGAGATGACCAAATTTGGTCTACATAGCAAAAATGTGCCTAGTCCAAGATTTTAGTGGAAAGCATAGGGACCTGATTGAAGACTAGTCCAATGATTTAATATGAGCAGGCTTCATGGTGAAACCAAGTAGATCAAAAGTCAAGGATAAGCTACACAAGCATCTAAAATTTATTCAAGCCTTTAAAGATTTAGCAACAGTTTAAGTACAAGTTTAGAAGGGCATATAGGCTTTCACAAAAGCTAATTACAAAACCCCTTTTTGACCAAGTCTTTACTTGAGAATTAATTTATATTTTTTATTTGACTAAGTGTTCATTCTCTGAGGTAAATTCTTTCAGGGTTTTATTTTGCTAATCTATTTCTTTCAGACTTTTTTTTGGCTAAGTGTTGAATTATTTTAGATAAATTATCTGAGAGAAAGTTTCCAAAGGCATGAATTCTTTCAAACAAAATATCTGAAGTAAAAGATGAAGACCTATTTTTTTGGAGAAATTGTTTTGCAACATTTTTCTCGAAGACCTATTTCTTTTAGAGAATTTATCTGCATCAAAAAAGGCTAAGTGTGAATTATTTCAAACATTTTATCCATAGTAAAAGCCTAAGGGTCATTTATTTTGGGAAAATTATCTGAACAATTTTTTATAAGGGTCTTTCTACATCAAAATGGCCAAAACACTTTTTTTGAAGAGTCTTTTTTCAGGAAAGTAAACCAAACAGAGATTTCAAAGGGGATTTTCAAAAGTCCTCAAAGGTCATTTTTTAGGAAGGTGTCCTATACAATTTTTTTGAAGAGTCAAGAAGGTGTTCTAGATAT
The DNA here is from genome assembly GCA_037957365.1 of Torreya grandis. NCBI lineage: Eukaryota > Viridiplantae > Streptophyta > Pinopsida > Cupressales > Taxaceae > Torreya > Torreya grandis. Next base: position 217,889 of record JARHVA010000281.1, on the reverse strand, counting down.
AATTTATGAAGGGTAAATCTTCAGTGAGGTGGATTGAATGAAAATCTCAAATGGCCATTTCTTTTAGAAAGTACAGTAGATAAAGTCCTGAGGGGTTGTTCTCTCGATAAAATGCCCTAGATAATTTTCCTGAAGGGTCATTTCTCAATAAAATGGTCCAGCTCAAGGGTTTTTAAGCATCTCTTTTCAAGGAAGGTGCCCCAAATAAAATGTATAGTAAAATTTCTGAATTAAATGGCTCTGATAAATTAGTGACGGTTATGCAAATGTCAATTTTAGGCTACAAAAAATAGCCATTTGAATTTTAAAAGTCCAATATGGCCTTGGAAGTGTCAAATTCAAGAATAGAAGATGACCTTTGGTTTTTAAATATGCAATGATGGTTGTGTAGATGTCAAATACATTTGTGCAGATGTAAAATTTTCAAGTCATGGCAAATAGCCATTTGTATTTAAATGGGTTCAAGATCGATAGTCTGCGTTCAATCTGAGAAAATATCTAACGGCATGCGTGAAGTCAAGAAGTCAATAAGACATTCATGTGAATGTCAAATTGAAGTCATGAAAAGTAACTATTTGGGTTCAAAAGGTCCCTAAAAAGTTTAAAGTTAGTCAAGATCTGATGGTCCATGTGAACCTGCATACTAACATGTAAGATCTAATGATTTATGTTGGAGACAAATAGGTCAAAAGGTCCCCAGGTTAAAGCCCTTAAAGAGATACAAGTTGGTCAAGATCTAATGATGTGAGATCATCAACCTAGGATCCAATGGTGTATGTTTACTAACAAAAGGATGGGTCTAAGCTAAATCAAAGATTAGTGTGAGCTCGTGCATATTGATCTGATGGAATGCAAGAACTGATAGGAAAGTGGGACCAGAGAGATCTATGGTGTGCATGTATTTTAATAGTAAAGATATGATGGTACATGATCAATTTAATATGTTAAAGGGATATTTTGGTAGGAAATCAAGGACTCACGTATATTTATATAACAAAAATTTAATGGTATGATTAGAATCAATAATTTAGTAGAATATGTGGAACCAATAAAAATAAAAATATTTGGGCACAATAAAATGGTCTGAGTTAGAAATCGATGACCAATAAACAAGGGGCAAGCATGGGACATTTTTTGATGGCTATCAAAGAATCTTTAGGACCTATTTAAGGAAAATACACAGGAGCTAAGGTTGAAGGCAATCCAAGATTGAACTAAGGTCACATTTTAGAGATCAAACATCACCACTCGAGCTCCATGGAGATAGGGTTGGTCTTTTACATCTATTTCAATTGAATGTTGACATCTTATTTTTGAAATAGATGAGGCATTGAATTGTAGGAAAACTAATAAATGAAATTGGTTTTCAATCCATAGTGAATCTGTGTTAAAGATAGAATATAATAGAATATCTTCTAGAAGGGTCATTCCTTTGATAAGCATGAACCTATGGCCACCCAAAGAAAATGTGGCATAATTATATCAATCTCAGGACATGGTCTTCATCATTAGATTAGATAAATAATGATATGGAATTCCAAGAAGACACCTGGTGGATGGATAAGGATAATAAGCATTCAATTCTTTTGTAAAGCCTTTGAAGTTGTGCCTTCTTGATAAGATCTTAAGTCAGCATCCTCGAGAGTGATAATCCATCAAAAATGGTTAGTCTTATATCAATGCATAATTATCTCTCTCTCTTTCTCTTTTTTATAAATACAAGCTTCTAAGCTTTGAAAATAACTTGGTAATTCCTCTCTTAGGCATGACTAGACTCTACCCGAATTTGATCTTTGTAACCTCTTGAGATAAAATAAAGGACTCTTTTCAAATTGTATTATTCTAATATAGTGTGTTAATGTCAGATTGATTTGCATATGTGGTAAAATTCTCTCTTGCCAAATCTTGATCTCATTTAGATACTAGATTATATTGTTTTACAGGTCATGTTTAGTGTTAAATGTCATTTGATTAATGCTAGTAAGTGGATACATTGATTGGTTAGTGCCTTAAATCAGGACTCTCCATCACTTCCCTTAGGTTTTGATCATTTGGTGAATCTTTTCATAAAATACTAATGCTTATACATCCATTTAGAGTTGTAGATCTGATCTCATTAGTGTTTGTTATAAGTTCTGATAGAGTGGATGAACAATCACATTACTAGTGCATCACCTCTTTTACATGTTTTTATTCATTGTTACCCATTTCTCTCTCCCTTTTTATAGTCAAAATTTAGTTTAGGTGATAGATTCAAAAGGAAGTTAGCCTTCTCCAGAGGTCTGACCCTATGATAGGTGACCCACAACCTAGGGTCAGTCCCATGTTGGACTATATTTGAGTAAGAAGATCTGAACAATTTTGTTACTTCACTAGGGTGTAAATCTAGAACACTAATAGTTCATTAGTTTTATGTTTGCATAGCTAGAATTGTAGATTAATATGCAAATTTTTCAAATCATCTTTTGGATTTTTGATGATTGATGAAATGAAAATTAGTCAATGTTTTAGATTTGAATATTTTTGGAGTAACCAGATGAGGAGAATCTTGCAACAAGTTTATCATGCTTGGTTTTTTCTCACATTTTAATTAACTCCATTATGAATTTGACAATAGTATACGTAGCTTGTTTGGGACATGTTCAGTGTACCTACTTGATACTTGTAATTTAAGTACTTGTTATGAAATTGCATGTGATGATAGAATGTGTAGGATGTAGTTCAAGACCCATACATGGGTACAATTTTGTTTGTAGTTGTATTAGGGGATATTTTGTAGTTACAAGTAGTTTACCAATTTTGGAATGCAACCAATGGCATAGAAAAATTTTACTATCCCCATGCTATACAAGATGGCTTATTCACTAAAAAATTGTTGAATCAGTTGAACACTTGCCTCTTTGACTTTGAGATTTCTTTTTTAAATTGATCATTTTATGTGATGTTGTGCTTGTAGTGAATCAATAATTTTCCATATGAAAGGAATGACATATCCTACCCATATCAAAATATTATTTTCAGATACCACAGAGTCCACTACAGAGATCTTGATGAGGCATTGCAAACAACCAAATCTAGTATCAGGGAAATAAATGTTTCAGCGTTTGGTGGAACAAAAACCTTCTCAATGGAGAGACATGATCTAGAGGATATTTTTAGATGTTCCCAAATTTTATTTAAATGTGTTCCATTTTGTAGATATCATTTAGAGCTTTCCATCAACTATTAAAATGTGAAAAAGGGACATCATATGCTCCAGTTATCATTGGTTAAAGTTTGGTCAATAAATAGTCAAAGATGGTCAAACTAGAAAAATTGATGGTCTTAGAACATTTAGAAACCATTTTCATGATGTAGAACTCATCAAAATATTTTTGATGCATTTTGAATGAGTCAATTCTGAGTCTGTATGCGAAAGTTATGACAAGTAAAAGTTATGGTCAAAGCCGATAAAAGTGATGACATGGCAATACGAACCAATTAAATGTTGGCACATAGAAAACTTAGCATGGGACATGTGGATAAATTTTTAGGTGACACATGACATAGACAAGTCAAAATGTGGAGCATTTAAATAAATAAATTATTATTTCCCTCCATCCCACATATGAGCCTTATTTAAAGGCATAGATAATGGTGAATCCCATATATATTTTATTCTGGTTTGTTTTTAATTATTTTTTTCTTGGTTTGCTTTTTTAATTTAAAGTTTTTTATAATGATTCATGATTTAAGTTATGATTTGTTAGAATGTGATTCATATTTTTTAGTTTTAATTTAATATTGTGGTATGTTTGAGAGTTTTTTAATTAGTTAATAATCTTTTTTTTATTTTAAGTTTAATTTATTAGTGGAGTTTTATATTTATTTATATTATAAGAGAGTTATTTTTTATTTAAGTGTGGATCTATTTAAATTTGTTGTCAATAAATTGATATTTTTTTTTATCAAATGAGTTTTTTTGGGTCCATAATTTTTATTTTATATATTATATTTTTAGGAATTTTATTTTATTTTTGTTAAAGATAAGTGGTTAATTATTTTAAAGTTTTATTTGATGACAATAGTCCATTGTCATTTATTTTTTTAATTTTGTTTCATTTTATTTAGTTTTTTATCTTTTTGAGTATTGTACATATTTTGTTGACTTTTAGTCATAAATCATCAAATAAGTCTTAAAAGGTAGCTTTCAATAAAATAGAATTTTTACTGTAATTAATCTCATGTTTGTATTGGATGCATTATCAGTTAAAATTGACGTCTGTAAGTTCAAACTATGGGAGATAATATTGAGAAAATATAATTTGAAGTTCTATTAGTGTGAACATAAATATGTGAATATTATTAATATAAGTGATTTGTTAAAACAAACCGCCACATATTGATATTGTGAGGAGTGATTTTAGGAGTGCATTAGTTATTAATGGTTAGTTGTTAGAATAACTAACCCATTTGTAGAGTAAATGGTTATATGACCATTCTTATATATTTGTAAAGTTTAGGGGAATAATAATATGTTGATAAGATTAACCAAATTTTGTGCTTTTGCACATTTGAGACTTCAGCTATTTCATGCATAATGAATTAAATCTTAACATTCTAATCATGGGCCCACCCATCAAATATTTTCAAATTTTCCATTTGCCCCTTGGCGGGGGCATCATAGGCTGCCAAAATGATGTTTGGGGCATTTCATAAGCCCATTTTTCTAGAATTCATGCAAACTTTAAAGATGAAAAGTGGGAATGAAATTTATTTCTTCTAATTGTAGTGACCTTTTAATTATTTGAAAAGATGTTGCTTCGATTGAATATCTTGCCACACCTTCTAAAATAGGGGAAAATGTAGATATCTAATTCCTATCACTATTATGCTAAAATTGTCAATGTAAGCAATATTCTCTGACAACACATAATCTAGGCTAAAATCACTAAAATGCAATAAATGATTAAAATTTGTCATGTACAAGTGTTGATTTAGGTTAATGTATCCCTGAATGGGGAAATTCATTTTATGTGATTATTGTCTTTTTTAAAATTACTTTGAATCAAATTGTAACCATGCAATGACACTTTGGACCACTAAATTTTTCTAATTCAACAGCACACATCATATGCATATGTTATTTCATGTCCATAATGCTCTAACTGGGGTATTGTTCTATACACAACTAACTCATTTTTATTATACTCCAGTCAAATTATGACTGAGTAAAATGATATTTCTGACCAGATTGATTAAGCGTGCAATATATTTTCAAAGATTTACAAAAAAATTAATCAAAATCACTTAAGCAAATTAAATCAAATTAAGAGCTTAAGTAAAAATTTCATGGAAGTTATTGAAAAATTATTTATGAGAAATTCATTCCTCAAATATACATCAATCCATGTCATCATCAATGGGGTTGGCATCCATAAGTCATTAATGAAATAAATATCAGTATTAAGTCTTCCCATGCCTCATTAATTCTCCCATTCTTCCAAATATTTATGGATTGTCCATCCAGAATTGAAGCAGTTATGGTCACACATCTTGATCTCAAGATGGATGGTCATGATTGATCTTGAATATTTTTAAAAAGCTATAAATACAAGGCTTCACCATTGATTAAGATATCTTCAATTGTGTAATGTTATAATATTTAATTATCTTCATAAAGCTTCACCCATTTTCACAAATTGATCAAACTCATGAGCCTAAGCCATTGGTGAACTAGGAAGTGATGGAGGAGCATGCTACTCATCATTAATGAAGACTTGGAACACCAAATTTTAGAAAAAACATGTTTTTTAGCCACTCTTGGAAGGAGGGACATTATTTGGAAGGTTTGGTAGTATTTCATCTTTAAATAGCTCTTAGAATTCATTTACAACACCCATGAAGGAATGGGCTTGATTTTTTAGTATCTATATGCTTTTTTATAGAGATTTTATTGACTAATGCATGGATTAATGCATCTTCTAATCCTAATGTATAATGAGTACCTTATTGATTTGACCCTAAGCCTCCTCCTTCACAGGCTTGATTTTCCATGATATTGTTAAGAATGGAATACTTTCCATTTTTGTAGTAGTCAACCAATTTGTCATTGTACAACCAAGATTCATCATTGGTAAGTGGGTCCTCTCCTTGGCTAGTGGTCATTGTGAAAATGATAGGGGGTGGACTATGAAGTTTACCTTTGTCATTTCATTTCCATTCCATGTAAGGTGGATTGGGTTTAGCTCTTTTATAGGACTTAGGGTTTTTCATAATGTTAAGTTGTGGAGCTAAAAGCTTCACCAATGAGAGAAATGCAAGGTTGCTGGAGTTACACAGTCGCCGACGTTGATCAGGGTCGACCGACGTCGGTCAAGTGTCAACTAGGAGCTACCGGTGTCAGATATGGATCGGCCGACATTGGTCACATGCAGGCAAATAGGGACCGACATCAGTCACCTGTGCATTCCAGAATTCTATTTTCATGGGATGAACGGATTGTTTGCATGATAAGTTGAACTGTTGATTGTAAGTCCGTGTTTCTATTTTTGGAAACACTGATATGGACCTTTGATTAGGAGGTATATCTAATGGTGGAGAATGCATAGCTCATGATCCCTAATTCTTTATAATAGGGATAGATCTTCATAGCTTGGATTATGATGTAGAAGTCAATTCAAGTAGCTGAATTGTGTTTGTAATTGTGAGAGAGAACTCTTGAGGGAAAGAGATATGTACATCTGAGAGGTGTGGAAGAAAGAGAGATTTCTTCATTGTATTTCCTTCTAGAAGAGTTTAATACAATTTTTCATTATTTCTTGTATCTCTTGTTCTTTACTAATTCTAGTTTCTAGTTACTTATTACTTCTTATTAATTCCATGTTTAGTTACTTGCACAACAGTAATCAATTGTTCTTGTTAGATCCTGACAAGTGGTATCAGATCTCAGGTTCACTAATAGGTGGTTTCAGATCTGTTTAGTGTGTGTTGATTACAGGTCACTCACAAGGGTTTTTGTTTGAGTGAGAGTAAACCAATGAGAGAATAAAGTAAACTAAGAATGGAGAAGTTCAATGGCAAGAACTATCAATTATGGAGGATGCAGATAGAAGATTATCTGTATCAAAAAGATGTATACTTACCATTGGGTGGAGTTTTAAGCAAGCCCATAGATATGGAAGATGAAGAATGGAATGTTCTTGATAGAAAGGCTCTGGGATCTATAAGGTTGAGCCTGGCATCTTCTGTGATTTCCAACTTGTCACAGGCAAAGTCAACGATAGAGTTAATGGATATTTTAGTAAATTTATATAAAAATCCCTCAGCTTCAAATAAGGTATATCTTATGAAGTAATTATTTAATTTGCATATGTAGGAAGGTGGATCTATATCTACTCATCTAAATGATTTCCATGCAATGGTAAATCAATTACATTCAGTCAAAATAGTGTTTGATGATGAAATTATGGCTCTCTTAATTTTATGCTCTTTACCAGAATGTTGGTATAGTTTGGTAATGGCAGTTAGTAATACTGCATCTACTACAAATATCTTGAAAGTAGATGATGTTGTTAGTGTAATCTTGAATGAATAAATTTGCAGGAAAAGCACAGAGGAGACATCAGGTAATGCTTTAAGTATTGAAAGCAGGGGAAGGCAAAAAGAGAGGTGCAAGAAAGGGAGATCAAGGTCTAAGTCAAAGATGAGCAATAGATCCAAATCCAGAAATGGAAAAAGAAAGATAACCTACTGGAATTGTGGAAAGAAAGGGCATGCAAATAAAGACTGTTGGTTGAAGATTAAAGAAGAAAATCAGCGTGAAGGTAAAGAAGAAGCAAAAGTTGCAGGTATTGTTGCACAAGATGCTCTTATATTTTCTTTGGATAATAAAATAGAATCTTGGGTTTTAGATTCTGGTGCCTCTTTCCATGCTACCCCAAATAGAGAATATTTCAATGATTATGTCCAGGGAGATTTTGGAATAGTTTATTTAGGGGATGATGAGCCTTGTAAAATTATTGGCAAAGGAAAAGTGCAGCTGAAATTATAGAATGGCACCACATGGGTGTTGAAAGATGTCATGCATGTACCCATCTTGAAGAGGAATCTGATTTATGTAGGAAAGTTGGGGGATGAGGGTTGCACAGTAACTCTCACAGCTGAATCTTGGAAGGTTTCCAAGGGTGCACTTTTTTTGGCCAGAGGTAAGAGAGTAGGTACTCTCTATTTATGTAATTGTATTACTGATTATTCTCTTTCTGTATTATCTACTTTAGATATAGATGCAAAGTTGTGGCACCAGAGGCTTGGCCACATGAGTGAATGAAAGTTCTTAAGTCAAAAGGTAAGCTTTCAGATTTGAAAAGCATAGATCTAGATTTCTATGAGCATTGTATTTTTGGAAAATAGAAGAGAGTGAGATTTCTCAAGACTGGGTCAACAAGGAGGAAGCACAAGTTTGAGCTTGTTCACATAGACGTGTGGGGACCAACTCAGGTAGCTTCTATTGGAGGATCACAGTATTATGTTAATTTCATTGATGATGCTACAAGAAAGGTATGGGTTTATTGCATAAAGAATAAATTTGATGTTTTTGACACATTTAGGAATTGGAAAGCTTTGGTTAAGAATGAAACAGGTTTGAGATTGAAGTGCCTTAGATCTGATAATGGTGGTGAGTACTACAGCAATAACTTTAGAAGTTACTATTCTATGTATGGAATATGCAGGGAAAGGACAGTTCTAAGGACACCTTAGCAAAATGGAGTTGATGAAAGGATGAACAAAACAATATTGGAGCATGCATAAAGTATGAGGTTACATGTTGGTTTGCCCTTAAAGTTTTGGGCAAAAGCTGTAGACACTACGATTTACTTGATTAACAGAGGACCCTCTACTACTCTAGATGGTGGAATTCCAGAAGAGGCTTGGATAGGTAAAAAGGTAGATCTTTCATTTCTCAGAGTTTTTGGTTCTGAAGCTTTTGTGCACATTGATAAAGAAAATAGAAAGAAGCTAGATGCTAAATCTATGAGGTGTACTTTATTGGTTATGGATCTGGAGATTTTAGATTCCAGTAGTGGAATCTAGGAACTAACAAAATTATTAGAAGTTGTGATGTTATTTTCAATGAGAAGTTGATGTACAGTGATCAGCTCAAGACGCTGAAGGATTCTGAGCAGGGTAATGGAGATTTGGACGAGATTGTGATCCAAAATGAGCTCGCAGGAAATCACTTCCAAAAAAATATAGACACTGACATCGGTCAGGAAGGAACTGATGTCGGTCAGATAGGTCAGACAGTAATCGACGTCAGTCAAATAGAGACCAAAGTCAGTCAGACAGGAATCGATGTTGGTTAGGTGGAACTGACGTCGGTCAAGTACAGGCCTGGAGATGACCGAGATCGGTCACTGACAGAGAATTTGGGCAGACATCAAGCAATGAATGAGTCTCAAACACCCAGGAGGAGGTCAAAAAGGGTAAGTAAACCTCTAATTTGATATTCCTCTTCATTATTCTACTTATTGCTCACTGATAGTGGAGAACCAGAGAGTTTTGATGAAGCAATGCAGGTAGAAACCTAGAAACAGTGGGAGCTTGGCATGAATGAGGAGATTGATTCCTTGAAAGAGAACCAAACTTGGGATTTGGTTGAGTTGCTAGCGGGTAAGAGAGCACTAAAAAACAAATGGGTTTATGGGTTAAAGGAAGGTGAGAATGGACAGATGAGACATAAGGCCAGGTTAGTAGTAAAGGGATTTACACATAAACCAGGTATTGATTTTGGTGAAATTTTTTTTCCTGTAGTAAAAATGACTTCTATTCGGATTGTATTGTCTTTAGTTGTTATTGAGGATTTGCATCTTGAGCAGCTTGATGTTAAGACAGCGTTTCTTCATGGAGATTTGGATGAAGAAATATATATGGAGCAGCTAGAAGGTTTTGAGGTCAAAGGTAAGGAAAAGCTTGTGTGCAGGTTGAAGAAAAGCTTATATGGTCTTAAGCAAGCTCCTAGACAATGGTATTTGAGATTTGATAGGTTTATGACTGAGCATGGCTTCAGTAAATGTCAATCTGAGCATTGTGTTTATTTTAAGAGATTGGATAATGGTAGATATATTATCCTGTTATTATATGTAGATGATATGTTGGTTGCAGGTTCACACATGCAAGATATTTCTGAGCTTAAGGTAAAATTAGCTCACACATTTGCCATGAAGGATTTGGGAGCAGCAAAGAAAATCCTTGGCATGAGTATTAAGAGAGATAGAAAAAATCACAGATTGATTTTATCTCAAGAGGATTATGTGAACAAGGTGTTGGAGAGGTTTAATATGTAAGATACAAAACCGGTAGGCACACCTATGGCTGGACACTTCAAGCTAAGCAAAGAACAGTGTCCTAATTCACATGATGAGTTAGAGTACATGAGTAGAGTTCCATATGCTTCCACAGTTGGGAGCTTAATGTATGTAATGGTATGTACTAGACCTGATATTGCCCAAGCAGTGGGAGTTATCAGTAAGTTTATGGCCAATCCAAGGAAGGAACACTGGAAAGTAGTTTAGTGGATTCTCAAATATCTAAGAGGGACCAGTAGTAGGCATTTGTGTTATGGTGGGTCAAATACTTCTCTACATGGATATGTAGATGTGGATATGGTAGGTGACTTGGATGGCAGGAGAAGCACCACAAGATATGTTTTCACTGTTGGTGGAACGGCGGTTAGCTAGATTTCAAAGTTGCAGAAGGTTGTTGCCTTGTCTACTACAGAGGCAGAATACATTACAATCACAGAGGCTAGTAAGGAGATGATATGGATGACATGGTTCATGGAAGAGTTGGGAAAGGAGTAAGAGAGTTGCAAATTATATAGTGATAGTCAAAGTGCAATTCATTTGGCAAAGAATTCATCCTTTCATTCAAGAACCAAACATAATAGCTTAGGTACCACTTCATTAGACAGGTATTGGAGGATGGTGAGTTGAAGCTGAAAAAGATCCATACAAATAAGAACCCTGATAATATGTTAAAAAAGCTGGTAACAAAGGAGAAGTTGAATCTTCATTTAACTTTTGTTGGTCTTCAAGATTGAGCTTGAAGATGGAGAAGCTAGAAGATGTTGTTGTATAGGTACAGGTGCAGTTGTTTATCTCCAAGTGGGAGATTGTTAAGTTGTGGAGCTAAAAGCTTCACCAATGAGCGAAATGCAAGGTTACTGGAGTTACATAATCACCGACATCGGTCAGGGTTGATTGACATTGGTCAGGTGTCAACTAGGAGCTGCCGACATCGGTTATGGATCGGCCAATGTCGGTCATATGCAGGCAAACAGAGACTGACGTCAGTCACCTGTGCATTCTAGAATTTTATTTTCATGGGATGAATGGATTGTTTGCATGATAAGTTGAACTATTGGTTGTAAGTTTGCGTTTCTATTTTTGGCAGGACTAATTTGGACCTTTGATTAGGAGGTATATCTAATGGTGGAGAATGCATAGCTCATGATCCCTAATTCTTTATAATAGGGATAGATCTTCATAGCTTGGATTATGATGTAGAAATCAATTCAAGTAGCTGAATTGTGTTTGTAATTGTGAGAGAGAAATCTTGAGGGAAAGAGATCTGTACATTTGAGAGGTGTGGAAGAAAGAGATATTTCTTCATTATATTTCCTTCTGGAAGAGTTTAATACAAGTTTTCATTGTTTCTTGTATCTCTTGTTCTTTTTTTATTCTAGTTTCTAGTTACTTATTACTTCTAATTAATTTCGTGTTTAGTTGCTTGCACAACAGTAATCAATTATTCTTGTTAGATCCTGACACATAATCTTGGTAATGTGGAACATATTGTGAGTCAAATATTGTCCCAAGCTATTGGTTGAGATGGTAAAATGATTAGACAATTCAGGAGGTGGCATATGCAAAGATGAATCAAGGTTATCTAGGTCAATACAATTGTATTCTATAAATTCAACAAGTATTTTTTCACCTTTATCTTTTTTGGGAACTGAATCTAAGCCAAAATGGTAGTTATAACTTTCATACTCTAGATTTAAATGCTTGTAATGTTTCTAGGGTTGCAAATCTCCATTGATGATGACCTTCATACCTGAGTGAGAGAACTTGAGACATTGGTGAAATGTCAAAGGGATTATACTAATTTTATGTATCTAAGGCCTACCCAAGAGCAAATTAAAAGATAGGTCAAAGTCTAACATATGGTAAAGTGTATCATGGGTCAAAGGCCCAATGATAATTGACAAGCTTATGGTGTCTTATGAATCCTTCTCTTCATTTTTATAGGCCTTGATAGTGATCATCTTTGGTTGTAGATAAGTTTTTGTATATCCAAGATGCTTTATGAGCTTTATAGAGACAATATTCAAGTCTAACCCATTATCTATGAGGACACATTTGACTTTATGTTGTGCAATGATAACTTCAATGTACATGGAATAGTTATGGAGAGGGCCAAGGGATGACATATTACTTTGGTCAAAGGTAAATTATTGATCAAGGGATAGATGTCCAACCAAAGCTTTGAATTTGTTTGGGCTTATGTCATTAGAACTTGGGATTGGCCAAGGAACTCTGTTAAGATGTTTTTTTGGATAGTAGACGTACACAAAAAATCCAAAATGGAGATTTTTATAGGCATATTTTGAAGTTGTTCCATAATGTCAAATATCTTTTCCTAAATAGTGATTATGGCTTGTTCCTATCCAAGACATTGGGTTGTATGGGTTCATTGGTAGGGTGTTGTAAGATGGGAATGGTAATCTTTGATCATTGAATTGTCATTTCATAATTGGGATTAGATACAGGACCATTGTTGTTAGAAAATGATGATGGAGGGTGATAGATAGGATAAGTCTCAGTTATCAGTGCACTTGAATATGGTCACAAGGCAATGATAAGTTATCAGTACAAGGTCCTAAAATAGTAATCCCTAGTTTTTGGTGTACAATCTGGTGGTCTCGGGTCAAAAAAGGATCACTAGTATAGATGGATTAATTGGAATTGGTTAAAAATGGTCCTATTCTATTATCACTTAGTCTTGGATTAATGGCGATGGTCGAAATATGACCTCCTACAATATGACCTACAACTTTGGTGTAGTCATATGTAATTACGTGGTAAGTTTATTGGGTATTTGAATCAGTCTAGCCATGGTTCCTTCCATTTAGTTGATGTTGTTGTTGTTTCTTTTGGTACTTTTGTTGTTGTCATGACTATTGATACTATTGTTGCTATTGTTATGGACTTTATTATTGGTATTCTTGGTTATTATTTTTATGTTGTGGAAAAGGGTTTTGATAGATACCCAAGTTCTGATTGGATGTAGATTCTCTATTATCCAATGTAATCTCCCCATTTTCCCAACATATTTTCAAGGAGATGTTTGATTTGTATACAATGGCATAGATTATGTCCATAAACATGATGGTATTCATAGAACTCATTCTCTCTATACTAGTCTAGATATGTAATACCCTTAGGATAATGATTCAAAATTGTCCAACTAATCATGTTAATTGTAGCCAACTTGTGAAATATACCTTCAATAGGTTCTCTAATGTCACTGAAGACTCAATGAGTAGGCACATTTCTTCTTAGAGGATGGGTTTTTAAAGTTAATGTTTGTTGCATTTGTTGAGCTGGTCTACGATATTGCGAAGACTACACTTGTTGAATGGGTTGCTGATGAGAAGTAAGTTGCATTTGTAGCATTGGTTGAGCAAATGGTGTTTGCACTATTTGGACATAACGTGACTTGGTTACTCTTTTTCCAATAACATTCTTGTTGTGATTGAATTGCTTTGATTTTTCATAGCTACTGGCTTGGGTTAGTATCGACACTTGCACTTGGATTTGGTTTTGGTTTTGATTTTGGCTTGTGTTTTGGTTTTGGTTTTGGTTCTAATTTTGATTCAAAGAGGTGAACTTGATAATCCCTTTGTTAATAAGGTCCTTTTCAATTAAAAACCCTTTGTCGATGATCTCTTTGAATGTATGGGCACATTGAAGCTCTTGATGATAGGATATCTCACTGTGTAAAGTTTTAGTAAATATAATGGCCAATTGTTTATCTAGTAAGTTATGGGTGAAATGACTAGCAAGTGCTCTCTATCATTGTAGATAACTTGAAAAACTTTCACTGACCTTCTGTTTGACATGATTTAAATCTACCAATGAAATCTCATTCTTGAGATTGTAGGAGAAATGTTGCACAAATTTATTTGAGAGGTCATCAAAATCAAATACTAAATTCTTTAGAAATTTTATAAACCATTTCAAACCCTATCCTAATAGACTTTTATGAAATAAAAGGAGTAAATAAATGTCACTATAAGCCACTGGATATCAAGCAACAAATAATTCTGTTAAATGTGCCTTAGGGTCTCCTTTACCCTTGTATTTATCAAACTTCAATAGTTCATACCTTAGAGGAAATGGTATATTTAGATATTCTATGTTTAATGGGTATGAACACACATCATCTAACTTGAACTTCTTGGTTTGTTTCCCTAATTAAATGGTAAAAATTACATCCTTCATTTATTGTAGTTATTGTGCCAAGAAACTAGATGGAACATTTGGCTGAGGTGGAAGTTGAATGATCAAAGGTGGGTTACCTTGACTGGGGTATAATGAAGGCATGGTTTATTTTCAGATATTGGTTTGGTTAGAGAACCAACTAGGAATATGCATCCACAGATTAAGATATTATTTAAATTGTGCATGCTATGGTGTGATATTTTGATTTGGATTTGGTATATAATCTTTATTTTGAGGGAATTATGGATGTGATGGAAGGATATGGCTTAGGGTAAAGTATTGTGCCTATTGAGGCTAAGTAGGGACTTACTACCAACTAGTCAAACGAAGATGAATAAGGGGAACTTGTTGTGAACCAAGGCCCTATCATTGGATTTTTGGCATGTGATGAGTGAAAGGTAATTGTTGCCTAATTGGTACTTATTGGATAATAGTACCTCTTGGTTATAAAAACACATATTGTGAACTAGACATTTTTTAGGTGTTTGACATTTGTGTCTTACTAATGGACATATGTTGTTGATTGGACATTGTTTATGATTGTAAAGGTATATTGGTCTATGACTATTGAGGTGAAACATTTGTTCCCCACTTTTAAGGTGGTAAAATGTTTAAAATCTATTGAAATGGTATATTAGATTGCGCCTATTGTTGTAGAATGTTAGTCATCACCTATTGAGGTGGAGTAACATTCATCACATTTTATTGAGGCAAGGCACTAGTCTACACTTGATTACTTAATCCTTGAGGTTACGTGCTTGAAGAAGTAATTGGTTGAGGATTAGAGATAGCTTGGTGTGGTTAAGATGTAGGCATTCTTTCCCCCTATTATTGTGAACCACTCATGGTATTAACTAAAATAACTTATTGTGGACTAGTTATTAGTGTAG
The DNA here is from genome assembly GCA_037957365.1 of Torreya grandis. NCBI lineage: Eukaryota > Viridiplantae > Streptophyta > Pinopsida > Cupressales > Taxaceae > Torreya > Torreya grandis. The sequence continues at coordinate 202,453 of JARHVA010000281.1, read as the reverse complement.
TTAAACCACTTTGGCCTGGATTGGAAGATATTGGCATGTTATCCATTATGTTTGGCACATTTATCTATGTAGAAGCATTAGACACTTCTTCAATATATGGGACATTGAAAATTTCACCAACTGAAGTACTCTATACAAATGGGTCTATACCCTAATTATCTTGACTTGCCAACTCGATCAATACCCCTATTAAAGAAGGTAACTCTATGAGTGGATCATTTGGCATGGTCATGTTATTAAAATTACACATGAGATTAAAATAATCTTGATATGTTATTTTCATTTATATAAAGTGGCCCACCATGAGGCCCTTTCCTATCACAATCATATTGGGGTTTTCATATGGCATTAGCATGAGCACTTGAGGATTGATAGAATAGGCATGTTCAATGGTTTGGTTATAAGGTATGTTAAAAGGCACTCTAACTAGACTTGGAAAATTTTTGTGGGGGAAGTCTACTGGAAACTTGGCCCCTACCTTCATAGATCTAACTAAAAGCTTATCCTTATTTTTAAGCAAGTGAAAATCAAATAAATAATGATCATACATCAATGGCATTGTAATGTGATGCAGTTATTTCTAAGCTTGATCTACAACCTATGGTATGCTAGTAAGATACTACATGATTTTTTCTTGGTCTTACTCTGAGTATGGAGGCATGTTAACCAAATAATTAGCTAAAGGATCTTGACTATGTTCCCAAGATTAAGTAGTATAAGGACGATAAAGATTCATCTCACAAACTACATCATCACCATAAGAGTCTTGAACAAAGTCATCTTGTGTGACCACATTATCATAACCTAGATTATACATAGATCCACTATGATTGTAATGAGACATATCCAAATTAATAATAAATGTTTCATGAAAAAGGCCTGGAGTTATACAAACGTTAAAAAAAATAATGTCCAAAGGACAGATGGTCCAAACTTGGTCTAAGGAATGGTGTTATATCTCCACAAAGGTTTGTTCTAAAACTTGGTACAAAATAGTCTAATGTTAAATGTCTTACACAAAAATGTCAAGCATATGAATAAAAAACAAAATTCCAAACTTAGGTATAAAGTGTTTCAAACAAGTCTAAACTAGGTCTAAAGAAGCAAAGGTTACTAGGTCTTTTGGAAAATAAGGCACAAAAGCTAGGCTCAAAATAGGTATTGCTAGGTCTTTTTGAAAAGGTAAAAAAGATAGACTTTAAAAAAAATAAGGTCTAAAAGGTAAGAGATTTAATCTAAAATTTTGAAAAAAATTTGACAAAAACTAAGCATTTGGATTTAAACACAAACTTGATCTTTTGGAAAAAGACATGAAACTTTAGGCATACAGAAGATAGACCACTTTCCTAAATTCCAGGCATAAAAATTGTCTTTAAATGGCATAAGAAATTATTCTAAGTTACACAACCCAAAAGTAAAATATTAATATCTAGGCCAAAATTACACAAGGCATAGGCATAAATCAATTGATGTTTGGATCTAAACTTTTCAAGGCTAATTTCAAACTTGCTATAGAAAACTAGGGTTTTCAAAATAGACAACAAGCTAGACAAGAATGAATGGCATGATGGTACTAGTCATAGATCCAAAAGGCACATGTGTTTTTAAAATTGTAGTTTGGACATAAGGAAACAAGTCTTTGAAATAATTTAAGCAGTGTAATGATGTTATCATGTTCCAAAGGTATAGAAAAATGGTGTATTTCAAGACTATAAGGCACAATATTTGAAATGATTTAGGCAACATAATGATGCTCCTTTCAAGCAAGTGACACAAACATAAAAGTTCAAGAAAATAATAAGGAAAATGTGTGATTTCAAATGGATGGCATAACGCCTCTTCAAACATAAGAGTGATGTATAAACAAGACTCATTTTTTAACATGGTATGATAAACAAATAGTTTCAACTCAAGACCATGAAATTAAAAAGGATCAAATGACAAAAACACCTAAGTGTAACATCCTAAATCCTAATATTGACAAGTTTCACCATACTATCAAATTATGTCTATGTACTTTCTCTTAAGAGGATTTTATGTTTTTAATCTAAAAAGTAAAAGTGCATGAAAAGTAGGGTTTTTAGGCCCCCTCTTCTCTCAAGAGTTCGTATGGTGACATATAACTTTAGGCTACTCACCCTATATCAATAGTATCTCTATGGTAAGTTGGGTTATCTAAAATATAAATTTTTGTTTGTTTCTAAATGGTCTCATAACTATTTTAAACACTAGGGCATAATCATGTCATTTGGATCTGCATCAATCAACTTGTTATGAAAAGGTCTAGTCCTTTTCATAACTACTACATCTATTAATTGCTCAATATAGTGTGATGTCCAAGTTGCCCCTAAGTTTTGAGGTCAATTACTACTAATGAATCTTATTTTAACCACTCAAACCAAGTGTCCCAGTGGGTCACCCTCAATTTATACACCCAACCGTGGAGTGGGGTCGAAATAATGTTGGGAGATGAATTCCCAAGTTAATGCTTCCCTAAAAAACTTGTGAGGAGGTGATAAACTTATGATCATAAGCCAAATTCATGAAAATAAATAAAATGGAAGGACTTTAGAGTCATTTTGGGGTCACACAAATCATACAAATTTTGGGTAAGGCCTTAGCAACTTTATTTCCACAATTTTGGACCAAAGAGAAAAATGCAAAGAGAGCATTTTTTTATCACCCAAGTTTCCTAAAGGGGACAAGGGAGAGCATACACGCATCACTCATTTTTAAAAAATTAACACTATAACAAACAAGCATAAAAAAGAAACCATTATGAGTATTTAATTAATGTAAGAGCTTATTTTTATAACTCCAAAATGAAATATGTTATGAAGTTTGAAACCCTTAGCATTATGTTTGAAAATTTTTGAAAAATGAAAATGACTTAAGCAAAAAAAAATTAAAACACCAATTTTACATGTGAATTTTGCAACTTTAAAGTGTTTTAAATGTCTTGTTTTGGCCTTTGAGTCCTAAAAAACACATTAGGGGGTCCTTGTGCTTAAAATTAAAACATGAGTGAACAAATGGCTTTTCAAATATATCTCTCGAGTTTTTAAAATTTTACACATAGTACAGAACCATAGAAACACAAAGTAATATTGTGACTTTTCCTACAAAACTACAACTATTAGGACAATATTGTAATTTTCCTATAAAATAGAGTATTATCACAATATCACTAGTCTTAACACAATAATGCATAAATAATGACAAAATCATAAAACTTAGAGCAATAACGTAATTCACCCTGTAACACAAAATGGTTAGTGATCAGACCATGGAATCTTAACACAATACCACAAAATTTTTAGCAATATCACTAAAATTTTGGTTATATTTTGACTTACAAAGTCATGATATTGTCAATATCATGAGTCTTCCTATTAAACACAAACAATTAGTAAATCATGATGGTTAAGCATAAAGATGATTTAGTTATGGCAATATCACATAACTAATGATAAAAATGTGACTGTAAAAGTAGAAATATTATGCAATATCATGATTCCATAGATAAAGTATGTGATTGCATAGATTAATTTTGTGAGTTCCATAAAAATGTCCTTAAGACCTCAATTTTCACTTGTTTTGATGTTCAAGTTAGAATTTTGACATGAAAATAGGTAGGAGGATGTCCTAAAAGGCCTTAAGATTAACTTTATGGGGTGTGAGTCCCATTGGGCATGCCATGATGTGAACAAGGAATATGTAGATGGGAGGTTATTCTTATGTTATTATAATAAAACAAATCAAAATAACACACTAAAATCCTAACACCTCTAGCCTAGACACTAGGGAGAGTGTAGGTAACAAACATACAAATGAAAACACAACTAGAACATAAAATAAAACACTCTTTTACCTTTTTTGGAGCTCTAAATGGCTTGTTGAAATGGCTTGCTCAGTTTGTGCATCAAGAATCTTCATAAATGGACCTTTATTGGATTCACCTTTCCTTGGCACCTTGGCTTGGCACCTTGGCTTATTATTTTGGCATGGTAACATTACTTGCATGAAGATTCTCTCTCCAAATTGGCATTATAACACTACACTATCAAAAGCTTTGAAGATATTTAGGCATAATAAATTTACACAAGGAGATCTTAGAAATCAATAGGCATGGCCTTATATTTATAGCCTTAAAAATTAACTCTAATCTAAGGTGTTAAGGTTGAGTTTAAATATGGAATGGGTTTAAAATAACCCTATATGAGTTGAGACTAACTCTAGTTGAGTTAAAAATCTATCATGTAATTATGATTTTCAATTACTAGGTGTATGCCATTAGAAATGCATTAGATCTATAAATAAATCCTAGCTCAGAGAAGATAGATCCTACTTACACTTCCAATTGGGGATACATTAGATAATCGAGGTCATGACCAATATGGATCCACTAAACCTAATCATATGATCTCTCACCACAATAATATTATTGGGGAGGGTTCTAAAGCCTTCAGTCAAGCCAAACTACATAATAACCCTAACTAGGTCTTATGTTTTCATATTCACTAAACTAATAACAAGTAAAGCAAAAATATAATCTACTGATCACCAAATATTGTGGCACAAAGTGGTGGTAATAAAAACTAAAATTAAACATGTATAAAAGACATATACTCATGTCAATGTATACAAAATCCTAATGCATGAAAGAAAAGTGAAAATGCATATCAATCTATTCTTACAAAAGAGGAACAAAGTTAGGAAAACTTACCTTTGAAGATGAACCTATCAAGCCTCAATGTCTCCCTTGGCCAAGGTTCTTTATAAGAGGTTGTTATGGTATGTAAGGATGACAAGGATAAATCATATCTAGGATACATAGCTTATTAATGCATACAAAATACTTCTTCACAAGATAAGAGATCCACATCTCTAAAGAAAGTATGAAACCCTAAGCTTGTTCCTCAAGTATAGTGGTGGATAAGCAGATGTGAAATATATCTTACTTCTTATTCTCTTATCTTAGAAATGGAAAAATGATTATGTTTATATAGGTGGATTTAACCCTAAACTCTTCCAAAAAAATTGGTTGATAAGGTTGACCTAGTCAACCTAGTATCAAAATTGACAAAAACTCACTAGGTCATGGATTAGGTCAGCGAAGGGCCAACCTAGACTCTTAATAAGTTTTGTTAATAAGAATACAAGGTTGACAGAACTGACATAGTCATGTAAACTATCAAAAAGGGGTTTAGTTTATGGAAAGTGATAATAAAAGTGGTAAAATACTAGAAGAGTGTGCAAAAGAGGAGGCAAAACTTAGGAGAGTGGTTTTCAAGAGACAAGTGTGTAGATAGCAAGTGGTAAAAGGGAAAATAATCCTATGAAGTACCAATGGTTTTCCCACCCTTTTCTTGGTGCACCCCTTAAGGTGTGAACTTAGAGAGATTGAGACTCGATGGGTTACTACAAGATAAAGAGTGTCAGTATTTGATAAAAGTTTGAAAATATTATGTGTATACATATGCCCCACTCGAAGCTCATCATGTGTCACATAGGTGCAACAGGGGATGGTGCTTTAGGAAAAAAATATGATGACACATAACCATGATGCTAAATAAAGTATAGTAAGGAGGAAATAAGATAATGAAAGGACAGATTTAAAAAACACATACCTTTACTTACCTTAGTACTATAGATAAAGAAGGAGATGTGAGAGATGTGAAGGCATCCAATGTGAAGAACATTAGGTGAATCCTATAGAGATTAGCAAAAAAAGAGCAAAAAATCAAAAAAAAATGCAACATAGCATATAATAGTTAGAAATATTCTCTACGATGTTAGGTTTTCAAAACTTTTTATGGCTTAGAAAATGACTTAGTAGAAACATAAATATGGTCAAAATAATAAATCTGATGGTAAATTTTTGAAAGGTAAATAATTTTAATTAGTAAATATAAATAGGGTGGAAAAGAATTCATTTGTTATTATTTACTATTCTGAGAAAAATAGAGCTCTGAGAGACCTAGTGAGAACCTAAAGAGTCATGATGGTGAAGAGATGATTGTTGAGATGTAGAGGATGCATAGTGGCCACAGCGAGTGCAACACAGGTAAGAAATTAAAATTTTTCAAATTTTCAAAAGTTTTTATTTGAAATTAAGTGTTTTATATAAATTTGACAATTTAGGTCAAATCTAGAGACTAAAATGAACCCTAGGAAATTTTTAGGGACACAAGGGGTCAAATGAGGTATTGGGTAGGAAGGGGTTAGAGCAATAAATGCCTAAGGCATTTGACAATTAGTCAAAAAATCATCATAGTGAAAGAACAAAGTCAATTGGGTTGACTTAGTAGTGCATGGTCGACTTAGTTTGTTGAGGAAATGGGTGGACATAGTACCATATGGCTGACTTAGTATGTTTTCTAAGTGGTCGATATAGTATTACTAAAGGAAAAAGAGGGATGACTTAGTTTGTTATGTCTAAGGTGGCCGACTTAGTACTATATGGCTAGCTTAGTTATTTTTTAAGTCGTTGATATAATATTGTAATGAAAGAAAGAGGCCAATTAGTACTGTTAAGCAATAGGATGGCCGAGTTAGTACTGAAAAGGCTGATTTAGTTGAAAAATAGGGAAATTTGGTAAAAAATGAATTAAGGCAAATTAGTTTATTTTTATGAAATTTGAAATATTGTATTTTGATTATGAGTGACATGAAGATCTAATACGTATTTTATTATTTGATTTTTATAGAGATGTTGAATATTTTAGTGACTAGTTGATGCTTCATGGCTACTTGATCTAATAGAGTGCTTTATGGATGTAGATAGAGATAGATTGGTCACATTGGGCTTGGGAGGCATCATGGAGATATGGTAGATCTCACTGAGTGTTGATCTAGTGGTCATATTCCTAAGAGCCTAAGAGTTTTTGACCACATTCAGATGGGTGGTAGATAGGGATACTATAGCAGTTAGTGTCACTTTAGAGGACATTTATGCATTGCTTGGACTTTTGATAGTGGGGACATCGGTGATCATAGGGACATTAGATGACTAGGAGGAGAGATGAGCACTAGCCTAATGGGTGACGTGCTTGGATAGGATTTACCCAGGACTAAGGGTGAGTTTTTTTATGTGTATATTACACATATTTTAGATATTTGAAAGGTTATAATAGGGCTTATGATAGCATGAGTGTTGTGTCATAAGTTGAATGGTAAGGTATTATTTTATGTGATATCCTTATGTTATTCTATATTGGATCAGGGGGTACTCTATAACTTGGGTTTTTTCATTTGGGTTTAGCTCATACATGATATGTATGGGATGTTGTTTAGAAGGTATAATACCATGGGACTAGTGGTACTACTGAGTGCCTAGATATATGAGAGGTTCCTAATATATCAACTAGTTAGGTTACCCCATGTGGTCGATGATCAGTTACCTCAAGTGGTGAGGTAGAGATAGCATCAAGTGGTATAGGTCATGCCCCATGTGCTAACATTGTAAATGGTCATATGAGGAGAGATCATGTGGTATCTTACATATTGTGACTATTTGGTTGATTTAGGTGACTATGGTGCTAGGGTTAGCATGAGCACAGATCATAGGCCACTACACTAGGTGGGCAGAGTCACATCTAGTGGTATGCTTACTAGGATAGTTCATATTCCCTCACTTGATGGATCCTATAGTGGTGCCTATAGCTTGGGCATGACATGCATGAGAGTAAAGGGGGAGAGGAAGAGGAGGAGGAGTGTCAGTCAAGAGACTAGAGATTAGACTATGGTGTGTGAGACCATGGACTAGTTGAGCATGATAACCAATAGCTAGAGAGGGCATGTATATGGATGTATGGGTACCATAGGTACTAAAATTGGCACTATAGCAAGGGGAGTAGTGACCACCTCAGTTGCACCATTGATAGAGATGCTAGTAGTGAGATAGAACATAGAGGGTGGTCATCCAGGATGACCCATTAATCAACCTAGGGTAGAGTTGGTTTATAGAGGCACCACTAAGGAGAGGCCCAAGGTATGCATGAGTAGTGACTCTAGGGTTTGTTTTGATTAGGATGAATCCCATGGATGAGATGCTCGAGAGATGAGCTAATGGAGAGACCATGATTGGTGACACTAGGATAGGTGATAAATGTTATAATTTTAGTCTTTGATATAGAATACTAGTTGTATATGATTGTAAATAGATAGATTTTGAGAGGTATATGTGATCTAATATCTATTTTGTTTAAATTTTGAATATCCTATAGACAAAGAGGTCATATGGGGATCCCTAGTTATGGGAGTGCATCATGATATTTTGGATGGGGTACTAGCACCATACAATCCCACCATGTTGGATGATCATATGGTACCATATGCCCCAACTCAGGTAGGCTAGTTCAAACTAGTGAGGGAGGCCACAAGGTATCTACAAGCACATGGAGATGGGCTACAACCACTAGTAAGGATATGAGTAGGAGAGGCATAGGCTTGGTAGGCCCTGGCTTAGGAGAGAGTTATGCATATGGCTATCACTATCTAGTTAGGATGGGTACAAGCCCAGGTACCTAGTCTAAAAGGATAGGTAGTAGGTTTGAGATCTCAAATAGCCTATTTATATCACATTATTCAGAGAGGATAGTCTAAGGCATTTATGGGTAGCATGGCTAGGCCACAAGATAGACATGATGAAGCCTAGCCTTAGAGCTACAGTAATGTATTTTTATACTTTATATTAAAACACATGATATATATAGAGATACTTTATTTTGATATTTGGATGTTGATCTTATGTGTTTTATTGTGGTTATGTTTGTGGATGCATGGATATATTTATTTCTATCACATGTATTTTTCTTTTTTGTATATACTATAGGAAATATATGTGTGGTGTTTTCTTTTCTAGCATTATGTAGTACACATGCATGGTTAAAAAGAAACAAGCGAAAAAGACTTGGAAAAGTATAATTAATCAAAAACAAATACACTACAAACTAGATCACGATGGGAAACTTTTAATAACAAAATATGACTAAGTATAATAAACCAAAAAGAGGTAAATAAGAGGGGAAAATGTTTTTAAACCATGAAAAAAATTGGCACCAAATTAAAACAAGTAAAATCACACTAAACCATGTTGGGAAGTAGGAAAACAATGTAATAAAAGGGAAATCATGTGAAATAACAATGGTATTAAAATAAATCAATTAATTCAATCAATAATTCTAAATCACGTTGGGAATTATAAAAGAGAAACAAAATTGGTAAAGATGGTTTTAAGTTAATCACACTAAGTCAAGTTGGGTAGTATGAAAAACTTAATAAAAATGGTTGGATTCTTGCATGCCATCAAAAAATAAGAAGATAAAAGTGAAATATTAATGAATTAAGCATAAAAAATTCTAAATCAAGATGGGAAGCATGTCAATAATGTGTATCTCATAATTAATCACATCATATCTCATATTTGACACATGTAATTTTATTATGACTTGGGTATTGGAAAATTTTGTGAGGAAGGTCAGGTCCTATCTATGGTTTTACGCTACAACTCACAAAGAGAACACCAATGAGGTGAAAACTATGTGAAAATATGGTAAAATTAGATGTTTAGAATGGTAATGTGAAATTTTTTGCAATTTATGAGGAAGGCCATGTCCTATCTATGGTCTTACACTACAACTCACAAATGGAATCCCTAGGGGAGTGATCAGTGAAAAAGGAATATTTCTATAGGGGAAATATTAGGGTTATATGGAGTGAAAAATGGAATGTAAGAAACATAATTAGATGTCTTTTAAGAAGACCTTAGGAGATATGGGGCACACTAAGGACATGAGAAGACAGAGGATACATGTTCGCTATAGGCACAAAGCTATATAGTAAAATAAGTGTGGGACTAATATCAACTCATGTTGGAGGTTTTAAATGAGAAAATTAAAATGGACCTACATTCCCACAACATGTTCCCCATTCCTTAGGACCCCTTACAAAGTCGTTAGTATACTATAAATATTAGGTACTTGTGTGAGAAATTAGGTAGCACTAAAAGATTTTTTATTCTCTTTTTCTAATCTACTAGCCTACCACACCCCAATGGACCTTGGTTCTATCATGAGGCTAACTGTGGAGTTTGATATTTGATTATAAAGAGTAGTTGTGCTTAGAATCACATATTTTAGTGTGATTTTGACTTTTGAAATTTTTGAATGTTGTCTTGTAAATCATTGCCTTTTGTTAAATGATTTGGCTTTTTAATAATTTATGGATTTTAAGATTCCTCCTCCATATGGTCTTGGAATGACCAATCATGAGAGATAGAGTAATACATGTGAATTAGCTTTAGGCTTTGGCTAGAGGAAGCTAAGTATCTAAAGATATGACTAACTAGAACACTTAGGCTTAACTATGAACCAACATGTTATCTAAAGTCTCAACCATGTGTATGTTTAGTTTGTGAAAGGGAATAAAGGGGAAGAAGGGGATATCCAAAGTGGACTTATCTAATGATATTGTAATGAGATGAATTGTTTGATAATTTATCACATGGTAAATGAGGAATAACTAAATGGAGCAAGATTTATATAGCCAAGTCACAATAGAATTATTCATGTTTATATAGATAAGATAGAAAACAATCATGAAAAAGAATAAGGGAACCATTTAAAAAGGAACTCAAGAAGAAAAAATATATAAATTATGAAAAATAATCCATAAGAGGAAATAATTACATCATAAGTAACATTTAATTCAAGACAAAAGTCACCATGCAAGATAGATAAGAATTTGACACAATGTTAAATGATATAAAATAGATAAATGTAAAGTTAGAGCACATGTCTAATCTAAATGAAGAAATATATGTAAAAACACCATGATTGTGTTCATAAGTATTGATATATTTACCACACACATTATCTATAACATCTGATGAGTCTCTATGAAGTTGAATCCATACTATAGCCAAAGTCTCATGGATCTTTAGGGAAAGTTGAGAAAATACTTCACATCGAATATCCTCGATAGAAAATGTAGGAATGCTAGAAGGATCATGTTGATGATGGATATCATGCAAGAATGCTCAAGATAATGTATGGGAATGGACTCTACAAGACATAAAGGGGTCACCAGTGGGGAAGGTGACACTGATAAATAATTCATTGGTGGAGAGGGATCCATGGGTGAGGGACTCATGGGTGGAGATGGAACCATAGGAGGTGGAGCCATGAGAGAAGAAGGGGAAGCCTTCTTATGAGGGAAACCTATGGGAGGAAGGGTTGAAGTTACAATATTTTTTATGAGGTGATCTTTGAGATGTTATTGAAGGATGTGGCAATGATCAATGTAATGTGTGCCACATTGGTTCTATAGAAAATATACCTCTCCATATTTGGGAAGATATTTGGATAACATTTTTGAGGGAGGCATATCCTTATCATGGGATGAAGAGAGGTGGGATGCAAGGTTTTGATATAATCATAACTTATGATAATGTGTGTATGAATGATTAAATGTGTCATGGAAGCAATATATATACATGTGAGTAGACTTGGTAGGTGTACTCATAGGAGAAGTAGAAATAAAAGTTGAGGAATATTGGTATAATGAATCGTCTTGAGTCTAATGACTATAAAATTTATGGATATCACAATAAGGTTGATTGACCCATTTGGTGGGCAAAGGAGTAAGTTACAGTAAAGGGAGTAAACTATCACCAAGATAAGGTGGGGGTAGTGGAGAGACTAGGCAAGGCTTGATTGATAGAATAATAGTATTGGTAATAGGAAAAGACTCAGCTAGATAGGGAGTGGGAATAGGATCTAAATTGAGCTCTATTGAGGGAAGGGCAAGATGCACAGAAGAAGAAGGACAATCACAAGCATCTTAGGGATAAGTCATCTAGAGGGTTCTTGGTATCTAGCAAAATGATAGGGACTAGTCATAGCATGATCCATAAGCATACTCCTATAAGGTTATTTATAAAATGGATGTGTGCACACCATCTCTACCCTATGGTTAAGAGGGAAAATTCTAAAATTATGAATGATATAATATGGAATACTAGAAGATATACTAAAAGACTAAAGTAAATAAGAATGATAATGAATAATTTTAGCATCTTGGGCCTGAATAAGACCTCCTAATAATGGATCATTTAAGGTATATCTATCATCATAATCAGGGGTATGGATATCAATGGCATAGGTAGGGATGACCTTGTCATTTGATGTGGTGTGATGAATGGAATGTTAAGTCTTGGTTAAGACAATGGGTATATCATCACAAGGTGGTTGATAGGAATGATATTGAAAAAAAGGGGAAGCTAAGAAATGAGATTAGGTGAGATGTATGAGGTTTTAATCTTGAGATTGACCTTGTCAGGTTCATTGTCATTGAAATCTAGGAGGTTAGGGGGTATATTCCTAATGAGTTTAGCGTGACCATTGTAACCTAATGTGGAATTGATAGGAAATTTAAACCATTGAGATTCATAAAATAAATTATTAGCAAAGGTTCAAGGGTGGGAATCTTGAATATTCCATAGTCTTGGAATTGATCAAAATTCCAAGCATTAGTATCACCTTGAATCCTATAAATGACTCCATAATGAGGAAATTTGACACATTCACAAGCAGAATAGGCAATTGCTCTCATGTGATGAGTTTATGGCCTACCAAGTAGAATGTTATAGGATAGAGGAAAGTTTAATATCATCACATTCACATGAACAGTGATAGGTGGGATGTTAGTGGGGAGATACACACAACCTAAAGGAGGCATTTGCTAAAAATAGGGAAAAAGATAGTTTATAAGAGACTGTGCCAAACAAAATGATAATGTGCTAAAAATAGGGAAAAATTTTGAATTTTAATTGAGTAAAGAAAGGTAAGTAAACACATAAATAATTTGATCAATGAAAATGATCCAATTAGGGCACACAACATAAAACCTTTCACCAACATTGGTCAATGCAAGTTTTTATAATACAACATATAATGAGCAAAAAAAAAGTAGTCAACTAAAAATTAAATGCTAACTAAGTGGTCATCTTGAGTGTTATTATACTACTATAAAGTTTTATTTAAAGTGTGATAGGGAAGTTGGCTAAAAATAGGGAACTATAAAGCAATTTTTGGATGGTTTCAAGACATTTAGGCAGAAAAAGACCTATGTTGGTAATTGTACTAGCTTGGTATTGAGGCCTACCCCCTCACTTAATAATCTCAAAATGATAAGGGTGTTGGGTGCTTTTCCATAATATACCATTAACCACATTTTTATACTTGGCTAAAAAACCAAGTTAGCTTCCTCCTTGGTGATGAAATCCAAGTAGGTAGGCCTTGGGTGATAAATGTTAAATACATTTTGAAATTTGTGATTTGGTAGTGTGTGAAAAAAGAGAGAAATAGTAAAACTAAATGATATATTGATATAGTTAAGAATGAAAGTGTAAACTAATTACTAGCATGTTTTTAATTCCCAAATTAAGAATGGTATAGAGTCGGTTCAAATGACACTATATGCAAACATTATAGAATAGAGTCAACAAGGTCACTACTATATTGTAGAAGCAAGAGTCCTTAAGAACTAAGTCAACCAAGTTGACTTAGTATTTTATATAGAAGATAGAGTATAGAACTAATTTGATCAAGTCATCTTAGTTTATTGTATAATTTTAGTTTTGAAGACTATAAACTTACACAAAATAGAACTATAATGAAGTACTAAATTGAAAGAGAGAGAGAGAGAAAGGAACCTTGGTGGGTTGGAAGATGTTTAAGATTTTAAATTTTCTGTTAAAGTGCCTTGAATGTTATTTTCAAGTTCTACCAACTATGTCTACTGGGTTGACCTAGTTATGTGAGACCTTATTTACTAAATCTTTTTAAGATGACTAAGTCAATCTAGTCGACCTAATTTGTTATTTAGATGCTAACTATGAGACTAAGTTGACCTGTTTGACATAGTCTAATATTATGTGACTAAATAAGAGTACTATGTTAACATGCTCGATCAAATAATTTATATCTAATGAAGACCTACATAGAAATAATAGAGTCATTTTGATGTGACTATGTGTTAAACATGTGCACAGAAGTTAGAACTATACCAACCTAGTCAGCCTAGTATCGTAAATATTAAAATAAATAAAATGATAGAAATGAAAAAGCATGAAAGAAAAATTTTAAGGGTTAGATTCACATTAGATTTTCTAGAATTTATGTAATAATAAATGCATCATATCTATAAATCAATCCTAGTTCAAAGAAGATAGATCCTACTTACATTTCTAATTGGGGATACATTAGATAATCAGGGTCATGACTAATATGGATTCATTAGACCTAATCTGGGGATATATTACCATAATAATACTACTAGGGAGGGTTCTGAAAACTCCATTCAAACAAAAATACATAATAATCCAAACTAAATCCTATGTTTTCATATTCACTAAACTAATAACAAGTGAAAATCTAATCTAGTGTTCATTAAAGCTTGTGGCACAAAGTGGGGGTAATAAACACTAAAAGTATACATGCATAGAAGACATATAATCACAGTAATGTATACAAAATCCTAATGTGTGGAAAATAAGTACAAATTCATATATATCTACTCTTATAAAGGAGGAATAAAGTTAGAAATACTTACCTTTGAAGATGAACCTACCGAGCTTCAATATCTCCCTTGGCCAAGGTGCTTTGTAAGAGGTTGTTTTGGTATGTAAAGATGACAAGGATAAATCATCTCTAAGCTACACAACCTATAAATTCATCTAAAATACTTATCCACAAGATAAGATCCATGTCTCCAAAGAAAGTATGAAACCCTAAGTGTGATCCTCAAGTAGAATGGTGGATAAGCAAATGCACAATATATCTTACTTATTCTTCTCTTCTCTTCTTTTAGAAATAGGAAAATGATTGTGTTTATATAGGTGGATCTAACCCTAAACTCTTCCAAAATTTTTGGTTAACAAGGTCAACCCAATCAACCTAGTATCAAAATTAACAAAAACTCACTAGGTCATAGACTAGGTCGGCCAGAGGCTGACCTAAATCCTTAGTAAGTTTTGTTAATAAGAATACAAGGTTGACACAACTAACATAGTCATGTAAACTATCAAAAAGGGATTTAGGATAGGGAAAAGGCTAATGAATGTGGTAAGAAACTAGAGGAATATAAAAAAAATGAGGTAAAGCTTAGGGGAATGGTTTTAGGAGACAAGTGTATAAATATCAAGTGGAAAAAAGGAGAACAATCCTGTGAAACACCAATGGTCTACCCACCCCTTTCCTATTACACCCCTTAAGGCATGCACTTAGAGAGATTGAGACTCGATGAGCTTATGCAAGATAAAAAGTGTCATTATTTGATAAAATTTTGAAAATATTATGTGTATACACTAGGCATGGCTCTCAAATTAGATATTTTGGGAGATTTTGGAAGATCTTGATAGCTCGTAAAGGCAATGTTGAAAATGTTTGATATTTTGATTTTTTGAATTTTTATTTTTAAATATTTAGTAATTACAAATGGATAATTCAACTAAGCATTTAATCTTGTTTAATTAATAAATTCAATTTGATTGGCATTTTATATCTTTTAATATTTGATCAAGTGCCCCATTTAATAGGTTCATAGGCCAAATTGATAGGTGTTATGATGTAAGTTGATTAAGGATGAATCCATGAGAGGTTATAATTGCATACAAACTAGTATCCCAAATAGGGATGCCTTAATATTATTTTGAGCTTTGATGAATGATGCACATCCAAATTTGGGACATAAAATTATTCATAGGTTTAATTTTCAATGGTTTATAGGAATCAGTCTAAAGTCTGGTCAAAAGTTAGTTGTGGTTGGAATTGGATATATACAATAATAACTCAACTAAAAAATGACTAAGATGGATGATATAGAGGCTAAAAACTAAAGTATAAGTTGGTATCAGTGTCACAAATAGGATCCTAATGTCATAACCCCTCCTTGATAGTAGTGCCCTAATTATATAGTAGAATGATTATTATAAATGTGATTGTAGTGTCCATATATTGGTAGTAGTGTCCTTTGTGCAAGACTATCCGAAGCTTATGGGTGCACTTATGTATAGATTTATGAGGTATGTTATAGTGTGCACACATTTTTAAACCTTGTATATTTACTATTTTGATTGAATTTTTGAGCAAACCCTAATCCTTCATGTTGCTAGGGCATCTGATTGATACAAGCTAAAAAGTGTGTTTGTTAGTGGGGTAAGTTAGATATACTCAACACCCCGCTATGATATAAGTTTCCTACATAATAATACTCCAAGGAGGGATAAATATCAATGTATTTATCCCCACCTAATTTCTAGTGTAGGTTCAAGTGAAGCTAGTATGATAGTGCACTTGAGTGATCTGAATGTGCTTGAGACTAGAAATCTAGGTAGTTTGAGCTTAGGACTGTTATAAATGGTAGTATGCAAAAGTAGGGTAGAATAGGGATTGATAACTTTAGTTATGCACTTATTATAAGTTTTAATGTGTATTTTTCATATGATTTATATCTAGTGTTTATAGGGCTAAAGTTCATGTAGATGTACCATTCTAGTGTTTAGGGTGTTAAAACAAGTCTAGGTCAACCCTAGGAGATTTTAAATTTGAAAAGATATATGTTTATAAAAAAGAGAGGGAAAGGAAATTAGAACCATTATTGGGACACTAGTGCCATGTTTCACTAGTGTCCTTATCATGGTGTTAGTGTCCAAGTGGCAAAACCCTAAGCATAAAGGGTCGGGATGCAAGTATGAGGGTCTAGGACTACTTTAAGGATGACTAGGGACAACTATGACCCATATGAAGGCTAGATAAGTGTGATAATAGGCTCTAGGATAGGTCTATGGCTAATTTAGGGATATGTAGTCTCAAGTATCACTCTTATCACTCAAATACCACTTTTGAGTGATTATATTTCTCCCCTTCACTTTATTCTTGAAATGTAGCAAAGTGAAATGACTAAGATAAAGTAAAAAGAAGCATACCTAGACTTACCTAAGAGGTGAATCCCATGATGTTGGGTTTGATTATGTGAAACATGATCCAATTCATGTCCTATAAGTGAAATGTGCATATATTAGTCCTTACTTAAGAGATCAAAATTATAGACTAAACTAAGTAAAGAAGCAAAGTTGAGTAAAACTAAGTAAAGAGATAGGAGAGAGTAAAGGAACAAATGCATCTCATTGGGTACATGAACCAATGCATAAACCTAGTGACAACCTATATGTGTGCATGTATATAGTGATTAATTAGTGAATATTTTAGATTGAGTTGATGGCTTGCTCAATCCTTATGTGTGGGTGGCTCAAGAATTCAATCCAATTTTAAATCCATCATTGCCCACCCCTACTTGGTGGATCATGACTTGTGAATAGCTTAGATTGGAGTAATTGTGTGTCCAACCCTCTCATGTAGGTGGATCAAAAACTCAATTATGATATGACTACATCATTTTCCACCCATGTGTATTAGATGCATTTGAAATTGAAATTACGCAATGTAAATGGAAATGTCTAATTGGGTGTGTCAGCTCTGCAACCACTCAACTATATTAGGTAGCTCTAAGCCAATCATGAATGCCAACCACTATAGATGGACTAAGGTATGAAATTGGTATGTAACCTAAAATATGATGTTAGATGTATACAACATAGATAATGACATGGAATTTTGTATTCTATCTAATCAATCAGCATGTGAGTATATAGAAATAATGTGTTGCACACATGCCCCTAAATCTGATATATGAGCATATGGATTCTGGATTGAATTGTAATAATCTATATTTAGGTATATGAACTTAATATGGGAATGGTCATGTTATGCATGACTCCCCCAATCTGATCAATTGGTATGAATATGAGCAAAACTAGTATGAATCTAAGTAAAATTATACAAACTGGGCAAAATTGATAAATTTGTATCTAAACCTATGTAAATTTATATTATACCTATTGTAATTTTATGAAAAATATAGGTTTTTCTAAAACTAAGGCTATTAGATAGTAGCACCATATCTTGGACAGTAGCACCATTATTAGATATGTGTCAAAAGTGTCTCAATTTTGGTGCTAGTGTCCTAATCTAATTTTTGTGAAACTATACTGAGGTTTGTGTCACTATTTTCCAACTATGTTTACTTGAGTCTAATTTCTTTAATCTGAGCCTATGTACTAAAAATATACAATGAATTCATTATAGGATCCTAATCTATGTGATAATCACTTGTTATTTCCCCCTATTTTAAGGGGAGTTATTAAACATATGCAGTAATTATACTCAAAAGAAAAAACTCTGCAAGATATGTGTTAGCCAGAGCATATAAAATATCTATGTAATAATCCAATATAATGTGCATAAATAACATTGGAATGTATGATAATCTAAGCATAAGTTTGTAATATAATATGTATGTCATGTCTAACATTCATAAGGGTGTCAAGATAGATATAACAATGTATATAATAATAAATTTGAGTAAAACTGAGTAGCTACCTAGGGGGATGAGGCATGGTGTCCATCATAGCACCCAAGTAGGAAGGGGAGATGTGTGAGGTCCCTCATGGCATCTAAAATTGGAGTGTGT
Organism: Torreya grandis; assembly: GCA_037957365.1. Classification (NCBI taxonomy): domain Eukaryota; kingdom Viridiplantae; phylum Streptophyta; class Pinopsida; order Cupressales; family Taxaceae; genus Torreya; species Torreya grandis. The sequence continues at coordinate 183,859 of JARHVA010000281.1, read as the reverse complement.
AACAAGCAAGGGATAAATTTCATGGCCATGACACATACAAAAAATCATATATACAACACACATGAGGAATGCAAAGTAGGCTAATGGGCCATGATATAAGGGATATGAGCACATGTCACTAAATTTGTGGAAACAAGACATATAAGGACATGTTCAAATGTCCACATAGGTAAGAAACAAGTAAGTTGGATTAGAGACACATAGAAGAACATGTTAAAAATTCTACATACATAATCAGGAAGGCACTCACAAGGACATGGGCACATGTCCAAATCCTACATACTATGAATAGAAGTGGTGTGGAGACAAAGAGCAATGGCATATTCAAATTCCCTCAAATAGAAGAAACATAGAGATAAAATCAAGTCTAAACTAAGCAATAGAAATGAAAGTATGCATGAATATGTAATATAAATCTATGTAAGATATATGATGTATATATGTTGATTCTAAAGTAGTAGTAGCCAAAAAAAATCTAAGTGTAGTATGATCAATATCAAGCTATAAAAATTCTAAAGTTGTGATGTAGAGTATATAAAGATAGAACCTGGTAATCAAAACTATGTATTGAGTGCTCCTAAATGGGTGAATGTGTCAAGTGAAGAACTCATGTATTAGTGTATTTGCCCCTAATGAGTAGATAATAAAAAATCTAGATCAATGTAGTGGATTTGAGTCTTATAAGCAATCTATAAGCACTTGACAAGAACAAGTGAAGCATGTATGTATGATAAAATTGACTATACTAAGATAGCTAGCATATGTAGTCTCTGGAAAATATAAGAAATGTAAACATAGAAATGCATACAATCTATAATTTTATGTTTTTTCAGTAAATATTTGAATGTTTTTGTGTTTTTTGACATATTATTTTATTTTTGTATTTTCTATATATAATATATTTACAAGAAATATGAAAAACAATTGTTGATTTTATATGTAAAAGTTCCTTATATGCATGATGTTTAATGGGTTTTTGATTGACTTGCCATCAAGTGAAGCTAGATAGTATACTTTTGGGCTAACATTTTATGTGATTGTCTACAAGCCAAGCCAATTTGGTTTGAATTTTCCTTTCTTCTCTTCTTTGGCATTGATATTTTTGAGATTTTCTTTTAAAACAAAATTGTTGACTTTGAATTCCCTATTATGGACATAGTTATTATAGGTCCATTGGATTCATTTTTAATATACCCTGAGATGCTCTGTGGCTTGAATACACGTATGATCCAACTTTCTAATTCATAAAAATGTCTATCTCTATATTGATCATCTATGATGATTCCTTTTAAGGATACCCATAAGGATGGGATTTCTAACTTTAGTGGGGTAACTACTTCTATGTCATATACTAGTGAATAAGGAGTAACTCCTGTCAGTGTGTGAATATTAATGTGGTAATCCCATAGTGCATAGACAAGATGATTGTGCTAATCATCACCATATTTGGTAACTATTTTTCTGAGGATACTATTAATTATCTTGATTTTTGCTTCTACTTGACCATTGCCCTATGGGTAGTATGGAGTAGAGATTGTGTGCCAGATTTTATATTTAGCACAAAATTTCTTCATTGTTTTATTATTGAAATAAGTTCCATTGTTTATGATGATTTCCAATGGGAGGCCAAATGAGAAATAATTTTGGTCATCATAAAATGGCATATATATTCTCTTTTTTTGGATAGTATTGGAATGGCTTTCACTCATTTTGTAAAGCATTTTGTAGCTATGATAATGAATTTGTGACCCCTTATAGATTCTAGATTTATCTTAATAATTAAATCAAAACCACATAGCGTGAATGGTTATGGGTATATGATAGGTTGTAGTTACTACGAAGGGACATGGTGTATTTTATAATGGAATTATCATTTGTCACATAACTCGGTGTATTCTTAGCATTCTTTCTCCAGGTTGGCCAATAGTAACCTTTCCTAATTACTTTGTGTGACATTGCTTTATTGTTTAAATGACCACCATATTCACTATAATGCACCTATTTGATAGCCAACTTAGGATCCTCAATTGTCAAAGATCAGAGTAAGTGTCCCTCAAAAGATATTTTGAATAATTACCTACCAATAATGACATATCAGATGGAGTTTCACTGTAATTTATATTTATTATTTCTTGTGAAAGTATTAAGTGTAATAGATTTATGTATGTATGTATGTGTATATATATATATATATATATATATATATATATATATATATATATATATATATATATATATATATTCAGAGAACCATTCAGATTTTATTATGTTGCATGTGGTAACTAGAACCGTTAAAGCTATGAGGTCTACATGGCACACTAATGGATATTGTAATCATTTGATAGTGAATATATCTTGGTCTTCATTTATGTCAATGGGGATCAATGATGTTTCATTGGCCATTGCATTGGCATGACAATTATATTTACATGAAATGTTTTCAATAGAGAAGTTTTCAAATTGAGTCTGTAGACATTGAACAATATTCTTGTAGGGAATGAGGTGCTCTTCATTGGTTTGATATATATTTGTAACTTGATTAATAATTAATTATTAATCCCTATAAACTTTAATTGATTTGATTTTGAGAGCCTAAGCTACTTGAATGCCTAAGATAAGAGCTTTGTATTCTATGATGTTGTTGGTATATTAAACACTGAATCGTTAAGTGAGGGGTATTATGTGCCCAAGTCGATCGATGAAATAAATTTAGGCTCTAACACCAAATTCACATCTAAAACCATCAAAGAACATTATCTGCATATCATAAGTGGTATTATATGCTATGAATTAATCTCTAAAATCATCGTTAATAGGATTTGTATCTAATAATGGGGATGTTTCTAATTGATCTATAATTATTTGTAATTTTTTTTACTTTTGTAAGATGATATTAAGGTTGAATTATTTAAAATAACCCATTTTTCAATACATCTTGAGAGATGTAGTTTCAACATGAAGAACTATAAAGGATCAAATTTTTTAATGACTTGTGTCTCATTGTTTATCATATAGTGTCGAAGCTTTTGAGTAACAAATACAAGTGCCAAAAAATATCTATTGTTAGATAATTTTGTTTTTATCAAAAAATGTATGATTGATGTAGTAAATGGTGTGCTCTTTATTTTTATCTCCGTGCTATGCTAGGAGTGCACCAAGCTCATGATCTATCACTGAGAGGTAAAGTAGAAGTGGCTTGTCAGGTGTTGGTGGTACCAAGATAGGTGGGTTCAATAGGTATCATTTGAGTGTGTCAAATTTTTCTTAACATCTGATGTCCCATTAAAATATTATATCCTTTTTAAGTAATCTATTGAATGATTGAGTCTTATCTATGAGTTATGCTACAAAGAGGTGAATTGCCTGAATCTTGCCTTGGAGGGAGTGAAGTTGTTTTAAATTCATAGGAGGAAGCATGTCCATTATTGTTTTGACTTCCTTGGGATTAACCTTGATACCACATTGGGATATTATAAATACCAAGAAGTTTACCTGATGAAATCCCAAAGATACATTTCTTGGGATTGAGTCACACATTATATTTTCTTAGTCTCTCATAAATCTATTTCATGGTGTTATCATTTTTTTTATTATGCAAGAAAATCATCGACATAATCTTTGAATGTTTTATGAATGAGATCATGAAAGATATGTGTCATTATTCATTGGTATGTTACATCTATGTTTTTTAATCCAAAAGGCATGGATATATAGTGGAAATCAGCCCATGGTGTGGTAAAAGAATTTTCTTCTTAGTTTTATTTAGTGATTTTAATTTGATTATAATGAGTGAAGTCATCCATAAAGGAGAGCATTTCATAGCCTATTATGGATTCAACTATCATATTGATTTTAGGTAGAGGAAATTCATCCTTAGGACATGATTTTTTTAGGTCTCTATAATCATAATAACATTAGATTTGGCCATTAGGTTTTATAACATGGATAGTATTAGCAAGCTATTGGGGATGAGCAACTAATCGAATGAAATTAACATCTAAGAGCCATTAAATCTCATCCTTGACTAAAAGAGCAACTTTGGGGTGCATTTTTTGAATTTTATATTTAACTAGCTTGGCAGTGGGATAGAGTGTAATCCTATGTATTGTGATTAAAGGATCAATGTCAAGCATGTCTGAATAATCCCAGGTGAATAATTCAGGAAAATCTTTTAAAATATGATGAATATATGTATCTTATTATTTATTCAAGGAAACAACCAATAGTATGAGATAAGGATTAGTAATTATTCCATAATTGAATTTAATTAATTCTTCATTAAGTAACATGGATTGATCCATAGTGTATGGTGTTGTAAGGATAATATCATCTATGTCAGGTAAAATATCATCTAAATCATCTGAACTCTCACCAAAGTATGCCTAGGTATTTATGGAATAAGGAAACCTATTTTTATAATAGAAGGAAGGGAGATCCTTGTATGTCCCAATAAATTCTAAGATAACCTTTCATTAGTGAATTCATCAAAAGTAGGTATATATGGATAAGTTATATCATCTATAAGATCAGGGTAAATAACTGAGAGTGTAGAAACATGGTTTATCATATCATCTACCCATAGAATAGGTGGAAAAAACATAATATTCTAAGAATTATGGTGAGAGGACTTGGCATTAGATGTGTTATCTTTATATGCAAGTCCTTGTCTACCCTATTGATCATATGCTTCAATGGGATTAAGGATTCCTTGATCATATTTTATAAGGACTTATCTTGTGTAACCCATTTTTTGGAAGTATTTCGATGCAAAAGGATAAGTGAACTTATTATCCTATGCTTTGGAAGTATCTGGGGTAGTGATAAGTGTTCTTTGAATAGTAGATTAGATTGGTGTTATAGAAAAATCCATGTGAGGAATATAATTGTGTGAATGCTCTGTATGTTGATAATATTTGAATGGTTATTTATCCTTAAGACAAGTATAGATATGACCTCTCTACATGAAATTTAAACATGCATGTAAAATGGATGGATATGTGTACATATCATGAATCCATGGTATTCTAAGTAATATATTGTAATTAAGATCATTAGGAATAACTTGGCATGTTGTAATTAAAGTTTAGTGTGATTTAATCCAAAAATTTGTATGGAACATTATCAAACCCTCAGATGTTCATATAAAAAAGATCCAAATCCTTAACATGTATATTAAGAAATCAAAGAAAAGAACTATTATAAATGTTCAATCTTAGTCCATTATCGACTAAAACATGTTTTACACCTACCTCATTAAATCATAATGAAATGTAGAGAGGAAAGTGTAAATATATGATGTGTTGAGGTAGTTAATCTTCCCTTTCGAATGAAATATGTTATTAAGTCCATTTCATAGTATTAATTATGGAAGCAACATAAGCTAGATTGGATGTTTAAGGCACCTGAGTATCATATATTACAGCATACAAAATGTCTTTGTATGTGTCATAATGTTGTATCATCTCTAAAATGGAAATTGTAGTTGAAGAAGCATTGGTCTAGTCAACAAAGTTATAGCCATGGGTGTTGTTAACCTACCAAGCTTCAGGACCATATGTAGACATCATAACCTAGACTGCAAGGTCTACAAGGAGCATAGAGATTGTTTTAGAGGTGGGATGATGGCTAGATGTGTGTGATTAATAATTAGGAGGGATAAGTGAGACCACTGATGTTCTCTTATGTCTAGGAGTAATATGTGAGGAATCAAAGTGAACCAAAGAGTATAAAGCATCTAAAGGAGACTTGTTAAATTTAGGTAATGAAGTGTGTGTGTTTAAATATTTGTATCTTAATTGAATTCCACATAATAAAAATATAACATGTTAAATAAATAATGAAACATGACAAGTATTTTAGTTTATATATAACATCATGTATACATGTGTTTATGTCTTTTTTGAGTTCATTCTGAATTAAAGGGAACAATCATGCAAATGAAAGTATTAAACTTGGAAAAAAAAAGTGATACACTTATTATGTCATTATTATCATGATTATATTAAATAAAATCAAAATTATGGATCTAAAATCTGAATGTTGTAAATGTAAACCCCAGGTTTATCTAGGGGTAGGGTTTATACAATATTTGAATTAAGTTGGGTTCACCAAATGTTTAACCATTTAGGACTTAGTGAATGTAAATCTTATGTTTTTAAAGATTTGAGTAGACTAAATTAGGGTACTAATATGTAATAAATACATCCACTGATTTGTTACAGACTTAACTAGCTTTAACCTTTCTAAAATAGCAATAAAAAGTGCAAGTAATAACTTAGCTAGAAAATGACTGAGATGAATGATTTGGAGGATGGAAACTGAGGTAGAACCTATTATAAGTAATAAAAATATGATCCTAGTGTCAGAACCTCTCCTATATAGTAGCACCTTGATTGGACAGTAGCACCATTATTGGAAATGTGGTGGTAGTGTCCCTATATTGGTAGTAGTGTCCTCTATGCAGGACTATCCCAAGCTTTTGGGTGCACCTGTGTTTAGATTTATGAGGTATGTTCCTACGTGCACAAGTTTTGAAACATTTTATATTACTTATTTTGACTAAATTTGTGATCAAACCCAAATCCTCCATGTTGCTAGCACATTTGGTTGATCAAGAAGAAAAGTGTATTTGTTAATGGGGTAGGTTGGACATCCTCAACATCCTATTGTGATAAGAGTTACCTACATATCAATACTCTTAGGAGGGATCAAGATCAATTTAGTTCTCACCACCTAAGTGCAAATTCAAGTGCAAGTGCAAGTGAATTTAGTATGATAGTGGACTTGAGTACTTTGAATGTGCTTGATATTAGAAATCTGGGTATTCTAAGATTAGGACTATTATAGAAGGTAGTATGCATAAGTAGGGTAGAATAGGATTGATAACCTTAATTATGTGCAACTTGTTCTGAGTTTGAATGTGTATTTTTCATTTGATTTCTATCTAGTGGTTAGATGGCTAAAAGTCATGTATATATACTATTCTGGTGCTTGTGCAAGTGTTCAAAGAGGTATAGGCCAACCCTATGAAGTTTTAGATTTGAAAAGATATCATTTTGGGAAAAAATATAGGGAAAGGACATTAGTACCATTATTGAGATACTATCACCATGTGGTTCTAGTGTCCTTATTAAGGCGCTAGTGTCCAAGTGGAAAAACACTAGGCATAAAGGGCCAGGATGTAAGAATGAGGATCTAAGACTACTTTAGGGATGATTAGTGATGCTTGTGGACCACATGAAGGTTGGATAAGTATGATAATAGGATCTAGGATAGGTATGAGGCTAATCTAGGGATAAGTAGTCTCATGTAGCACTCTTAACACTCAAATACCACATTTAGGTTATTACATTTGGCTACAACTGGTAGATGGAGGGTTTTAATGTGATTAGGTAGTATGAAGGCTAGGAGTAGATGTAAATGAAAGGTTATGGACTATTGGCAATGTTAATGTATGGGGTCAAAGTCTAAAAGAATTGAGGTACCCATTTCAAGGATTTACAAAAATAAAGCATTGTTGTTGATAGAGATATATTTTTCAATAAGGGTAGGATCCAAATTTGTGTGAGAAGCCATGGATTATCATGGGAATATGGATGGATAGGGTGACTTTTCATCCCCAATAGGTAGGTGTGGGGGGATTGAATGGAAATATTGAGGGATGAAAATGGGTTGTGTGGAATAAATATGGATAAATTCTTGCTTTAGAGTATGATTTTTTGATGGGATGTGATGTTTTTGACAAGATTGATAGAGTTGAGCAAACCAAGTTAGAACATAAGCTAGTTAAATTTTGATGATTAGACTTGATTCAAATAGATATAATGATGGCATGCTATGACAAGCTATAGGATTTAATAGGGGATAGATTAGCCCAAGAGATGTGATTTTTATAGGGGTTGACTTGATTTAGACTAGCTCAAGACTTGGATGATCTACTCAAATGAGATTATATGTCTTGGATGGTGAGATTAGACTAGGTGGATGGTGAGACTTGATTGAAAACAATATGATAATTAGGACCTTGATGTGTAAATATTTATTTTCCAACATAGATGAAGATCAATGTATAGCAAGTATGGGACAAGGGTATGATAGGGTAATGATGGGTTGGATTATGATAAAGCTAGATCTAGACTAAAGATGTGGGATAATATGGGTGATAAGGTGGCCTTAGGATAAGATTATTAGTCAATACAAGGCCAAGATGAATGATGTGGTTTGGACTAAGATGAGGTGATATGTGACTTAAGGATAGATTATGATAGAGTGACAAGTTTTGATTAGGTCTATAAGGATGATTAGGTCAAGTCAAGACAAAATGGATGATGTGGTTATAAATTAAGCCAAGAGAGATGTAATAATTCATAAATCATCCTTATCCATTATTAACCATCCTTTTGTCTCGGCATCTAAATAGGCATTGAATTGATTGACTAGTCATAATATAGATAGATAGGGCATTAGCTAAGAAGGAGGAAATAATGACCAAGGTGAGACTATATATGATGATGGGTCAATAGGGGTATTACTAGGACAAGAGGGGATAAGGTGATGGATGAATAATTTGAGATAATATGATAACAGGGGGTAGGTGAAGATCAGACAAGATATGGATAAGGAGGGTAACTAAGACAAATGTGATGACTAGGATTAGAGACAAGTGTGACTATGAAAAGAGGGATGTCAAAGATGAGACATGGATGATTGATAAGTTTTGACAAGGATATGAGGATATGATGATGGAAATATAAGATAATGGATAAGGTTTTGGATTAGGACAAGAGGGATGATGGGTTGACTAGGTTAAAAGGGATGACTAAAATAAGAGGGATACTATGATGATTGGCTTATAAAAATGGGACAAGGGGGGATGACTAAGAATTTGGAGATAATATTTAGACAAGGTGATAATTAGGCTAATGGTGATATTATGGATGATAAGGGTGACTAAGATGTGTAAAAATATTTTGAATGATGACTTGGTCAAAAAATGATGGGGGTGACTATATGGTTTGGTAAGGTAGATGAGGACAAGGGATAACAAAGATGTAAACTGGTAAGCCTAGAAAAAATGATGACAAGGTTTGACTAAGATAAGATGTGAAAAGATGAGGATTATAATAAAATATAACTCAGATATGGCTAGGATGAAAGGATAAATGAGATAATATTAGGATGATACATCACAAGGTGAGTGACTAAGGAATGATCGAGATAAGTTTAGATATGATTGGTGATGGACTATGACAATATAAGAATAAATGATGAACACAAGGAGACATGCAGAGGAAGAGGCTATGTTAAGAACTAATCTTAGACTAAGGGTATGGGTTTTGTGTGTTGGTTTAGGTTTAATAAATAAGACTGGTCTTAACAACATAAATAAATCATACAAGCCACAAACCTAAGCTATTGATTGGCATGAGAGTGTAACACAACATTCACCCCACTTTATGACTTTGTGATGAGAGTGAAATCTTAATAGTTAATTAATTAACTAGATTAACTGAAGGTGGTATCCCACCCTCTCTCACCATCTATACTTCATGGATATTGTTTCCCTAGTAACAAATGTTTGTTAAGGTCAAAGGCCCTACCCAAATACATGTTAGGTATAGTGGGGCCTGAATCCATATAAGGTATTGTTTAATGCATGGTACTGAAGAGTTAACTCCTCACTTCATGAGATCCTATATGGGGTAAACTGCTTAGCTTAAATATAGTTGTCCTTAATGTTTATACTCTATCATAACATGTTGTAAACTAGGAATTTGACTCAAGAGAGGATGGTCAGTATCATGTTAGTTCCAAAATGAAAAAAAATGAAAGAAACACACTAACTATCATAACATCTCTAAGACTAGTCACTAAGGGGAGCTTAGTGAGGAAAAACCATTTGAAAACACAACTATATATGGAAAGAAATGAGAAATGTGAACACAAAACACAAACTTCTTACCAAATCCTTGATTGCTCCAAAAGGATCCTTCTTTGGCTTGCTCGATTTGTGCTTCAAGAGATCTTCTTCAATAAGGTGTGGCTACCTTGATCTCCTCTTGGCACCTTTGGTTTGTGATGGATTTTGGCCCAATAATTGGGCATTATAACACTATATCAAGATGTGGTTTGAAGATATTTGGGCATGGTAACTTTGGCTTAAAAGAGCTTAAAATTTAATAGGCAAGGCCTCTTATTTATAGAGTTTACAAAATGATTAGAATGAACTTGAACCATCCATCTTAAGATGAATCTGTGTGGCTAAGAATCCATTCAATTTTTGAGGTAAAAATCAAAAAATACCCTCATAAATATTTGGGATAGAGGGGTATTAAAGAGGCATGGAGTATTAATGAGGCATGGGAGGGCTTAATCTTGATATTTTGTGCATTTATGGCCTAGGGATGTCTTTCCAAGAAATGATGTCACTTGATGCAGTTATTTAATATCAATTTCCAAAAAGAAAAATTCAACAAGTTCCATGAAATTCTTAATTAGGCTTATGATTTATATTAATTAACCTTAAACATGATTAGTCAACTTTAATGCAAATCTTGGTAATTGGTGCCCAAATTAATCACATTGGTCAAAATACCATATTATTGGCTCAAAATTTGACTAGATTAGAATTAGGATAAAATGTTAGATGTGTTAAATGCATTATCCTATTTAGTATGTTACCAGCACAAAATAACAAAGGCACATGTCTTATGTAAGAAATTTAGTAGAAAAGAGAAATTCAAAGCACCCAAGGGTGAAAATGTCATTCTGACTTGAAATGATCTAATCAAAGTTAGCTGCTTCATATATTGCATTACCTCATTTAATGATACTCTAGCCAAAATCAGTACTTAAATGTAATAATTTAAACTCATTTAATGTGTTTTAGTGTTTTTGAGCCAAATTATGCATTTTAATAGAAATTGGTCAAAAGCTTGATTGAAGATCATTGGTGGCCAGTTTTAGGTGTCTATAATTTGCCCCTATTTGGGAAGGCATTTCAATCTATAAGCATAGTAATGTCTTCTCAAAGAATGAAAAAGTCATGTATGCCTACAACTTTAACAACAATGGATGAACTATATGATGCCCCTCAAGGGATTGGTTGGCACAAGTAGGTCATAAAATGGTCCCTCAAAAAGAAATAAGCAAAATGAGGGGACCAAAGAAAGGAAGATGATGGGGTGAGAGCACAATTATTTTGAAAAATTAGTCAAAATCACTGAGAATGCAAGTGGGATGGTATACAATGGTTTACCCAAAGGTGGTTATAAGCATCATATCCTGATAGTGGAAATGTGGTATGATAACACAATGATTTTCCCAAAGGCATTTATAATCATTGAGAAGATGAAGCTTCCCTAGTGAGGATAGACAAACAAGATAACAACATGCCCCTGTTTGGGCAAAAATAAAGTAAATTTGGTGAGAACACAAGATTTTCCCAAAGGCATTTATAATCATTGAGAAATGAAAGTGGGACAATGTATAATGATTTACCCATAGGTGGTTATAATCATTGGACCTTGATTATGGCAAACATGATTGATTGGTTGATGATGATGATAACTTGACATAGAGGATAATGATGAATTAGAACAACTTGCTAGTAAGGAGATGCTCATCCAAACTAACAAAGGTTGAAATTATTTAATTTTTTAATGACTCTATTTTGGATATGATTGGGATTCCAATGCTAAGGATATGATGATGTCATCATTACTGAGTAGACCTCCTAAAGTTGATTTTTTTTGTAGTATTATACGATAAGCATCATGATAGAGCACCATGAAAACTAAGCTAAAAGATGCATGAGGACAATGTACCAATTCACCAATGATAAAAACCATGATGACAATGTAAGCATATGAATATGGATGGATTCAAGTATAAATGTGTAAATAATCACCCAATGAATAGACATAGACCGAATTGAGGCAAGAGTACTAAAATCACACAAATAGGCACACAAACAACAAACAAACAAGTAAATAAATAAATAATCATTAGTTCTAAGGTTAGTACAAAAAATGCAATAAACATTGCCCCTAGAAAATAAGTGACAACTTAACAAATAAACATAATGGGGAAATATAAGAAAAGGAAGGGGATGGATGAGTTCTCTTCATATGCACTAGACAAGTGGATGTTGCTTACATAGTTCCATGGACATAATATCCAATAAAAACTTCAGGCCAAATGTAGTTTTCCCAAGAAATGGGAAGAAAATGATAAATGATGAAACCAAACATGATGGATGTGATAGAAGAATAGGAATGGTCTTGTAAAATGAAAAGTGTGTGGGAGAAAAGGTCAAAAAGGATGGGGAAACTAAGGAAAAAGTGATTTGTTTATGACTTAGTAAGGGTTCCTAAAATCCTTAAGGCAAATAGATGGTCAATGTTTTTGGTTTCTCTACCATTTTTACAAATGTTTTTAGAATTTTTGGAGTATTTCAACTTGATTAAGAATGATGAGACACTAAACAGTCCAATCTTGCAAAATAATGAGATCATTGCTTAAGATGCTCATAAAATAGTGAGAGCATGACTTAGGGTGACTGAGCTGACCTCAACAAGTATTGAGTGTTACCTAGATAGTCCCAAGATAGGACCTCAAGTCACTGTAGTTCTACCTTACAATGGAGGAATTTGACTAGTGTAGTAACGAATTAAAATAAAGTAGGCATAGTTAGTACAAAATCATAGTACAACATAAGAAATGACAAGTTGGTACGTCAAAGCATGATAAACAAGTGTTGCCCCTAGTTTTCCCATAGGTAGTTATAACTAGGAAACAATGACATAGGTCAATGGTACTAATTTACCCATAGGTAATTATAATTAGTAACAAGACTAGTGAGACATTGATTTGCCCATAGGTAGTTATAATCATGAACACCTCGTAGAGATAATGGAATAAGAAATACAGGATGTAACTACCAAACTATTGTCTTACTACTCCAAAATATTACCTCTATCTAGAATGTATGAAATAACTATTGAAACTAGATCTAAATCCTTTTGTTGAGTGTGGCGCTAGAATGAATGGAATAGAACCAATGTCATAGGTCTGAGTAGGGAGGGAGAAAACAACTTGGTTGATGGGTAAGCATATGGTAGAATAGATAGGCAATTAGAAAAGGTGATAGGTTAGTAGGATGATAGGACAGTAAAATGGTATAGTACAAAAAAGATTGATAAAATGATACAACTTGAAATAGCCCTTATAAACAATACACTAAATCACTTAAGCATAGTATCGATTGAGGTGGATACGTTCATCAAATCATCAAGTTTGTGTTTTTCTAGTGTGGTAAGCCTATATACTCCTATACCATAGTTTGTTGTAATGATGAAAGGACCAACCCAGTTGGGTTTCAAATTACCTTTGTGTTTCTTTTCAGTTGTGGTATTCTTTTGGTTTTCTTTAAAGACAAGATCACCAAGTTCAAATTCTCTATGTTTCATGCATCGATTGTAGTGGCCTCAAAGTTGGTTCTAATAGGCTTAAAGATTATTTACTGCATCCTTGTGTTTCTCTTCAATTAATTTTAGTTCTTGCAAGTGAGCTACTTGATAGTTGTTATCATCCAGGACATGCTTGAAATAAATGCATAGAGAAGGCAACTCAACCTAAATGGGAAGAATGGATTTAGTACCATAAACAAGTGAATATGGAGTGGCTCCTATGGGTGTACAATGATTGGTATGGTATGCCCTAAGGGCATGGAATATCTGAAGGTGCCAATCACAATTAGCATCATTGATAAACTTTTTGAGAATGCTAACAATGGTTTTATTTGATGCTTCAGCCTAACCATTACCTTGAAGGTAATATGCTATGGAGAAATGTTGTTTGATGTTATGTTCTATGAATAGGCTTTTTGACATCCTTGTTCTTGAAAGATCCTCCATTATTAGATATAATGTCAGAAGGGATACCATAGTGGTAAATGAGATGGTTAAAAATGAACTTGGAAATTTTCTTTCAATTCACATAAGTGAGGGGTATAGATTCAACCCACTTAGTGAAATATTCAGTGGCAGTAAGGATATGTTTATGGTAATCATATGAGGTGGGATTGATCTTCCCAATGAGGTTGAGGCCCCATGTATCAAATGGCCATGGTGTTAACACTAGTTTCAGAGTCTTGGTCGAGGCATGAATCAGATTGGCATGCCATTGATACTTGTCACACTTCTTCACATATGTGACTGCATCTACATCCATTATGGGCCAATAATAACCAGTATGCAAGATATTTTTGGATAAGACTACCATTCTAGTGTGGGGTCCACATACTCCTTCATGAACTTACCATAATGCTAGTGTAGATTTTATAAAAGTTAAACAACAAAGCAGAGTTCCATCAAAACTATGGTGGTAAAGGGTTGATCCAAGTAAGTTATAATGAGTGGTTTAGTAGATGAAGGCTTTGGATTGTTTTTAGGATAAGTCAGGTGTTAAAAATTGGTCATGGAAGTAGTTATAAAGGTCTAAGTACTAGATAGAGCTAGAACCAATAATATCATAAATTAGCACGATGGTTGAAGGTTCATGAACTAATGCTAACAAATTCTCAACAAGGAATTGATACTCTTTAATCATTTCTATTTGTCGAATCAGAGATCCAATAGTGGCCATAGCATCTACGATTTTGTTACTTGCCCTTGGTATATGCTCAAATTGAATGTCGACAATCTATTGCTTGAGAGTGGTGACCAAAGCCTTATATGGAACCAACTTGTCATATTTGGTCTGAAAGTGGTATGTAAACTGATTGATGATTAATTGAGAATCACCATAAACCTTTAGATGAGATATGTTCCATTGTACCACTTAGTGAATCCCTAAAACAAGTGCTTCATATTCGGCCATGTTATTGGTACAAGGAAAATTGATCTTAAATGAGTTAGGGATTAGATCCCCCTATGGTGTAATAAATAAAAAGCTTGCCCCTAATCCATGTGTTGTAAATGATCCATCAAAATATAGCTTCTAGTGTTGATCCTTAAGATGTGTGTTAATGATGGTCATTATGGATTCATTAGGAAATTGGAATGTCAATGGCTATGTATCAGTAAGGGGTACTTCAGTAAGTTGATCTACAAGAACTTGCCCCTTAATGGATTTTTAGTTGATTACTCGATGTCAAACTCACTTAGAAGCATTATCAATTTGGCCATTCAACCTTATAAAGCTATTTTAGATAGTAGATAATTGAGTGGATCTACTTTCGAAATAATCATGGTTTTATCATTTAACATGTAATGGTGTAGTTTTTTAGCTATAAAGAATATGGCTAAACAGGGTTTTCCTATGGGTGTATAATTGTGTTCAAAAGTGACCAATTTATAGCTTAAATAATACATGACATGCTCTTTTCCATTATCATCGTGCAGAGCCAAAAGTGCCCCTAGGGCATTGTTAGTAGTTGATAGATACAATAAGAATGGCCTTCCCAGTAAAAGAGGCAAAAAAATAAGTAGATTTGCTAGATAGTCCTTTAACTATTGAAAAGTTATATGGTAGTGATCATCCTAGTGAAGTGTGACTCCTTTCTTTAGAAGATGTATAAAACAATGGAATTTTTTAGATAATTGTGATATGAAGCTTCAAATAGACTATATTTTGCCCTACAAACTATAGAGTTGCTTCAAATTAGTCAGAGGTTTCATCTTTGTTATTGCTTGGACTTTGGTTAGATCAACTTCAATGCCTCAATGAGATACAATGAAGCCTAGTAATATGCTTGATGTGACTCCAAAGACACACTTTTTAGGATTAAGTTTGACTTTATACTCATGTAGTCTTTCAAATATTTTATGTAGCACTATTGGATGATTAGCTGTAGTTTTTTATTTACCAAGAATGTCATCGACATAGTCTTCAACAATGTCATGCATCATATCATGAAATATGATGATCATGGCTCTTTGATAGGTGGAATCTACATTATTAACACTAAATGACATAACTTGATAATAGAATGTTCCCCATGGAGTGGTGAACATTGTCTTATGTTGGTCTTTTGGTGTTATCTTGATCTGGTTGCACCTCAAAAAGTTTTCCATTAATGAAAGCATTTGATAACCCACTATGGAGTTGACAATCATGTCAATGTTTGGTAATGGAAATTCATCATTTGGGCAAGCTTTGTTTATATCATGGAAAATAGTATATATTTAGATTCTTTCAAGCTTCTTTCTAACTGGCACTACATTAGAAATCCGCTTCAAATAGTTGATCGATCGAATACATCCTAGCTTGATCCACTTTAGGTCATATAGGGACCCGATGTCAACATTTTTTGTATCTTTCACTAGAAGGGTCGAACCATATTCAATGATAGTGGGAAAATATTTGAACTAGTTGGAAACATTAGAGTCCTCTATTAGGACTAGCTCTTTGAGTTCCCCTAGGCATGATGAATCAGAGTCTCCCAATGGGGGGTTTGGCCATGAAATAAAAATGGTTGAAAACTCCTAAAGGATTCAATTAAAATCTTGTTGTTCTTCAAAACTAAACTCAGACTCACAAATAAGTTTGTCGTTGATGGTCTCCTGAGCTATGGTTGAAGAAGGTTGAACACCCCCATCTAATGGCACCTAAAATAGGTTTTCATCACTAGACTAGCCTTTTTCTTTACTTTTACTCTAGTCAAAAAGTGCCTCAAAGAGGTTTTCACTTTAGGACATCAATATTTTAATTATTTTCTTTTGGCTAAGGGTGTTCACCTGCTCTCCAAAATAAGCTTCAGGATCTAACTTGATTGAGAACCCTAATTTATGGTCCCCCAATGAAACATTATCTCTAAGGTTGAGAAAATCATAGAAAGCCTCATCATTTTAGAACTCATTAATTGACATGTTGGACTCTTATTGGTCCTAGTCTATCAATTGGGGATAATACAATGGTAGTGGGTTATGATGAATAACTAGTCTAAGGGTACAAATGAAATAAGTGTCAAATAGGTTAGTTTTGACTTGGTCATCAAAAAGGTTATAATCAGACTCTGCTTCGTTGTCGACATCCTCATCACTAGTCAATGGGGATGAAACATGAGTAAGGTATATGGGGTCACCCCCAGGTGGTTTAAATCCAAGTCCATAGGGTTCTTTGTATTGGTCATAGAAATTGGTTCAAGTGCTCCTTGTTGATTTGGTCTGAGGCCTCTTCCTTCATAGTCATGATTCTTCATGATCCTATTGGGAATAGGATACTTGGCATTATCATAAAAATCAAACTACTTGTCATTATATAACCATGGTTCATCTCACTCAAGAGGGTCTTATTCTAGGCTAGATGATGGTACAAATGTGGTAGGTCCTTTACCTTTGCCCTTTTATTGCTATTCTAGATGAAGTGGCTTAGCTTTAGATCTTCCAAAGGACTTTGGGTTCTATGGAAGGTTTGAAATATGAAAGGTATCATGGGTTAAATACTCCCTTGGGCCATTGGATGAGATGGTATAATAGTTGGATATCTCAAGAGGTGGCATTTTAGAAAGGGAATCAAGGGTATTAATATCAATGCAGTTGTCCTCTAGCGAATCAAGGAGTATTGCTTTTCCCTTATCTTGCTTGGCCACTAGATTCATGTTGAAGCAATAGTTGTAACTCTTGAACTTTACCTCTAGGTGTTTGTGGTGCTCATATGGATGCAAATCTCCTAGTATACAAACTTCCATCCTTGAATGGGAGAACTTGATATATTGGTGCAACATCAATGGGACTACATGAATTTTATGTAACCAAAGTCTACCCAAAAGCATATTGTATGAAAAGTTGAGATCTAGCACATGGCAAAGTGTATCATGGGTTAAGGGCCCAAGGATAACTGGAAAACAAATGGTGCCTTGTGATTCTTTTTCTTCACTATCATAGGCTTTGATGGTTATTATCTCTTCTTGAAGATCTATCATAATGTACCTAATAAGATTAATGAGCTTTAGAGACACTATGTTTATACCTGATCCATTGTTTATAAGGACACATTTTTCTTTGTGCCACTTTATGTAAACTTCAATCTACAAGGGGTTATTATGCAGTGGGCCAAGGGATGACATATCACTTTCACTGAAAGTGATGTTTTGGGCTGGAGCTAGATGTCCAACCAAAGCTTGGAATTTGTCAGGGGATATGTCACTAGAAATGGTGGATTGGCTAAGGAGCTCATTCAAAATATCAATATGGATTATTGACATACACAAAAAATCTAAACTGGATATTTGTGTGGGCATCTTTTGTAATTGTTCCACAATGTCAAATTTCTTTTCTTGATCAGTGTTAAATGGCTTATTCTGAGGCTGAACGGCTAGTTGGGTGATGGGCAAAGTGGTATATGGTTGTGGGCCTGGGAGTTGTGATTTCACAATTAGGATTAAATGCAAGATCATGTTTTCTAACAAATGTTGGTGATGGTGGGGGACCAGATAGGATAAGTCTTAGTTGTTAGTACACTTGTATGTGGTCATGAGGCAATGATCAGTTATCGATATAGGGTCCTAAATTAGTAATCCCTACTTGTTGGTATGCTTGTATATTGTTCTAGGTCAAGGAAAGATCATCAAAGTGAGTTAGTGGATTGGAATTATTTAGCAAAGGTCATGATTGATTAGTATTTGGTCTCAAATTGATGGAGATGGTGTTAATGTAACCTCTTACAATATGGCCTACAACCCTATTGTAGTCATGTGCAACTACATGGTAGGTCTATTGATTGTTGTTGTTCTAACCTTGGTTTTGTTCATTATTCATATGTTGTTGGTTCTACTATTGGTGATTCTGTTGGTTTAGCCTTGGTTGTTGAAAGTATTATTGTTGGTGTTGCATCAATCATTGTTTCTATTATTATTATTTCTATGGTTGGTTGTTATGTTGGGGAAAGGGGTTCTGATAAATTTCAAGGGTCTGATTGGAAGTAGAAGCACTACCATCTAATGTTATCTCTCTATTCTCTAACTTATTCTGAATCAAATGTTTGATTTGAACACAATGGTGCAAATTTTGCCTGTTAACCTGATGATATTCATAGAATTCATTTTGGTGGTACCAATCTATTAGGATCTTACAACATAATTGATTACTTTTGTATAAACAACTAAACACATAATTAAACCAGAAATAATAAGTAACTAGAAATCAGAAACATCAATGAATAGGAGATACAAGAAATAATGAAAACTTGTATTAAACTCTTCCAGAAAGAAATATAATGAAGAAGTCACACTTTCTTCTCACACCTCTCAGATGTACAAATCTCTTTCCCTCAAGAGTTCTCTCTCTCTCAATTACAACCAACTCCACTACTTGAATTGATTCACACTTTTTATTTCTCTTACAAGCTTACAATGCTATGAGGATCTAACCCTATTATATAGAACTAGGATTCATGAGCTATGCATTCTCCACCATTAGATGCACCTCTTAATCAAAGGTTCAAATCTGTCCTGCCAAAAATAGAAATGTAGACTCAAAACTAACAGTTAATCTTATCATGCAAACAATCTATTCTCCCTCAAAAATAGACTTCTAGAATGCACAGGTGACCGACGTCGGTCCCTGTCTGTCTGCATATGACCGACGTCAGCCGATCCATAACTGAGTTGACAGCTTCTGGTCGATATCTGACCGATGTTAGCGACTATGTAACTCTAGCAACCTCTATATTTGCTCATCTAGTGAAGCTTTTAGCTCCACAACTCAACAATCTCCCACTTGGAGATAAATAGTTGCACCTGTACCTATATAGCAACATCCTCTAGCTTGTTTCTCCATCTTCAAGTTCAATCTTGAAGACCAACAAAATTTGAATGAAGATTCAACTTCTCCTTTGTTACCAGCTTTGTTCACATATCCACAGGGTTCTCATCCATATGGATCTTTTCTAGCTTCAACTGTCCATCCTCCAATACCTATCTAATGAAGTGGTACCTAAGCTATATATGTTTGGTTCTTGAATGAAAGGCTAAATTCTTTGCCAAATGAATTGCACTTTGACTATCACTATATAATCTGCAACTCTTTTGCTCCTTTCCCAACTCTTCCATGAACCGAGTCATCCAAATCATTTCCTTGCTAGCCTCTGTGACTGTAATGTATTCTGCCTCTGTAGTAGACAAGGCAATAACCTTCTGCAACTTTGAAATCTAGCTAACCACCATTCCACCAACAGTGAACACATACCCTATGGTGCTTCTCCTGCCATCCAAGTCACCTGCCATATCTGAATCTACATACCCATGTAGAGAAGTATTTAACCCTCCATAGCATAAATGCCTACTGCTGGTCCCTCTTAGATATCTAAGAATCCACTGAACTACTTTCCAGTGTTCCTTTTCTGGATTGGCCATAAACTTGTTGACAACTCCCACTACTTAGGCAATATCAGGTCTAGTACATACCATTGCATACATCAAGCTCCCAACTGTTGAAGCATACAGAACTCTACTCATGTACTCAACCTCATCATGTGATTTAGGACACTATTCTTTTCTCAACTTGAAGTGTCCAGCCATAGGTGTGCTTACCAGTTTTGCATCCTGCATATTGAACCTCTCCAACACCTTGTTCACATAATCCTCTTGAGATAAAATCAAACTATGATTTTTTCTATCTCTCTTAATACTCATGCCAAGGATTTTCTTTGCTGCTCTTAAATCCTTCATGGAAAATGTGTGAGCTAATTTTACCTTAAGCTCAATAATATCCTACATGTGTGAACTTACAACAAGCATATCATCTACATACAATAATAGGATAATATAACTATCATTATCTAATCTATTAAAATAAACACAATGGTCAGATTGACATCTACTAAAGCCATGCTCTGTCATAAACTTGTCAAACCTCAAATACCATTGTCTTGGAGCTTGCTTAAGACCATATAAGCTTTTCTTTAACCTGCACACAAGTTTCTCCTTACCTTTGACCTCAAAACCTTCCGGCTGATACATATATATCTCTTCATCCAAATCTCCATGAAGAAATGTTGTCTTAACATCAAGCTGCTCAAGATGCAAATCCTCAATAGCAACTAAAGACAATACAGTCTAAATAGAAGTCATTTTTATTACAGAAGAAAAAATTTCACCAAAATCAATACCTAGTTTCTGTGCAAATCCCTTTACTACCAACCTGGCCTTATGTCTCATTTATCCATTCTCTCCTTCCTTTAACCTATAAATCCATTTATTTTTCAGTGCTTTCTTTCTGGCTAGCAACTCAACCAAATTCCACATTTGATTCTCTTCCAAGGAATCAATTTCCTCATTCATGCCATGCTCCCACTGTTTCTTGGATTCTACCTGCATTACCTCATCAAAACTTTTTGGTTCTCCACTATCAGTGAGCAACAAGTAGTATAAAGAAGAGGAATAACGAATTGTAGGTTTACTTACCCTTTCAAACCTCCTTATGGGCATTTGAGACTCATTCATAGCTTGTTATCCACCCAAATTTCTTTCTGTCAGTGACCGATCTCGGTCATCTCTGGTCGATGTCAGTCTGTACTTGATCGATGTCGGTTCCACCTGACTGACATTGGTTTCTTCCTGACCGACATCAATTTCTATCTGACTGACGTTGGTTCTGCCTGACTGACATTGGTACCTATGTTTTCCTATGAGTGATTACCTGTGAGCTCATTTTGGATCATAACCTCATCCAAATCAACATTGCCCTACTCAGTATTATTCAGCCTCTTGCGTTGATCACTGTACATCACCTTCTCATTGAAAACTACATCATGGCTTCTAATAATTTTGTTAGTTTCTAAATTCCACAACTGGAATCTGAAATCTCTAGAGCCATAACCAATGAATGTGCACCTCATAGATTTAGCATCTATCTTCTTTTTATTTTCTTTATCAATGTGCATAAAAGCTTTAGAACCAAAAACTCTGAGAAATGAAAGATCTACCTTTTTACTTATCCAAGCCTCTTCTAGAATTCCACCATCCAGTGTAGTAGAAGGTCCTCTATTAATCAGGTAAACCACAGTATCTACAGCTTCTACCCAAAACTATAAGAGCAAACTAGCATGCAACCTCATACTCTGTGCATGCTTCATTATTGTTTTATTCATCCTTTCATCAACTCCATTTTGTTGAGGTGTCCTTGGAGCCATCCTTTCCCTACATATTCCACTCATAGAATAGTAAATATTGAATTTATTGCTGCAGTACTCACCACCATTATTAGATCTAAGGCACTTCAATCTCAAACCTATTTCATTCTCAACCAAAGCTTTCCATTTCTTAAATGTGCCAAAAACATCAGATTTCTGCTTTATGCAATAAACCCATACCTTTCTTGTAGCATCATCAATGAAAGAAACATAATATCGTGATCCTCCAATAGAAGCTACCTGAGTTGGTCCCCACACGTTTGTGTGAACAAGCTCTAACTTGTGCTTCCTCCTTGTTGACTCAGTCTTAAGAAATCTCACTCTCTTCTATTTTCCAAAAATACAATGCTCAAAAAAATCTAGATCTATGCTTTTCGAATCTAAAAGCTTACTTTTTGACTTAAGAACTTCATTCCCTTCTCACTCATGTGGCCAAGCCTCTAGTGCCACAACTTTGCATCTACATCTGAAGTAGATAATACAAAAGGAGAATAATCAATAATACAATTACATAAATAGAGATTACCTACTCTCTTACCTCTGGCCAAAACAAGTGCACCCTTGGAAACCTTCCAAGATTCAGCTGTGAGAGTTACTGTGCAACCCTCATCACCCAACTTTCCTACATAAATCATATTTCACTTCAAGACGGGTACATGCATAACATCCTTCAACACCCATGTGTTGCCATTCTGCAATTTCAGCTACACTTTTCCTTTGCCAACAATTTGACAAGGCTCATCATCCCCTAAATAAATTTTTCCAAAATCTCTATGGACATAATCATTGAAAAATTCTCTATTTGGGGTTGCATGGAAAGAGGCACCAGAATCTAAAACCCAAGATTCTACTTTATTATCCAAAGAAAATATAAGAGCATCCTGTGCAACAATACCTATAACTTTTGCTTTTTCATTACCTTCATGCTGATTTTCTTCTTTAACTTTCAACCAGCAATCTTTCTTTGCATGCCCTTTCTTTCCACAATTCCAGCAGGTTATTCTTCTTCCATTTTTGGATTTGGATCTACTTCTCATCTTTGACTTTGACATTGATCTCCCTTGCTTGCCCTTCTCTCTTTGCCTTCCCTTGCTTTCAATACTTAAAGCATTACCTGATGTCTCCTTTATGCTTTTCCTGCGAATTTTTTCATTCAATATTACACTAACAACATCATCAACTTTCAAGATATTTGAAGCAGATGTAGTATTACTAACTGCCATTACCAAACTATGCCAACTTTCAGGTAAAGATCATAAGATTAAGAGAGCCTTAATTTCATCATCAAAAACTATTTTGACTGAATTTAACTGATTTACTATTGCATGGAAATCATTAAGATGACTAGATACCGATCCACCTTCCTGCATTTGCAAATTAAATAATTGCTTCATAAGATATACCTTATTCGAAGCTGAGGGCTTTTCATATAAATTTTCCAAAGTATCCATTAACTCTACCGTTGTCTTTGCCTATGATAAGTTGGAAATCACAAAAGATGCTAGGCTCAACCTTATAGATCCAAGAGCCTTTCTATCAAGAACATTCCATTCTTCATCTTGCATATCTATGGGCTTTCTTGCAACTCCACCCAATGGTAAGTATAGATCTTTCTGATATAGATAATCTTCTATCTGCATTCTCCATAATTGATAATTCTTGCCATTGAATTTCTCCATTCTTAGTTTACTTTCTTCTGCCATTGCTTTACTCCCACTCAATTAGAAACCCCTGAGAGTGAACCTGTAATCAATAAACACTAACTCGCTTTGATGAACCTTGTTAGTGAACCAAGCTCTGATACCACTTATTAGGATCTTACAGCACAATTGATTACTTTTGTATAAGCAACTAAACACGGAATTAAACCAGAAATAATAAGTAACTAG
Organism: Torreya grandis; assembly: GCA_037957365.1. Taxonomy (NCBI): domain Eukaryota; kingdom Viridiplantae; phylum Streptophyta; class Pinopsida; order Cupressales; family Taxaceae; genus Torreya; species Torreya grandis. The sequence continues at coordinate 159,836 of JARHVA010000281.1, read as the reverse complement.
AAATTAGAAATAGCAATGAATAAGAGATACAAGAAACAACAAAAACTTGTATTAAACTCTTTTATAAGGAAATACAATGAAGAAATCACACTTTCTTTTCACACCTCTCAGATGTACAGATCTCTTTCCCTCAAGAGTTCTCTCTCTCAATTACAACCAACTCCACTACTTGAATTGATTCACACTTTTTATTTCTCTTACAAGCTTACAATGCTATGAGGATCTAACCCTATTATATAGAACTAGGATTCATGAGCTATGCATTCTCCACCATTAGATGCACCTCTTAATCAAAGGTTCAACTGTCTTGCCAAAAATAGAAATGCGGACTCAAAACTAACAGTTAATCTTATCATGCAAACAATTTGTTATCCCTCAAAAATAGAATTCTAGAACGCACAGGTGACCAATGTCGATTCATGTCTGTCTGCATATGACTGACGTCAGCCTATCCATAACCGATGTCAGCAACTTTTGGTCGATATCTGACCGATGTCAGTGACTGTGTAACTCCAAAAACCTCTGCATTTGCTCATCTGGTGAAGCTTTTAGCTCCACAACTCAACACAATCAAGGTAAGGGATGCCCTAAGAATAATGTTTTAGTATATGCTAGCTAATTATATTAATAGTGGTAAGCTTGAAAAACATAGATTTAATTGGATCTCCAAGGTTACTAAAAACATGATAAGTAGGCACTATTCTCCTTGAAGGAGGGGCTTGCAATAGTAAAGGTTGTGGCATTTGTTGCACGACCTAGGTTGTTATGATTGTTGTATTTACTAAAAAATTATTGGGTTAGGAGTAATTTGCATATGTGGCATGGGATAAGTAGATGGTGTTTGTATTGTTTAGACATGATGCAACTTTGTTACTCTATTTCTAACAAAAATTTTGTTATGGTTGAATTATCTTGGTCTTTCATTACTATTAGCCTGTACCAGTTATGATGTTTGCACTTGGACTGAGCATTGGTTTTGGCCATTTCTTAGATTGGTACCTTGATTCTGATTGGATGAGGTAAGATTGATGATCCCTTTGTTAATAAGGGAATGCTTGGCGAACAAACCTTTATCAATGATTTCCTTAAAGGTATGTGCACACTACAATTCTAGATGATAAGATATCTCACTATGAAAATTTTTAGTAAATACAGTGTCTAATTGTTTATTTGGTAAACTATGGGTGAATCAGCTTGCAATGGATCTCCATCATTGTAGATAAATTACAAAACTCTCACTGGCCTTTTGCTTGGCTTGTGTCAAGTCAACTAAAGAAATATCATGCTCAAGATTGTATGAAAAGTGTTGCACAAACTTATTTGAAAGATCATCAAAATCGGATACAAAATTCTTGGGAAATTCAAAAACCACTCTAAGGCTTGTCCTATTAGACTCATTGGGAATAATAGAAAAAGGTATATGTAGTTATATGCCACTAGTTGGCATGCAATAAAAAGCTCGATCAAATGAGCCTTGGGGTCACATTTCCCCTTATATTTATCAAATTTTAGTGGTTCATATCTTGGAGGAAATGGTATCTAAAAATAATCCATGTTAAATGGATAAGAACACAAATCATCCAACTTAAAATTTTTAGTCTATTTCCCAGCTTAGATGACAGTAATTACATCCTTCATCTATTGCAGCTCTTGGGCTAAGAAATTGGAGGTAAAGTTGCCTTAGGTAGATGGTTGAGTAGTCACAAGTGGAGCACTTTGACTGGGGTATGATGGATGTATTTTTTGAGGTTTGGTTAGGAAATGGGCCAGGAATATGCATACAATATTTAGGGTTTGATTGTTGGAATTGCACGTACTGTGGTGTGACATTTTGGTTTGGGTTAGGTAAGTAGGTCTGAGTTTGGGGATTTTGAGGCTGGGATGGGGGAATATGGCTATATTATGCCTATTGGGGTTGAATAGGGACCTGTTACTGACTAATCAAACCTTGTTACTGAGGGGGGTACTTATAAACCAAGACTTTGTCATTGAACTAGTGGCACACTTTGTATAAAAGGTAAAGGTTGTCTGATTGGTACTTATAAAACATGAGAACATTTAGGTTGTGTGAATATTTTGTTGTGAAGTAGATGATTTTAGAAAATTTAGTATCTATTTTTGACCAATATTCATACACTATTGATTAGACATTATTTGGCTTTGAATTGGTACATTGGTCTACGAGGGATGAGGTATGTTCATTACTACCTAGCGAGGTGGAACATTGGTTTCCCCCTATTGAGGTAGTAATATATTTTACCTCTACTATGTTGGAACATTAGATTATTCTTGATGTTGTGGAATATTACTCTATCTATTGAGTAATATTCATCACATTCTATTATTGAGGCATGGTATTAGTTACTTGTTGATTACCTAATCCTATTGGTTGAGCACTTGAAGAAGTGGTTGGTTGAGTATTATTAGTATTTTTTGGTTGAGGTTGGGATATAAAAACTATGACTCCCTGATTTTAAGAACCACTCATGGTGTTGATTAAAGGTACACTTATTTGTGTATTAGTTGTTTGTGTACTTACACCACCATGGTTTGGATTTGATGTTGCTTGTGCATTATCCACTATATTTTGCTCATTATTCTACATAAAAGTATAAGACACTTCTTCGATGGTTGGAACATAAAACAAGTTATCAACCAAAGTGTTTTATGTGAAGGGGTCCACACCCAGATTGTCCTGACTAGTCAACTCTATTATCACTCCTGTTGAAGGAACTAGATCTACAAGAGGCTTATTAGACATAGTCATCTAGTTAAAATTATGCACTAGGTTCAAGTACATTTGATATATTATCTTCATTTATATAAAGTGATCTTCCATGAGGTCCTTACCTGTGACAAGCATATCAAGTTCTTGATATGGCATTTGGACTAGAGCTAAAGGATTACTAAAAGAAGCATGTTTATTATAAATTATATTATGAGGCATTCTTTCTAGGTTTTACAAATTCTCATGGAGGAAGTCCACTAGAAACTTGGCCCCTACTTCTATATCTCTAACCAAGATTTCATCTTTGTTTTCTAATAAGTGACACTCAAATAGATAAGGATCATACATGGATGGTGTAGTAACATAGTACAGTTGTTGAATAACTAGTTCCTCAACCATAGGTACCAAATCTAGATGCTATTCAGTTTGTTCTTGATCCTACTTCAAATAAGGAGGCATGTTTACCAAGTAATGAGTGAATGGGTCTTAGTTTTGTGCCCCTGTTTGAGTGTTATAAGATGGATAGGGATCTATCTCATAAGCAACATTATTTGCATAGGGGTCTTGAAACATTTCATCTTGTACGACCATATTACTAACTCCTAAATTGTACATGAGGCCACTATGAGTGTAGGAATACATGTTGGGATCCATAGTAAATGTTTTGCAATAAAAGAAAATAGAGTCCTATAAACTCTGAAAAGGCAATGTCTAAAAAGATGTTCAAACTTGGTCTAACCTATTCAAAAGGATGGATATGTATATTCAAAAAAAATTAATGTAATGACCTATGATAAAATAAGTTAACATCAAGTATCTAACATTACACGTCTCATAAAAAAAGGTAAAGTAATAGGACCATAAATCAAAATGCTAGATTCTAGGTCAAAGTGTTTCAAATCAGTCCACTCTAGGAAAAACAAAAGTGGCTAGGTCTTTTGGCCAACCAAAGTGTCAAAAGCTAGGCTCAAATAAAGCATGTGTTAAGACTTTTGGCCAAACAGTGTCAAAATCTAGACTTTAAAAAGATGAGATTTTTAATCTAACAGATTTGAAATACTTCTAACATAAAATAGGCATATGAATCTTGGACATAAAAACTTGGTCAATAAGTATGAGGTATGAAACAAAAGGCACTCGGAGATATCTTATTTTCTCCCAAATAATGGTTCAAACTAGGCTCCTTCGACTAATAAGCTAGACAAAGGTGAACAGCATAACCGTGCTAGACAAAGGCTCTCAAAGAAAAATTGAAATGGTTTGAAATTTGGAATAACTTGGACTCTATGTAAAAAAAATCCTATGAAACAAGTTTTAAAATGATTTGAGTAGCGTAACAATGCTAAACTACTCAAGAGATGTGGAAAATTATTATTTCAATAACTCTAAGATAAAATGGCTCCAACATAATTTTGGCAGTGCAACACTACCCTCCTTAACCCAAATAATATACACACGCAAAGTTAAATAAATTTTCTAAGGCATATGTGTGTTATCAAATGGACCTAGGATAAAAGGTGAAATAGTATGGATGGTACAAAAATGTAACCTAAGACTCAAATCATGAGTGATATGCAAGATGATTTGAGTCCTATAAAATGATGATAATGATGTTGAGTCTAAACGCAGCCCTTAATTCAAATTGGTAAATTGAACTCAAGTTAAAACAAGTCAAGTACAAAGTGGCAAACCCAATTTAACACATCAACCTTTAAAACTTGGAAGAGTCCAATTTTGAATTTAAACTATCAATGAGGGACTTAAACAAAATGTGGTAAAAGGTCTAGATTCAAATGGGTAGCATAACTATTTCAAATTAGAAGACATAACACAAAGTGTATGATGATGATTTTGAATAAGGAAAAAGATGTTTTTCACTTGCACAGCATAATGCCTCCTTCAAAGAAATTTGGGGATAATGTGTTTGGTTGTGTTATTTTTATTAACACCAAGTTTTGACTCCACATAAAAACCAAGTAATCTAAGATAAATTAACTAACTAATCATCTTAAATCCTAAACTGACAAGCTATTGTAAAGTGGGGTTAACTACACTAGGAAGTTTTCAAAAATTCTAGATGGATCCCATGTCTACCAAATTTCACATTAGCAAATAAGAGAAGCAACATGTTAATTGGTTCCACAACATTTGACTTGTTATAAAAATGTCTAGCCCTTTTTACAACCACTACATTTATTACTTTCTTAGTGTAGTGTGATGTCCAATGTGCTCATGCGTCCGTGATAGGAAGAGGTTTAACCACTCAAACCTCTGATCCTAGTGGGGTGATCCTAATTTATATACCCCCTATAGATAAGGGTTGAAAAAAATGTTGAGAGATGAATTCCTAGGTTAAGGCTTCCCTAAAGAACTCATGGGAAGTATTGAATTCCCCCTCATAAGCCAATATGAATGAAATAAATGACAAGTAAAAGATATTTAAAGGTTGCTTCTATGTCACCCAAGCCATGCAGGTCTTGGGGAGAGCTTTGACAACTTCTCTTCAATGCCTTTGGACTAAGGCACTTTGCAATAAAGATGGTGCTTTTGATCCAAAAAGTTCCCTAAAGGGGATATATGGGAGATCATACACACATGATCTTTCTTTTTGCCAAACAAAACTAATTAAGTACTAATCTATTGAATACAAACTTTGAAAATGTGTTCAAATTTAAAACACTTAATTTAAAAGTGTGGTGGTGTTATTTAGGCCCTTGGCTTTAAGATGAAAAAACTTATAAAGATTAAACCAAAAATACTAAATGAAACAATAAGCATCTATGTTCATTTTAAACCCAAAGTTTGAAGTGTTCAAAATTTAGCATGCTAAAGATTTGTTTTAGGCACCAAATTTAAAGTGTGCATGATTTTAACCAAGTTCTTTTTAAAACCCTAAATTAAAGTGTATGATTAGTTAAAAAACCTAAATGAACTTCCAAACCAGCCTTTCTAACTACAAAAACAAGATTAGGATTACCTGCTTTGAATCACTTATGAGATTGAACAAATAACTTTGCAAAAAAGAGCTCTCTAGTTTCACAAAGTCAATCATGCTACTCCATAGAGCAATCCCATGACTCTACAAAACCATGATTTAAACAGACAACTTCATTATTTGAGTTAGATTGATAGAAAACACAATATAACTACTCAGGCTAACAATCCCACTATTTGGGTCTACAATCCCACCATTCAAGTCTACAATCTCATTATTCAAGTTAGGAAAAATTTCTATTTAGGTTCACAATCCCATGACTGAGAGAGTTACAATATTGTCACTTAACCCTAATGGTCTAGGTTAACCGCCAATGGTTTAGTTATAATACCATGACTCAATATCATTATTAGCAAATAGCGGTATTGCAATATTGTGACTTGGAATTCATGGGATTATAATATCACTACTATTGAGTAGAGAGATTACAATATCGTTAATAGTGAATAGTGGGATTGTAATATCACTACATGACCTACAGACAAAGACAAACGTTAAACCAAAAATAGTTAAAACATAATATCATAACTTGGAATGACAAAGCCATGACTATCTTAGTGGTGGGATTGGGATCTAGAGGACAAACTGATGACTCTACAATGATAAAATTGTGACTTCCATAAAAATGTATTTTTGTTCAAAATTTCACTCTCTTTGCTCCCACACTCTAAGATATTGCATAAAAGTGGTTAGTAGGTTGCTTTTAGGTGCTACTTGACCAAATTTGTGATGTTATGTTCCACCGAGCATGACATTATGTATACTAAGAATTTGAATCAAGAGAGGATGATTAGTATCATGTTAGTTCCAAAATGAAAACAAAATGAAAGAAACACACTAACTAGTATAACATCTCTAGGCCTAGTCACTAGGTGGAGCGTAGTGAGGAAAAACCATTTGAAAACACAACTAGAAATTGAAATAAATAAGAAATGTAAACACAAAACATAAACTTCTTACCAAATCCTTGATTGCTCCAAAAAGCTCATTCTTTGGCTTGCTCAGCTTGTGCTTCAAGAGATCTTATTCAATGGAGTCTGGCTACCTTCATCTCCTCTTAGCACCTTTATCTTGTGATGGATTTTGGCTCAATAATTAGGCATTATAAAACTATATCAAGATGTGGTTTGAATCTATTTGGGCATGGTAACTTTGAATTAAAAGAGCTTAAAATTCAATAGGCAAGGCTTCTTATTTATAGATTTTGCAAAATGATCAGAATGAACCTGAACCATCCATCTCAAGATGAAGATGTGTGGCTAAGAATCCATTCATTTTTTGAGGTAAAATAAATAAATACCCTCATAAATATTTGGGATATATAGGAATTAAAGAGGCATGGAATGTCTTAATGAGGCATGAAAGGGCTTAATCCTGATATTTTATGCATTTATGGGATGTCTTTCCAAGAAAAGATGTCACTTGATGATGCAGTTATTCAATATCAATTTTCAAAAATAAATATTCAACAAGTTCCATGTAATTCTTAATTAGGTTCATGATTTAGATTAATTAGCCTTAAACATGATTAGTCAACTTTGATGCAAATATTGGCAATTGGTGCACAAATTAATCAAATTAGTCAAAATGTCATATTATTGGCTTGAAATTTGACTGAATTGGAATTAGGATATGATGTTATATGTGTTGGATGTGTTATCCCATTTATGATGTTTCCAACACAAAATAACAAAGGCACATGTCGTATGCAATAAATTTAGTAGAAAAGAGCAATCTAGAGCACCCAAGTGTGAAAATGTCATTCTAACTTGAAATGATCTAATCAAAGTTAGCTACTTCATAAATTACATTGCCTCATTAATGATACTCTGGCCAAAATCAGTACTTAAATGTAACAATTTAAACTCATTTAATGTGTTTTAGTGTTTTTGAGCCAAATTGTGCATTTTGATATAAATTGGTCAAAATCTTGATTAAAGGTCATTGGTGGCCAGTTTTAGGTGTCTACACATGAAGTGTATATTTGTGCATGGTGGTGAAATCCATGATCAAAATCCCCCTAAGAATATGACAAGTGTGTGGGTGTCAATTCCACATCATGTTTCTCCCAAGAAAATAAAAATGGGGAGGTTTATTGATAATTTATGATGCCCAAGAATTTCCTTAGGGGTACAAGGGGAGAGCATACGTCATTGTAGCCTCAGGTGGACAAATAAGAAGATAAAAAGAGACTAGATTGATTAGACAAGCAAGCAAATAAGTTGATTAATTAATTCCAAATTAAGATGTTTTATATAAAAAATATATACAAAGTTTTAAAAAATGTTGATGTCTTTGACAAATGTCCTACAAGACGAGGATTAGTAGTTTTAACTTGTCATCTTGGTGGATGATCCTATAAGAAATGACGTTAGTAGTTTTGACTCACATTCTTTGACAAGTAAACCCACAGATAAAATGATGTCAATGATTTTAATTCTTGACCTCTAACCTAAAAAATAAAATTAGTAGTTTGATATTTCAATATGCAACCTACAAAATAAAGGGTTAGATAAAGTAAATTTTATATAAAAGACAAAGTCACCAATATCACTACAAGATCACCTCTATGCAGATAAGACAAAATTACAATAGGAGTTTAGTTTTTAAATCGATAAAAGTGGTAATGGAAGTAAGTATCAATAATATCACTTGCAATAAAATCATACTAGAAGTACAAAACAAAGGGTTGGGGTGGAAGGGTTTGGGGGCAAAAGCCCCCAATGGGGTCAAGGGGAAGCAACCCTTGTAAGGTCTGGGGGTAGATCCCTAGGCACATTCCCTATCGTGGTATATGGTAGGGTCGTAGGGTAGTTCCCTCGACACCAAACTTAATTTGAAGCTTGCAGGGTCCTTGGAATTTCCCTTTTTTTTTCAAATTTTACCCAAAAAAAAGCCCTCCCTTTATTTATATGATTTTTTTTATTTTTGAAAGAAAAATATTTTGATGTTTTATTAAAATAAGCTATATAAAAACCATGGGGATCCAACTATATACATATGTTAGTAAAAATATACTATAAATATAACTCTTTACAACAATAAAAAGTCAATCAGACCTTGAAGAAAGATAAAACTTTTGAAGCATATGTTAATGTTATTCATCTAACAAAATTTCTCCTTGTCATGTTCTTTTGAAAACTAGAAAAAATATGCTACTAAATGTAATTAGTGAACTTTGGATTTGACTCCATAACATAGATATTAAGAACTAAAATACCTACACATGTAAAAAAAGGGCACCATTGAGATGTCTATAAGCAAAAATAAAGTTCAAGACTTAAATACTTCAAATTTACTATCACTTGCATAAAGCCCCAAAAGCAATGCTTAATTTATATTTATTTAAATGATCTTGGAAACATAATTAATTAAAAGGTGAACTAAATCAAGTTTCAATTAAAGGAAAAAATCAACAAGTTTGAGGTCATAAATCTAACAACATTGTTTGTGTAACAATTATCTACCCTATAGCTTTGTTGCTTCTTTGCTCACTATCACTAATACTTGAGATTTATATAATAGGGATTTGTTCACTAGATTTCATCTTGACATAAAAGGGTGATTTTTCAAAATCTTTCAATGTTAGTACCACATAAATACATAGTCTTCTAACTGATATATGATAGATTAAAAAGTAGATTTTGATAGATTCAAAACAAACCATGATAAATGTAAAATAAAAGGTGACAGATATAACATAGAATTTTATTAATCAAATTAATCAAGAATGTGATATATGTTGCATGCTCAGAAGAGTGAGATTGATCAAATCGATATTCACCTAAAATTTAACACCTAGTTGATACAATTTAGCATTTATGAGAGTTAATTTAATGTTTACTCAGACACTAATTCATTATAAACTTACAACCAATAATAAAATAGTGTCTATTGCATTAAGATGTGAACCAAGATTTAATCCAATCTACTCCTATAATTTTTAGACATAAGTTTACCTTAGAGAAGGGAGAAGAAAAGACTTATATCGATTATATTTGTTAAAGATTGTAAAATTGATTTTTATAAACCATTTGTTGTGGGTTTTTTAGATTATAAGTAATGAAATGTATAATAATATAAATATGACTTTAAATGACAAGGTACAAGAGTGATTAAATAAAGTAAATAAGCACATAATGCATAACTTGTGCACTTTGGACTGAAATAGGGAATGAACAATTTATCACCTTTCAAAACATAATTGAGTGCCTTTTAGAGCAATACCATGTCTCACCAAGCACTAAATCATTTACCTATAACATAATAGACTACAGACCAAACTATGCACAAAGTTGGCAAATTTGCATTAACTGAGCAAAAACCACATCTGTAGGGATGAAAAATTGAGAAATAAAGAGGATGTAAAAGGATTTAAATAAAAAATAATATGTTAAGAATCTGAAATCAATTTCACATTTGTTTGAAGCAATTTCATGCCTACAATTGATGAAAATGTGTTTGCATAGTTCTAACTCATGTTTCAAAACTGGAAGTGAAAATGGACAATTTTAAAAAAAAAATAGTCCCAACTCTTTGGCACTTCAACCTTCAAGCTTAATCAAACACACTCCAAGCATAGGGTCATCAAAAAGAGGGATCCCACTATGGTCATCAAAATGAAGTAGAATAAAAATTTACATTTGTAATTTAATTGTCACAAGCAAATAAACCGACAAACCAATGACTAAAACCCAACTCCAAACCCATACTCTATACTCAATGATTGGGCTAAATGGAATAAAAATGCATGTAGTAAACTATCTCAATTAAACAAACGCAAGAATTTTACCTCCAAAGTTGATAATATTTTTTAAGATGACAAAATGGATTTTTTGAATGTAGACACAAAATTTTGACATGTATGGACAATAGTTTGATCAATGGATAGGTATATTATTAATTCAAAATATTTGTATGAAGGCTCTTTATCATTAGTTATTGTTAGCATGGACTTACCACACACTCTAAAGATGGCCTTTTAATGGATGATGGACTAATTATATAGATAACTGAGGGAGTTTTTTGTAGACACTATTTATGAGTCATATAACACCTCAGTCTTGTACACTTGGTAAATACATATCATGTATGTACCTTCAACTTCTAGACTTTTTCCACTATCAAAAGGATCACATCCAATATCTCTATATGCTTATTGCTTATCTCTTAGTCCAACCAATGTCATTCTGATGACCCAAGCCTTCTATCTTTCCTAGAATGCTATAAACATATTTATCTTCCATCTCTATAAGTTTTGGACCTATAGCTATTTTAAAACTACCTGGACACTTGCATCCTAGTTACACACCTATGTGGATGCAAGTGTCCTATTTTGACACAAGTGTCCAGTGCCCTAAATTCATCCAATTTTCAAATAAATTATAATCCTATGGTCATCCTAAGTGATTTAATATGAGATGTTCTCCAAAGGGATTAGCATATATACATGATCAACCCTCATTCATTCCTCACCTAGCAAAGACCTAAAAATTTATTACCTACTCACAAGGTAACTTAACAAAAGCATTCAATCAAGATTTAAGTAAACAAAGCTTCCCTATTTTCTCCTATTTCCATACCAGTCATAGGGACAACATATATACAAGTCTAAATATTGAAGGGAAATTCCATGATCCATATTTTCCAAGTTACAAAATAGGTCACTCTATGTACTTATTTATCACATATTGCATCATTATGCATAAACAAGCCAACACATAGGGAGAAATACATAATTCTAAGGACCTATTTAGAGTATTAGATCTATAAGTAGTGCACATTGATAAAGGGATCTTTGGTGCAACTCAAAATTATGTGCCCACTAACCCATTTTTCCCATAGCCACTATAAAGATGAAGAACTATGGTTTTGCTATTTGAGAAGGAGTGATAGTCCATGACCCAAAACTAAATTCACCAGAGTAAAGGCAACACAACCCAAAATCATCTAGTTGGTTGTATCTAATTTCAATAGGTATTCCATACTAGACACCTATGTCCAAGTCACACAAAAGCATCAACATAATTGTCCTAGGTCAATGCAAGTATCTATGGATATAAAGGTACAATTTCTAGAAGCAGGTGACTTATCTAAAATCCAGATCTAGTCTACTTCTTGCTTGTTCTAGATCTAAATCTGTATTAGTATCAAAACCAATTAAATATAATGTTTTTATTATCATTGTAATATCTAACATATACGTACTTTCCATTTTGAGCATATCTCATCATAATAAATTCAATATATGTTTTATCTAAATTTTATAATTAATTGGCCTACTTTAGAGATAGTCTAATAGCCTTATACCCTAAGCTATCTCTACCCTTTTAACCATATATTCCTCAATCTATATTTTAGGGTTAAATTAATTTCTAAGAAGACTCTAGAAATGGAGAAGTCTATAAAATGGGAAGGTGGTAGAGTCTTCTAGAGAGTATAAGACTCTAGAGAATAGTTATGACTCATAATGATGATTAGAAGACAATTATATGAGGATTAAACCTATGATTTGTAAGAGATAGTGGTGTTAGGTGGGACTTAGGTAGAAGTGAATTTAAAATTCATGAATAATGGCTAAATGAGGTTAGATGGAAAATGACATGATAATGTCATGATTAGAAGAATGAATCAAGTCATGGGATGAGAATAAGGTGAGCATGACAAGGGGAATAAAGGGGACATGTTAGATAAATGACTAGGAGGGAACTAATAATGTGACTATGGAATAAATTATATGAGTTAGATCAAATTAGTGTCGATTAATAATATTACTAGTGACAAGAGATGAGGTGGACAAATTTGAGTGTATACAATAACCAGCTATGTAATATTTATTGTAACTATCTATGTAAAATTATTTTTGGGCATAATAGATTTATCAATGAGTTCCAATAAAAAATATAGAAAATAATAATAATAATAATAATAATAATAATAATAATAATAATTTTAAAACACACACACACACACACACACACACACACACACACACACACACACACACACACACACACATATATATATATAAATGAAGTTTTATCCTGAATAGAACTTTAGCAATGCAACATTTGTTTGGCTGAGTGGTTAAGGCATGTGCCTGCTAAGTACATGGGTTCTCTGGATTTCAACATGTTAAATGTATATCGCTTTTATGTTTTAATTATTTTATTTAATTTATCAGAGTCCTATTCATCCTACTCCGTCCTTCCTTTCACATCCAGATAATTAGATATTTGAATTATAATTTTCAATACATTTTTTTCTCTATCATTTTTTTATGCTACACTACTATGATTCAAATACACATACATTGGTGGCATATCACTTTGATTCCCTCTTAACACATTATGCTTCAATCCTTGCTTATTAACACTAAAAATTATTTTTAATTCAAATTTTGTAAAAATTCTAAAATTTTCAAATATAGCAAAAGTTCAAAAATAGACTTATATTTCAAAACTCCAAACAAAAATCAAAATATTTTTAAAAAATTCAAAATTAAGACCTTAAAGCACTTTCAAATGTTCCTAGCATACACATTTACATCTATTACTTTCTTCATGTTAGGAATGTATCATATCTAAATTTTCATAAACACACTACTTTTCACGATGTATTTTGACTGTGATACAAGACCTAATATTACATGACTTTTGATGTTGGGCCTCAATTTTACCCAACAACATTTCTAAGTTTGGGACATTTAGTCATTCTCCATGATCATGTCTATTGACGCTTGGATTTTCACCCTTGAGGAGATGCTCAGTTCTCCTCATCCAAGTGCCAAAATGGAATCATCTGTCTTGTTGTGGGTGACAATTTCATTGAGATGAATCTCTAGGTTAGGGGATAGAGCCCCTTGATGCACCTTTAAAACTCTCTCTAATATATCAAGTGTGTATGAAAAGAGTTTAGGAAAATAACTAAGAAAACAAATGGCTCCCAATTGACTGAAACCACTACTTTAAAGACAAAACAAGGTGTTTTCTTACACAAGACTCACAACTCAGGATCCATTGCTACATCAATATTTCATATGCTAGTTCGAGAAGGTATATGATTCTTAAGAAGGAAATGATTAATCCAAAGAAAGATAAAATCATGAATCACTTCTAAGATATCTTTACATTAGAAAAGAATACTAGCAAATACCTACAATAATCTTCTTTTTGTAAATTGGTAGACCATCAAGAGTACAAGCTAGAAAAGATAATCTTTCACTAGACTAGACCAACAATTATTCAATCATTACTCAATATTATAGCATATGAGAGGTAATCACACTTATGTATCTCTTCAAGAGTTCTTCAAGTACAAACCTGGCCAGAGTTTCCCTAATAACTAGTGGAAGATCTTGAACAAGTCAAAAAGATGCATATATATAGCCTTTGAGAGGTGGAGCAATCAAATGAAGTTTAAGGGTCACTTGGACATGTGTCATCCTAAAAGAATCAGTTACATTTGCATGGGAGAGAAGTGGGCAAGCTATGCCAAGTCATCTAATGAGTCAGTTACAATGAGTTATCACTGAACCAAAAACATTAGTTATATTTGTTACAACTGAACCAAAACCTCAGTTACAATTGTCACTTGTTACCTTTATCCTCATGTTTAGGTTCATACTGATCCTTTATTTTAAACTATAATGGCTAGTTTTTGTAATCTAAAATTGATGTTTTGTGGGTCATCATCTTTTGGGTATTTCTTCAGATTTTCATTTCCTTGGCACTTTTCTTGAAAGAATTTATTTGGGTCTTTTATTTCCTTTGTTCTTTTCTTTCATCTTTTAACTTGGTCCTTTATGCTTTAATCATGTTTTCTTTGTATCAAACAAAATGTCTAAAATAATTGGACTTTGGTACCTTTCAAGTTTTTTAAAATAATTCCTCAGACAATTTCTCTAAAAGAATTCCTTCAGACTTTCTATTTGGCCCTTTTTGGTTCTTTGAAATGACCCTTCAAAAAAGTGAAAAGGACCCTTTTTGAAAAGAAGCATACCCTTTAGCTTCTTGAAAGTGACCCTTCAAAAAAATTGTAAGTGTCTCTTCTAAAAGGAAAATACCCTTTGGATTTTTGAAATGGTCCACTCTCCCGTGGAAACAATCTTTCAAGATTTTGAAAACGTCCCTTTGGGAAAGTTGAAATGCCCTTCAATAAATTTGAAAGTGTCCACTTAGCCTAAAAAAGTCCTTCAAAAAATTTGTCACCTACCCTTCAAAAAATTTGAAATTCCCTTTGAAAAAGTTGCAAAGTATTATTTGGCAAAAATGAAAGTGTCCTTCAGAAAAATGAAAAGATCCTTTGAAAATACAAGTGCCCCTTTGAAAAAACTACAAGTGACCCTTCAAAAAAACTATAAGTGACCCTTTGAAAGACTTGTAAGTGTCCACTTTCCAAAGAAAATACCCTTTGAAAAAGTTGAATTACCCTTCAAACTTTTTGAAAAGTACCTTTCGGCCTTCTTACAAATAACCCTTCAAGAAAGTTGAAAGTATCCTTTAGCTTGAAAAAGTCTTTCAAAAAAGTTGAAGTGGACCATTTCTTATGAGGAAGATACCCTTCAGAAAATTTGTTTTAGAAAAAATGTCCAAAACAATTCCTTCAAAAAGTTACAAGTTGCCTTTCAGAAAATCTATCTCAGACAAATTGTTTGAAAGAATTCGGCACTTAAACAAAAACTCGAAGACAAAAACCTGAAAGAATAAACACTTAGAAAAAGACCAAAACAATCCCTCAGAAATAATTAGACTTGTACATTTATTGGGGCTTGACAAAGAAAATTTCTTCCAAATAAAAACTAAGTATTGGACCTGGCCAAAGATATAGACTTAGATGATTTTTTGCAAATAGGGGTGCCCAATTTTGGCTTGAAGGACCAAAATTTGGTCAACAATGTCAAATAGGTTTATCTATCCATAAAATTTCTACCATGTTGAGCTAAATATCATATAAATGTTTTTCTATTCACTCATACTTTACAATGACTTTTATACACAAAGTTGGCGCAAACTAGTCTCATTTCTTATATGCTTATTTTCAAAACTCTTACTTTACTATATGATAAATTACGACTTGCTTGATTCTTATATGGGCTCATTGGCCTTATATTTTCAACATACACATGATATTATTTAACTGACATCATCATGTTACTTGTGTGTGGTCCTTGGCCTTGTGTGTTTATGTGACATTCACATGTCCCTTGTATGTGGCCTTTGGGCCTTTATGTATGATATTTTATTCAATATTATATATATATATATATATATATATATATATATATATATATATATATATATATATATATATATATATATATATATATATATATATATATATATATATATATATATATATATATATATATATACACATGTTTCATATGCATATCAATGTTATATTCAATACCATGATGCAATATATTTTAAATATTCAAATGCTACTTATATGCTTTAATGTTATAATTATCTAACACATGATACATCTATAAGTCAACATTATACAATCCATTCTTATATTCAATATCATGATGCAATATGTTTCAAATTCTCACATGTTACTAAAAAATTATATCTTTAAAACATTATGTAATTTTTATTTTTATATAAATGACTTGAAAGCTACATCCCTCATCTCAAAAGGAGGGCACCACAGTGGGCTTACCTTGAGAATTTAAGCCCTCACAAGCAACAAATTTCAATTTTCACAATATGATTCATATGTCATGCACACATCCTTATATTTACAAATTTAAACATTTAAAATACTTACAAGATTCAAATGGTCATAATTTCAAATGGCATTCAGTATCATTCAATAAAATATATAGGTGGCATGACACTAGTTTATGTTCCCTCTTTTGCAAATTTCAAAAAATAATGCTTTAATTTTAAATAAACAAATCCAATTTTCAAATTTACAAAGGTAGCAAGTTTAATAATTGAATCTATATCTATCTATAGTGGTGTTATTCGTATAGTGATAAATGGGCCATGTTTGAGTCTAGCGATACTTGATGTCTATGGATGAAATTTTACGAACATGGTGTATGGTTCCATCTTTTATTTTTATTTATTGTTAGAGTCTAGTGAGACTCAATGATTAACACTTTACCCTTCCTTAGAATGATCTTCACAAATGAAAAAATGTCCATGATTAATTTAGAATCTTCACTCATTAAGACTTGATCACTCTCAATTTCACCACAAGTTCCAACCTTGTGAGTTAGTATGGTTATGGTATAGTGACACCCATTAGTCTACCACTCATCCTTATATCAATTTCAAAATTATTTGTTCTCCCTGGGTATGAAGCAAATAAAACTGAAAACACCCCATTTTGAATCTAAAATTCTCCAATGAGAAAGCACACACCTTTTCAATTTCAATCTTATAGATCAATTAGATCACATACTCTTCCAGGTGTATACTTTCCTTGTTCTCTTTTTCAAATTTCAAGTTTTAAATTTTTAATCTTCAAATATAAAGAAAAATTATGTATAAACGCTCAGGTTTTACATCTACTTTACTTTAGTAATTTCACTTCATAGCATCACTAGAATAAAGTGGGGGCAAATGCAGCCACATAAGTGTTTGACAATGTTTAATCTTAGCTTCCACAACCCGCCCCCACCGCCGTTTGGCCTATTCACCCTTTTGTTAACTTGTAATATTTATAAGATCCTTCATTACTCTATTCAATATCTTGAATCACCCAAGACATAATTAAAAAATAATTATTATATTTATAGGTTCTATCAAACAAGTTTCAATAATTTTTGACCTTTTGGGACAAGTCTTCACTAGGTGGATAAGTCTGTAGCCTGACCTTGTCCCCTAGTGTACCCTTGTCTAAAGTTATCCAATAGACACTTTTTGAATTTAAAACACTATGTTATCCCTCCTATGATTTTAAAAAAGTTGGTTAACCAAAATATTATATATTTTCCACTACAAAAGCACATCAAGGCATCACTTGAACATGCCTAATAATCACTTGGAAATTATATTGCACATTGAGTAAAAATCCACTATTTCTTCCAAATTTAATTCAATGACATTCTAACAGTCATATGCCAAGTCTAAATACATATTTATCATAGGTCAAGGGCATCCATTATCAAGAATTCTAATCAATCTTCTAGCTTCAATCATGGATCACACAATCACCCTAAGAGGGAGAACTACATTGGCTTAAGGCTCATATGGGCTATGTAGGCAACACTCAAATTGCATGAGATTTTTTTGAGGGTAGCTTAGATATTACACTTATCCAGTATCCTCCTTTGAATTTGATATTTATCTTATTTGTTATGCGGGAGTTAGGGTTTTATCTTTTGTAGGTCATTCATGTAATAACGCATACCACAAAAAATTTCAATCAACCCTCACAGGAAGTCGCATGGTCCAAAATCAAAAAATCAAGTGCATAGTCAACTAGGATATGGTTTTAGTCAATATATAAGGCCACACTACACCCTTGTCCTCCTCCTACAGACTTGTCTAATTACAGTTTAAATTTTGACATTTAGTCATGATATAATACGCAAGTTTTTCCAAGCATATTTCAATTACAATCAACTTACACAGTCAATAAAATATTTGTTTTACGGGGGTTTGCATATATGTAGGCCCTTTTACTAGTTTTATCAAACTTCATGTTATATAAAATTATGTAGCATACTATATTTCATTGTCAAAATTGTATATTTCAACATTCAAATTTCAATAGTTTATATCTATTAATTTGATTCACCTCAAACAAAAATAGATTAGACACATTTTTCATTCTCTTTCAATCATACATTTTTTTTCTACATTGAGCTAACTTGAGAAAAAATATACAATTAAACCTACGATCATGATGGGGCCATAAACACTATTCATTCCCTTTAGATCATGCAATGAGTGAACTTGAGAGAACTAGAGCAAAATGATAAAAAATGAATCTATAACCATATGTAGTGGTTGATTCATTTTTAATGATTTGTTAAGGCTCAACTATGTTTAACACATCATTCCTTGAACTCTTTCAATCATACATTTTTTTCTACATTGAGCTAACTTGAGAAAAAATATACAATTAAACCTACGATCATGATGGGGCCATAAACACTATTCATTCCCTTTAGATCATGCAATGAGTGAACTTGAGAGAACTAGAGCAAAATGATAAAAAATGAATCTATAACCATATGTAGTGGTTGATTCATTTTTAATGATTTGTTAAGGCTCAACTATGTTTAACACATCATTCCTTGAACTCTATTTGGGTTCCCACTTTTTATCTTGGAACTACTCTTCAAATAACCACTTGGAAGATTATCCATTTCCTTAGCTAGGAAGTGAATGAGACTACAAGTTCCCTCTTCTTCTCCTCAATGACTAAGTCAATCGTTGACCCTCAACATCTCCACTCTTCAAAAAAAGTGCACCCTCCATGAGCATACTCCATGAGTGATACCATACAACATATATTTAGGTGTAGTCATTATTTGAATATCTTTTTCATTATAGCTATGCTTCTTTATTTAGGAAAAAATCTATCTAATCCCATACATCTTATTTTACAGTAACACTTGGCCATCATTAGAGCAAACAAGTAGTCTATATTCACAATTGCCAATGCAAGTATGCATTCTATTTTCCCCCTTTATCCAATATTTATGGTTTTAATAAAATGTTAAATTAAATGGGGGACAAATGTAGACACCCAGATTTGGTACAAGCCTTGTTTCATAGTGATTTTAAGGAACTTTGTATGTATAGATCTTAATATACAAACTAACTACTTAGTGTTACATTTATTTTGTTTTTGTAATCATCTTACTGAATCTATTTGGTTGTATGAAACCTTTGTCCTAGCATCGTCAACTTGATTTGCCATATTATAGAGATCTCTGGTCCTTTCTTTCATCCTAGTCTTTTTAGGCTTTAGGTCAGTTCCATGATTTATAGTTAGTATCAACTGTGAATACTGACCAAAGATGATGGAAGTAACCCAAGCATATTTTAAATTCCTTTTGGGCATGTTTCAATTTAAGATAATTGTTTGGGCACATTTGAACTTCTTTTGGTCAAATTTTGCATGCCACTAGGTTCTTAATTCAAAGTTAAAGGCTCCTATATATACAAAGTCATTGCAAGGTATTTGGGGACAAGTGCTTTCCATTGTCAAGATCTAGATAAGATTACATATTGTACCTACTGATTTATTAGAGCTAAATCTAAAGTTTAAAATTTTCATTTTACATCTACATGCTTGTAGCAAGGGAAAGATAGGAGAAAAAAATATAGACTTTCATCCACAATTACACACATACACATTGGTGGGAGATCTACATTCGAGTTTGAGCCCTCTTTGGAGTATTGATAATGTAGTGCAATGTTTGGTCAATCAATGAGGATTGACCAAGGTCAGTCCAACTCAACCCTTTTGCTTGACATCCCAATTTTATTTTGGAGTAGTTGTGTAGAACTAGGGTGTGATTATACATGTACATTTGTATGATTTTGAAGGTGATAAAATTTGGAAACAAATATTGCAGACATAAATGAATCAACCCATAAAATATTGGGAGTTATTTGTGTGTAAGGTCAATGTTGACCACTTCAGGTTAGTAATAAATGTTAATACTGACCAAACCTAACAAAAGTGACCATGAGACAACATGTGGGAATAAGTTGCATATAGAACATTTGCATAGTCAAGAGATGTAACATTCAAATAGTCAAATTTTAGAGCAATGCAACAAATAAGCTACGAGCCTTCTTACCTCTTGATATACATTCATTACTATATTTATCATGTGCCACTTTTCAAATCTTTGCAATCAATTTCAATATTTTACATTCATACATGTGCATGAATTTTAAATTATTCTATTAGTTTCTATCCTATTAAAGTTTCTAAAACCAAACTACCTAGGGTAAAACATTAATATTTCTTAATTATGTCCTAGTTACATGATTTTTTCATAAAAAAAAATAAAACATATAAAAATAATGTTAATATATTTCATGCAAAATATGAATAATACTCCTTCCTTTAATTATAGGTGAAACTATGTTGGGGTTTATTCGAGTTGATGGTATGGTTTTTTTATAGGTCAAAAAAGACCACAACCTGTCTTTTAATATAGTAAACCAAAATCTTGAAGAATCGGGTACAAGAGTTACATATCATTTCCCACCTTCTACCAAAGGTTGTACGAGTTTTAAAAAACTAAAAAATAACTAACTACACATAACTAAGAAACAACATCATCACTAAAATTAGAAACCATGACAATGAGACCTCATTCCTTCTCTTCATATTCAATAACTAGGGTCACAAAAGTCTTAGCCAACTGTGAAATTGCCAAAGAAGAAGTGCTGATTTCCAATTTGGAGTGAATAACATCCAACCTTTCCCCTTGGAAATGCTATCTACAACCATGCCTTTGAAAAGATTTGAAACTTGATAGAGCATGCACATGATACTAAAACCCATTTGCTCAACATCCTCATGGATTAAATGCATGTTGCTAACACCAAACAAAAATATGTGCACTGTAATTAATTATGTATCCAACTTGGGGATTGATTCCTTAGGATCCTTAATAACACGCATGAAACAATCCACCAAGGCAACTTCCCCCATTTGTGCAATGAGTTGGGCCTTGAATTTTTTTTTTTTGGTCCATTAATGGTATGTTTATTAACATATCTTATAAAAAATATATTTTTTGATGCATAATATGGATAGTAATCATATAAATCATTGAAAAATCCTTTGAAGATCCAAACAAAAGGTCAACGTGATAGTATGTTGAATTCTAATTCCTTGTGTAACATTTAAAATGCATCTTCATCTCATGATATAACATAGTTTATAGTTTACTTTTATGTAATAATTTGAAAATGCAATCTCTCAACACAACAATAAAACAATTGATTATCTTTGGATGAGAGGTCCAAGTGATACCACATCTAGTTCTAAAATACTTTATACTTTGAAAGCATTTTTTCATGAGATCGTGGATATTAATATTTTTTAATTTAAATGTATATTTTCATGAAGTCGTGACTTAATAGAAACCAATTATAACATATGACTTTTTTACACTATGCTAATCGATATTGTATACAACTCAAATTTGTATCCTTGTATCAAGGTAACTCTCTTTCTCTATGCACGTACATTAAGAGGATTTGAATAATGTATTGTAGATAATTATTTAGCAAGTCAAATATGTACATACCATATATCTCAATTTTAATGGTTTAAGAAAGAGTAGCTCGACTATTGGCATGTGCATGTAATAGTTAAGACTATAATTTTACCAACAGACAAAGCCTCCCATAAAATGATACATTCAACTTAATATGTGATATGGTAATATCATAAGTTGAGTTGATATATTCACGTGAATTTTTTTGGAAAACATACGTAATCTTGGATACTTTCTATGGGATCCTTGCTTATTTGTCGAGGTGCTACAAAAAGCATTAGTTTTATGTATGGACAAAAGAGCTATAAGATCTTCTTTTGATTTAGAATATTAATATTATATAGTCGAGTGAAATAAAATAATTGCACATTCAATTAAAAGTTTCCATACAGATAAATGGCCTTGCAATGGTATCAAATAATGTTACAATTTATGTGAGATCTTATATAGAAGGTTCAATTTTAATGGAGATATCTATAACAGTGAGTGATACAAATGTTAATATAATTATGTACGTCTTTGATGGATGAAAAACATAAAATTAATTATTAAATTTCAATTATACCTTAAATAGTTTGATTAAAAAATCATCATAAGTTTTGATTCTTTATCTAATAATTTAAAGACCAAATTATTTGATCATCCCATTTAAAGTTAATCAAACATATAAACATTCAACGATATCAATCTTATGCTCATATAGAGGTATTGTTTATGACAAACAAAATCATGAATAAGTATTGATAGAAAGGTAGTCAATTGATTCATATGTATGTTTGTAAAGGGTATTTCTCTTGAGTAAAACTTACATATTGTGAAGATGAGGACTTTTAGTAAACTTAACTCTCAGTTGCAAAGCCATATTAATAGCTTCATGTATTTAATATGAGATATGAAGCATAGCTATATATATAAATCCCATGATGTACTTAGAGGAAAAAACCATGGGTTGGAGCGTTTGTTGTTATTATATAAAAGAGATTATGACATTTGTATCCCTAAGTCCTATTCAACATTTATGAACATTATTAATTTATAGTAGGGACATGAATGACGCTCTTGACAAACCGAAGAACATCACTCACAGTCTTGGGAATGAGCTCAAAGTTAGGAGAAATATCACAGAGATAAAGGAACCACTGGAAGGGTATGAGAAGAAAGACACAAACTATCAAAAGTTGACAAATGTGTCAATAATGTTTAATTTAGAGAAATAATTGACAAATACACAAACATTCCAAAATCATATAATTTTACAAGTCAAATTGATGTATCCATTTAAACTGTTTGAAAAAGATATGTAACGTTAAATTCAAATTCTATAGAATCATGGCCTATTTATTGTTTGTGGTGTTAAAACTAGCATTATTTGTATGCAAAAAAGAGCTATTGTAATTTAGAATATTCATTTTGTATGGTTAGGTGAAATAAGAAAGTTGCACATTTATTTAAAAGATTCGACGAAGATAAATGGTGGTAACGAAAAATGTTCCAATTTGTACGAATTCCTATATAAATGGTTCAATTATAAAGAATATATATTTATAGTAGCGAATAATAAAAATGCTATGACGATGGTTTCATTTAATGCTATTACATTCTCCTTCTATAAGGGGCGCGTAAATTTTCCAGTGGATGTAACTATGCTATATGTAACAGAGATAAGGTGCTGCCCAAATTTTTGTTCGAAATAAATGGGCAAAGTATTTGTAGCGTAATACCGTGCGGGAATTGAATTGATTTTGTTTTTCAATAGAGGGCAGGGCAGGGCAGGGGTGGGACAATGGGAGGAGCGAGCAGCAATGAAACCGCAGTTGGAAGGCAAAGGTAATAAATATTATTGATCCCATATGCGTGGCGTAAGCAATTCAAATGGGGAAGAGAGCGTATAATAAGAAGGGGATGGGGTGTGTGAAAAGCATACTTACCTGGGCGGGGTCAATCGGTGATCAGGAAGGCCGATGGCCTAGGGAGGGCACCTTCATTGCACTTGGAAGGGGGCTCTGCCTAGCATCTCCCATTGTGGAGAGTGCACGTCATAATTTGTGGTAGAGGGGGCTCGCGTCCGCGCGGCCCCCACACGAAGCCAAACCAAACTGATGTGGTTAGGGTTTCGAATATTGTCATGAATTGGCTGATCTAATGTTCTCTGACTTGATACATTGTGTTTTTCGTGTCAAAAGATAATTTGCTGTGTTTTGTGTGTTTAAAACAGGCAAATCTTATATGATACGGTTTTGTGTTTGGTGTTAATGAAAGATTTTGAGATGCTAACCTTGTAACGTTTGGTCTAATGTGAAGCATTGGGTAAATCCTCTCTCCAGACGCTCGTTGAAGCTTTAGAGCTTTGGATTTGACAACCCTGTTCATCATCTTTGGGGTTGTGGATTTGGATTTGGATTTGATTGACGAATCTGGCTCTGCATCTTTAAAGCACTGGATGTGACGCTCTCGTTCATCTTCTTTTAAGGGCTTTGAAACCACATTCTTTTTATGAAATTTTGTGTTAATATCAAGAAAAGTAATATCCTCAAACTTCGGTAATGTAAATCAATTTTCTAATCGCCTCCTCCAAAACTCTATTAATGTAATCACACTTAAAATACTTGAGGCCCTCTGTTATCCTTTTAACTTTCTTATCAAGGCACGTATAAGTCCGCTTGCACAATTTCAAATTTGATTATTTTTTTATTTGCGCATTATGATCCCAAGCCCTGTTTTAATTCGCATCCTTAAGACACCCATGTCCTTAGAGATTGTTTCCATTACTGAGATCTTTGCCTTACTTTGTATTCCTTTGCACTATCACAAACGGCTAAAATATTTTAGCATAAAAACAAATACAACTTACTATCAATTCATATGCATATTGATGATATAAAAACTATTATGCATATTGATGATATAAAAACTATTATACATATTCAATTCATATGCATATTGATAATATAAAAACTATTATACATATTCAATTCACATGCATATTGATAATATAAAAACTATTATATATATGGATAGATATCACTTTTTTTACTTAAATTTATCTAAGATATAGTTTTTATATTGATGATATAAAAACTATTATACATATTCAATTTATATGCATATTGATGATATAAAAACTATTATATATATATGGATAGATATCACTTTTTTACTTAAATTTATTTAAGATATATATGTTAGTGATATTGATAATTTATTTTTAACATTTCATAATTATTTATAAATATGTTATAAAATTTATACATTACTTATAAATAATTATAATTATCTACTATAATATGCTATAATAAAATATATATTACTTATAAATTAATTGTTATAAAATTTATATTTATTTATAATTATCTACTATAATATGATATAATAAAATATATATTAATTATAAATTAATTGTTATAAAATTTATATATTACATATAAATTAGTTATGATTATTTATTTATTAATTATGATGTAATATGATATAATGGGTAAAGAAAATAATTTAATTTATTCCATTTTTTACTATTCTTTAATTTTTATTTATTTTACATTTTTATTTGTTTGAATTTGTTTGTATTTATATATATTTTTATTTTTATTATAAATTTTCTTGTCCCAAGATTTTTAGATTAGTCTAATGCCTAATTTTCTTTGTAGATTATAACATTACCCCTTAATAGATATTGACATCTCTATTTATGTTTTAGATTACATATTATATATTACAATTGATGAGTAAGTGTACATTTAAATTTAACCACTCCTTCAATGAAATAATCATGATTAGGAAGACATCTAATTTGTAAAGTCACCTAAGGAATGATTTTGTTCCTATTCGATTGACTCTTCGTACCAAGTATCTAAAGGGATTTGTATCTTGGTGAATGGCCTACAAACCATCATCCTCACCAATTGAACTACAACCCTTTCGATATCAATATTAATTTTGTTTTCCAAAATTTGTGTGCCCCAATGTGATTTTGGATCAATCTAACAGTGAATTTCACTACGTAGATTGTAAGCATTAGTCCTTATTTTATCAACATTGATTTAATTTTTCAAGTCAATAAAATAGGTTTGATGAGGGAAACTAAGATTAATAAAGTGTTTGTAATATTCAACTTCCTTTTATGAGTATATCATTATCAATTTATATTTTTTCTTTGAATTTCATAGAGATGTGAAATTTGATTTTTATTAACATTGTTCGTTAATTTTAATTTTTAATCCGATGATCCTATCCCATCATTTTTCAATAAATGATGGTTATTATTCATAAACACCTTATAAATTGGAAGCGATAATAGGGACTCGAATGTTCCTTGAGTGAAAACTTGTTTATATTCTAGGTGTCTAATCATGGCTTTAGAATACATCAAAGTACAACCCAATTCAATAAAAAAAACACTACTGAATTTCATGTGATTTAAGTCAACATTAGGCTTGTCATAAATCCAATGTAAAATTATTGTTCTTTATTTTCGTTGCAAATTCAAAATTAAGAGTAGTTATAAATATAATATAAAATCAACATAATTTTTTTTAAACAACTTTATAAATGCACTTTAAGTGTCATTAAATTCTCATGAGCATGTTGTAATTATATCATATGTTGTTTCATTGTAGTAAGAATGTCATAAATTTGTGGTTGATTTGTCATAATCCTATCGTTAAGATAAAAATTTAAGACATTAACAACAAAAAAAAGTCATCAAAACTCTAATTCACACGAAAGCTTAGATTATATGATGGGAAATTAAAAGGATTAAGTGAAAAAGGGTTAATGGGGGATTCCAACATTTCCGAAAAGAGAGAATCTTTAAAGTGAAGGAGATTACACGTGTGTGGGAGACATTTGTGGGAGAATATTTAACGTGATGGATTTTGGCGGCCTTGCATTGATTTCTGTGAGTTAAACAAGTTCACTATTAAGGATAAATTTACGATCCTAGTGATTGATGAACTTATCGATGAAATTCATGGTGCCTAACTTTTCTCCAAATTAGATCTATGATCCATCTATCACTAGATCCACATTCAAGATGAAAATATTCCAAAAATTACTTTCCACATGCACGATGACCACTATGAATTCTTGGTCATGCCCTTCGGGCTTACCAATGCCCCTTCCACCTTCCAAGGCTTGATGAAAAAATTATGTTGACCATTTTTGAGGAATTTCATCCTAGTCTTCTTTGATGATATCTTGATTTACAACAAAACTTGCGAAGAACATCTCTAGCACCTCGATACTACTCTACAACTTCTTGTAGACCACTAGCTCTGTGCAAAATGGTCCAAATGTTCCTTTTGTCAACATGAGGTAGAGCACCTAGGCCACATCATCTCAACAATAGGGGTTCAGATTGATCTTGCAAAAATTGAGGCCATGACAAATTGGCCTAAACCTAGGGCACGCAAAAGCCTTAGGGTAATTATTGGCCTCACTGGGTACTACCACACATTTCTCAAATATTATGAAAAACTTATTGTTCCATTGACAACCATGCTAATAAAAACTCCTTGTTGTGGTCTACTAACATTAAATTTTTTTTTGAGATACTCAAGTAGACTATGTGTATTACAACTATTTTGGCCATGCCATATTTATTAGAAACGTTTGTCATTGAAAACGAACATGTGGAAATGGCCTTGGTAATATCCTCATGTAATATGGATGTCCCATTGTCTTCATCAACAAAGCCCTTTGTGGGCATAATTTAATGTAGTCAACATATGAGAAGGACATGATGGCCATCCTCCATGATGTTAGTGATGCTCGTACTTGGTGGGTTAACATTTTTGTATCAATACTGAACATTAAAGCTTCAAATACTTCTTTTAGCAATGAGCCTCTTCCTTGGTTTAACAAAAATGGGTTTCAAAATTAATGGGTATGATTATGATATCACTTATAAAAAGGGCAAGGAAAATCTAGTCGCTAATGCACTATCCATCCAATATGAAGAATAAACATGAATGTTTGCCTTATCCATACTTGTTTTAGAATCAATTCATGACATCCAACAAGAGTGACAACAAGATAATCACACACAACAAATCCTCTGACAATTGTCTGTTGACATTGCATCCAAAATTAAATATATATGGGATGGCCAATCCTTACGATACAAAGATCACATTAACTTAATTTTTGAATCTAGGTTTCAACACAATATTTTTTGTGAGCTACATG
Organism: Torreya grandis; assembly: GCA_037957365.1. Classification (NCBI taxonomy): domain Eukaryota; kingdom Viridiplantae; phylum Streptophyta; class Pinopsida; order Cupressales; family Taxaceae; genus Torreya; species Torreya grandis. The sequence continues at coordinate 131,717 of JARHVA010000281.1, read as the reverse complement.
CCTCACCTTCCGTTGGCCTTTCAATATTTTAAAAAATCCATGAACGCATTCATTGTAGTTTCTTTTAGCAAGGCATAAAATAAGATATCAATACATTTGTTGAGGAATGTGATGCTTGTCAACATCACAAAGGAGAGACTGTAGCAGTGTCTGTCTTACTCCAACCACTACCCATTTCACAACAATTTGGATAGACATCATAGTATGCCTACCAAAGTTAGGTGGAAAATTAGACATTCTGGTGGGGGTAGATCACCTCTCGAAATATGCCAATTTATGTGCCTTAGCCCTTCTTTACACTGCTTCTACCATCATCCAAAAATTCCTTGATCAAATCTTCCACCTTCATAAAATCCCAATGTATATTGTATCTAATTATGATTCAACTTTCACAAGTCATTTTTGGTAGGAACTATTCAAGTGCATGGGTATCCAAATGAAAATGAGCTATGGCTACCACCCACAGACAGATGGTCAAACAAAAATTGTCAATAAATGTCTAGAAACATATGTTCATTGCTTTACCTTTGATAAAAAAACATCAATGGGTCAAATGGTTATCACTTGCAAAATGGTGGTACAACACGACCTATCACATGACCACTAGGATAACCCCTTATGAAGTAGTTAAGGGTCAAAAGTTGTCATCTCTTCTCATTTATCTTCTAGGTAGTTCACATGTGTAGGTAGTGGATAATGCCTTTAGTGCCCTAAAAAATATTCTTCACCTTCTCAATGAAAATGTCCACACGACACAAAATCGCATGAAGCAATGATGAATCAACAACATTTTGAACACACCTTCTAATTGAGAGACATGATTTTCCTCCAACTACAACCTTATAAACAATGCTCTCTCAAGCTAAAGGGTCACCAACAAATTTCTCCCAAGTTATATTGACCCTATAAGGTTCTTCAATAAACTGGTCATGTCGTATACAAGATGGATCTTCTACCCTCTTCACATGTCTATGTAGTCGTTCATTTCTCATGTTTGAAGCAAGTCCTCAGCCATAATGTCATGGCTCAGAAAATACTTCATGAACTCAATGCATAAGGCTCCCTACTTGAACTTGAAACTATTTTGGATAGTTACTCTTAACAACTTCACCATCAAACCATCACCAAGGTTCTAGTCTAGTGGCATAAGATGTAACCAGAAGATGCAACTTGGGAACCCCTCCTTCAACTCCAACAATAGTTTCCTCATTTTCAACGTCGAGGGCAAAGATTTTTAAAGGGGAGGGCATGTTAGGATCCTTTGCCCTAACTATCAATTTGTAGTTTTTATCATTAATAAAAGCTATACATGAATTTGCTTTGTAAGTTGTCCCTTGAGCTATTTGTAATAATCCTACATTCATGAGAAGTAGTAGTTAGTTAATATAGAATTAATATAAATAGGATCTTAGACTAGTAGAAAGGCATCCAAACATTATATTGTATTAAACTTGCTCAAAGGAGATTTTCCCCTTAAAGAGGTCAATAATATTATAATGTAATAAAGCTCCATTTTTAATGCAATATTATTTTTTAGTTCATTTACAATATTATGATCAAGAAGATGGATAAAGAAGAAGATTTAAACAACACCTACTCGTGAAAATATACTACAACCATCAACAACCATCACATGTTCACACTTGTGCTACATGCTATCAATTTCCTTCAACTTGTCCATTTTTATTCCAATAGTCAAGTGCCTCTCATCAAATTTCAAGTGCTTAAATTTTAATCACGTACTACCTCCTTTAATCATTGCTTCTTGTTGGGAGGGTGTACACCGGAAGCACACAATTTGATTACTAATACCAAGCAACTTAATATGCGGAAATTAACCAGATTCACCAAGTAACTAGAATTCAGAATAACACAGCATATGAGAGACAATACCAAATTGTATTAACACTTTATACAGAAAAGAATACAATAAAGAAGATGCCACTTCTTCTCCACCACCTTACAGAGGTTTCCCACACCTCAAGTGAATAGTAATTCTTCTCCCCAAAGCTCTCCCTCTCACAGGTCCCAACACCCAACTCAAATACAGAGTTGGTGTTCACCTCCCGTGCTCCACGCACACCACAAGTGCTCCACGCACTCCACAAGCACTCCACGTGCTCCACAAGTACTCAAGGTACTTCAAGTAGATCTCCCATGAATCTGCAACAACCTGCAATTCAACAGACCATACTTATGGAAGGAACTCCCTTGCCTTCCTCTCGCTCTATCCGAGTACACACCTGTACTCCAAGTAGATCCTGCCTGATACTGCTCCCTGTTGTGTTGCTGTCTGTATGACCTTGCACACCTGCAAATCAAGCAATGGTTCTAATCCCCTGTGAACCTCGACCTTGCACACACATACACCTGCAGATCAACGATCTTACTTACCATGTAGATCTCCTATATAGGCCATGCAACTGTGACCAAGATCCTACACTCTTGAAGAACCCAGCTGGCTCTCCAATCCAGCACCAACACACCTGGTACTGTGGCACTAGGAGGAATGCACCATAGCTCTACCTCACACACAGAAGGAGCTTATAATTATGCTCTCTTACTCCCCAGCACACTTTTCCAATACAACCATGAGTCTATTATATAGATCTCATCCAAACAGTGATTAGACATCTAATTACCATAATTAGATCCGCAGCTATGAGTCTAAAATTAGCGCTCATCATGCAAACTCTTGGTTCGTTAGCTCACTGCCCGTAATTAACTCGCAGTCGAACTACACAGGCGACCGACATCGGTCCCTGTCTGCCTGGGGTCGCCGACGCCGGCCGATATATGACCGACATCGGTTGCCTTCCTGTCTTACCCTGCCGACGCCGGTTGGCCAGACCAACGCCAAACACTTCTGACACTCAGCAACTCATTCTGCAACCTCCTCCATGTCCGCATCAGTGAAGCTTTTAGCTCCACAATCCTAACACTTCATTTCAATTTTTATTTTTTTGGTTAAATAATAACAAATAGAAAATTATTATAATATAATCTAAAAGTATATTTTAATATTAAATTATAATATTAATATAATATATAGGATAATAATAATATTAATATATTATATTATATTTATATAATTAATATATATAATAATACAATAAAACTAGCATACATATCTTAATAAGTCTATGTAAAATATACTGATATATATCATTCTAGAGGTAAGTCAAAATGAATGTTAGGTACCTCGAGAATGATATATATCGATGTATTTTACATAGATTTATTAAGATATGTATGCTAGTTATGATTATTTATAAATTTAATGTGGTAATTATGACTATCCAATTATTTGGGATGACATTTCAATTTACCCTATTTTTTTTACTCTTCTTTAATTTTTGTTTCCCTTTCTATTTTATTTATTTATTTATTTTTTTGTTTGAATTTGTTTGTATTTATATATTTTTTATTTTTTTAAACCTTTATGTTATGTCGGTTGTCTTATTTTTTATTTAATCTTGTGGGCTTTAAAAAATTTAAATTGTTTTATTTTTTATTTTATGTTATCGGCTTTTAAATAATTAAATGCTAACATTCTCATGTCATTATAGCTCCCAACCTCCACCCACATATGCCATTGTAGGAACACCTATTAGTGTAATAATATATAATACAATAGATGGTCTACAAATCCAGACACAATAGAAGTGTAATTCAGAGTGGAGGACTGGCCACCCTTGAAAAGTTGAGGATATGGACACATGCATGACCGAATCCAAATGTAAAAATTACATAACCATCCCCAACAATGAACAATAAATTCATAGTGCAAAAAGAGATGGTCAATCAATTCTTCTTTTTTTATAACAAATCAGGCACATAGATGGTGGACCTTACCTGAGTAGGCCAACCAAGTGAAGGCACTGGCTTTAGGGAGGCATTTCTTCACCCAATATAGATTCTAACACTTATTATGCCTATCTTCAGTGCTGAAAATGGCATTATACCATGTTTTAACTAACTACCAAAATTTAAAGTTATCATATATTATTATTATAAAATAATAATTATAATTTATAATATAATAATAATATTATATTAATTTAAATAGTTATATTTATAAAATAGAGTAGTATTGATAATTCACACACATTAAGTATTATATGTGTGTGTGTGTGTATAAATTATAATAACATATTATATATTATTATAATAATATATTATTATATTCCCTCCTTCCAAGTTAAATAATTTTGGGAGTAGAGATTCTGCAAAATTGATTGATAAGAATAGTGAATCAAAAAACCCTACTACTGGAAAATAGGGTATTGAAAAATTTGGTGTTACTTCAAGCCCCGAACTAGAGAATTATAATTGTAAATTAAGGATCTTTTCCAAGGGCAAGACTTAGTTTGATAAGGAAGGGGTTAATCTAGTTGAAAAGGGTGCCTCTAAGGAAGACCCAATTGTAGTGTAGGAGGAAGCGACATTGGAAGGGTTACATTTGTTGAAGACAAAAGCTTTACAATCTAATAAGAAAGGGAAAATTTTGGTTATTTTCAAAGCTTCTAAGGCCAATGTGGAAGAAGATGATAACCTCACTCATAGGTCACCCATCCAATAAAAAGGGTTAAATTTAGAGTTTGACAGAGCGACTAAGTTCATTCTTGGGTAGAGTAAAGTTTATATTATAGAGGAGGAATTGCATCTCCAAAAATCCATGCTTGGGTAGTTTATGTGTGAACTCACCACCTAAAAGGAATAAACAAAGACTCTTATGGATGAGCAAAAGGAGACGACAACCTAGTTGAAGAGGTTGAGGGATAGGGTTTCGAGCCTAGAATGGGAAAATGCAAGACTTAAGGAGAATGTGAAAGCTCTTCTGGAGGCTAGCAAGGCATAGATGAAGGATAACATTAATAGTCAACTCTACTGAGCAGTATGTAGAAAAGAGTTGGGCCCTCATCATCACAAGTTCAAAAGTGTAGTGAGTGTGATAAAGATATTGGATTGTCTCCCCAAACATTTCAATAGATGGATTTGGACCTAACAAGAAGTATTAGAAGTTGGGAAGAGGCTTTAGGAGGCCGTAATACGTAGTTATTTTCTAGTTGTTCTTGGGTTCTCCTGTTGCTTTTTATCTGATCTTGTATTTTGTTCATCTTTAGTAGACCCTATTGTTTATCTTGACCTTGGGGGCCTGGTCTGCTTGTTCTTTGTATAGGGTTGGGTCCCTAGTTAAAAAAAACCCAGCTTTACCCTTAAATAAAAAAATATTATTGTATTATATTATAATAATAATTGATATATTAAATATATTTAATAGTATATTATTATTTACAAATATATTATATTATATAACATATATAATATTATATATATTATAATTATCATTATATTATATATTATATAATTAATAATAAAAAAACATAATATATATAGTCATGTATGATGTATCATTTTTTTTAATAATAAAACCTTTTATTAAAATCAAAGGAGCCATTAAATTGAAAAGGGTCGACCAGGGTCAGGTCGACACAAAACTTGATAGCAAGATACCACACCTTGTCAAGAAGTAAGGTTATTCTATAACTACCAACCAACTTATTATAATTAGGTTTTGATAATTGATCCACCACCTTCCTATTACATCCTAATTTCCCTCTTCTTCTACTATTTAATTCCATTGGGTGGTTAGCTAACACATTGCTATTTTGCACATAATATCAGTGGTGAAAATGGTCCTTCATATTCATCATGTCCTTTGTTATCCCAGTCAGGGTGTTTTGCATCCATTTTATTTCATTTGTATTGATGCGTACCATTATCAAGATCTAGGTGTGTAGTTTAATCTCCTTTATGTTATTTTTGAAAATATTTTTAATATGTATTAGGTTGACATTCATATCTTCTATCATGTTGAAGTGGGCCAAAAAGATCTCCTAAAATATTTTAATATAGGCATCCATATCCTTTAGGTATTGAATGTACTCTCTATTTTACTTGTAGATGATGTTATTTACACTTACCATGGCTTACTTGAACATGTGAATGCCATTAATCATTTCTTTGAGGTGATTCAAAATCTAGTTATCATAACTGATCCTAACACTTCTTGGGTGAGAGGATTCTCCTTTTTCCCATTCTCCATTGATTTGTGACTTTTTGATTTTAATGGAGAATTGCTTTTTCATTGGTCCTCCTTGATCTAGGGTAGTTTTTTGTTTACTTGTATCCTTTTGTTCCCCTTTTTATTAATTATTTTGCTTCTGATCCTTCCTTCTAATCCATATTATGCCCTCCTAAACTATAGCATATAAGCATCCACCCATATTGGCCTGCTTCACTACTCTTCCCTATGCAATAATTCTATTTTTGTCATTTGAATTTTCTTTACCTCCCATACAAACCTCTAGGTCCTATGATGTTCCTTGAATTTGCTCTTATTCAATCCTTTTGTTATTATTCAATTTCTCCACCTGCCTAGATCCATCCATCTCCTTCCTCTCTTATTGTTTGCTAGGTTCATTAGGCAGGTTAATGCATTGTGTTAGGGCATCATAGTCTTCCACCACCTAGTTTTGTGGCATCATTACTGTAATGTCTTCTGCTGATGTTCAAATTTTTTCCAACACATTAATTGTGATGGCCAAAAATATTTGTACTACATGTAGAAGGGATAATGCCAAAAATATGATATGATCCAAGAGATTCACTAGGATGGGAAAGAGGAAAAACACCATCGGTAATGTAGGTGTTGTAGCTGAGATGCCAAAAAATACATTCTCTTTTAGATTTGGCCTGGAGTGTATTTGATGTCTATAGTCAACATATTTACGGTAAGTTTCCCATGATGCTTAGATGAAAAATTTATATTATGACTTCCTCTCTACCACATACATTATCTTGCACCATTTCCAAATATTGCCTTCTACATATTTCTATGCCATGGTTTTGATAATTTCTTCCCGAGATAACCATAGTGTTCTTTATTTATTATTTTCATTCATATTAATTTTAGGGGGAGAACTTACCGTTATCTATATTTTGTCAGGTTTTCTTTCCTTACCTTGCCCTCCTTCCTTGCTTGGTTTCACCCCCCAATATTTTCTTTATTAAGCAATGTATTCCTTGAATTCCTCCATCTCCCAGTTAGCAGAGATCTTAGTCATATTTACTATCCCATCTTTTGATTTGGATTTTATCCCATAGTTAGCTAACAATCCACTGCTTGGTTTTCTTCTCTTAACGTGTAGTTCCATTTGAATTCCTCAAAATGGTTCTACAAATTTCACCATTCTTCTATGATCCTTTTCAGTCTCTAATTAAGGTTTTTTCTATCCTCCATTGCTTTAATGAATACGAGATAATCTCCTTCTATCATATCTTTCTTTATATTTACTTTCAATGCCAACTTCATCACTAGGATGAGCACCTTAGCTTCTGCTATGTTGTTGGAATTAATTCTAGGCAAGACCACATTGTAGGATATCACCTATCCCTTATGATTTTTTAATATGACTCATATGCAAGAATTTCTTAGGTTTTGTTTTGAAACTATCAAATTTGACCTTGTACCATCCCTATTCCAGGGGGCCTATTTTATACCTTTACTTAATATCTCATTTTTTTGCTTATTATTAGGTTTCATAGTATCAAAAAAATTCTTAATCGTACCTCGCTTTTGGAAAATTTTGGTTTCCTCCAGATCAGCTTCCTTGTTCTTTAACTATTTCAAGGATAAGATAATATCATTAATAATATATTATATTTCCATCCAAACTATCTTACAAGACTTATGTTGTTCATTATTTTTGAATATTCTCACATTTTGTTCTATCCATACTTTTTAGGTAATTAAACTAGGCCCCATTTCCCATATGTTATTAAGAATATTTAATTTCTTATTACACTTCCACGCTTTGAGATGATCTAGAAGGTTCTTATTCATGGTCTAACTCATGTTAAATCTATTAATAAAATGGTTCCATAACCTTGAGGTAAATTTGTAGTGAAGGAGGAGGTGCTCTATGTTTTCCTCCTTATAGTAACACAAGATACATATAGATGGCCCCTAGAAACCTCTATTTTTTAGGTTTTCCCCTGTTAGAATCTTCCCATGCCTATCCAACCCCATAAAATATTTTTCCTTTGGCCATGATTTTGAGCTCCATATACTATCCCATAATGGGCCTTTGTACCCTCTAAGATGACCTTCCATATGACCTATGTATCCTTCTTTTAATTGTGTACACCTTGTGCCTTTTCTATTCCAGTTTAAAGTATATTTTTCCATGCTCCAAAGAATCATAAAACCTTGCAAGATGCCATTCAAAGTCTTCGAGGCTTCAGTCTATGTACCATATGGATTTTAGAATGTTTTCCAAGAAAGGGTCTTGTGGCTTAGCTCAACTTCTCCCTCCCAGTAATATTTCAATTTATGCTCCCAAAGTATAATAATTTATTTTCTAATACCATCAAATCTTGGATCTATTTTTAGGGTTTTTTGAATAATCCATCTGTCTTTCCAGAATTCTATGCTTTCCCCACCAAAATATGCCCTTAAGGAGAATTTATCTGACCTCCCTTATGTTATTCCAAATAGCTGAACCCATTGGAAATGATTTTGATGTATAAATTAGTTTTGGGTTCCTTTTGTCAAGATATTTGTCTCTAATAACTTTGTTCCAACTTTTAGAGGGATTAGCTCCAATTACCTAGACAAGTTTAGCTACTAAGGCTTGATTTACCTTGAAGAATTTTTTTATAACTACCCCTCCCTGAGAGATTGGTTTATAGACCTTACCCCAAGCGAGGAGGGGAAATTTTTACTTAACATCTGTACCTTGTCACATAAAGTTTTTAAGAATTCTATTCAACTTGGAAAAAATAATCAAAGGAGCCTTTAGAAGAGAAAAATAGTATAAGGTTGTAAATTGCAGAACCATCTTAATCAAGGTTATTCTTATTGCATACATCAAATGTTTACCTTTCCAACTACAAAGTTTTCTATTGATATTATCCATAATTTTTTGCCATTGATTCTTCTCACCCTTTCCTTTAAAGAGAGGGAATCCCAATTAATTATCAAAGAGATGTGTCTTTTCAAAACCTAGAATTCTACATAGGATGGATTGGATACTAGGAGAGATGTTGATGAAAAAGGCCTTGGATTTAATTCTATTGATCAATTTTTCCTCATGAGATCATACTTATATACATTCTAGTAAGAGGCAATAAATTCTAATTAAATTAGACATATCTAAGGTGTAAGAAAAATTTAATTGGTCCTTTCTTGATGGAAGACTCTAAAATTTTAGGTTCAATCAAGAATAGAGAAGATGGGTTGAGAGTTGTTACACCTCTCCCAAGTTTTCAATTCTAGTAATTGGTTACCCAAAAGGTAACTTTTCCTCCTTAAAGGGCCTTAGACAAGGGGACCCACTCTCATCCTATCTCTTCATCCTTATGTCAGATGCCCTAGGGACACATATAAAGTCCCTAAAAGAAGTAAATACTTGTTCCTCTGTAATTAGCTTAGGTAGGATACTTTGGAGTTGGTTCGTAATGGTTTTAGATATGACTTTATATGTAATGTTATAACGAGATCAGGCAAAAATCCTCCAATGTTCTACTCTTTGATTTTTTTCAAAATGAGAGCCAGGAATGTGGAATTGAAATATTTTGGCATCCCTTGTGATTCCTTTGAATCTTGTATGACTTATTTGAGCTCTTCTCCAAAAAGGTCCTAGAATTTCTGGTAGAAAAGGCTAGGGAATTCATTTGGGCCCAAGGATTGATATCCTACCATTTCAAAAACCAGTCTCTTGACATATTCTATAGATATGTCCTCCATCAAGTTTTTATTGTTAGACTGGGTGATTAGCTATGGGATTTATCTCTAGAAGACTTTATGATCTTCTTGGATCTCCTCATTATCTTGTTATAATGTATCCTCCTATTATCTTTCCATGTAATATTTAATATCCGTGGGTTCCTCTAGATCGTTCCCTTCTAGGGTTTCTAATTTTTGGATATAGTTTTTCTATCTTTTAATTTTGCATGAGAGATGAAAGAAATTTATATTATGGTCTCCCTCCTTCAACCATATTACCCTAGATTTTTGTTTCCATTAAATTTCCTCATTTTTGCAAACTTCCTCTAGATTCCATGTTTTTCCCCTCTTCTTTTAGAAGGTCTATGGAGTTGTTGCCTTTCCTTCTCTTTTCTTGAATCTCTTTGTTTCTCTTAACTAGATATTTTTAGACTTGAAATATATTTTTGAATATGTGATGATTCCATTTTTTCAGGGGTATTTTGAGATCTCTAAGTTTCTAGGAGAATAAGTACATTTTTGTCTCATATTTTTTACTAAGGGATTTCCACTATTGAGTGAAAAATTACTCAATGTCAGGGTGTTCAGGCCACATTTTCTCAAACTTGAGGGGAGATCTCACTGGATACTTATTTTGTATGATATGTAGTGCTATAAACTAGTGATTTGATCATGGGGTTTCTAGTACCCCAGTTTCTAAAATGGAGTTGTATTCCACCTAATTTATTAAGGCCAAAAATCTATCCAATCTTTCTTGAATAAGGTCCTTCCCTATTCTTCTATTATTACAAGTGAACCATATTTGTTTAGTTTTGACATCACGTAATTTTTCCTTTTACATAAAGTTATGGAAGCTTGAGCAAGCCTTATCACCCATGTTTCCTCCCTTCTTTTATAGGGCATCTAGTCTCACATTGAAGTCCCCCTAAGTACCAATATGATTTTTGGTCTAATTTGATTATAGCCTCTAGTTATTGTTAGGCTTGTTGCCTTTCCTCTTTGTTCTAGGATCCATATATGTTTATAAAAAATAAGTTGAGTCCTATCCTCAAAGAAGCCACTTTACACACAAGGCACTGATTTTGGGTTTGGGTATGTAGACACTGAAATTGTGTCTACTCCTTGGTCGACTCCCCCTTGGTCCCCTTGGTCCACTTCCAAACATTCCTAACCCACACACTTATTAATTTAAAATAAATTAACTATTTTAAATTAATAACACCACCCTTGACACATCACCCATGACACCTCACCCCACCTTGGATACCTCTCCTTGGATACCTCCATCACCCCATGGAAAATCTTAATTACTTAAACCCCATTTCAACCCTCCCACTAACTTCTCACACCCATTAAACCCACCTTCAGACCGTTTATTAATGACAATTGACCCTGGTAGATGGAAGAATGGGCAAAAGGCTAATTTTAGCCTTTTTACCCATTCTCTAGCCGCCGACGTCGGTTACCCGTCGGCCGATGCCGACGGGATCACCGACGTCAGTTTCTTAAAACCAACTTGCAGGCCGAACGGAAAATGGATCACAGACCCGAATCACAGACCTAGAATCTGACTTCTCTCTCTCTCCTGGATGCACACCAAGCATCACAAGCTATAGGAACTCTGCATCAATAACTCCACCCCTAATTGAAACATTGTAGGAAGTCTTCTACATCAGTCACATCAGCAACAAGTCTTCTACACCTCTGGATCTCCCCCAGGCAGAGCTAAGTATTCCTCCTCTATTTCATTTCAATTATTTAGACTATATTAGTAATCAATTTTCTATTCATTGCTTCTAAATAATATTATCAACCAGACTCGGCTATCAACCAGACTCGACCTGACTTCCTCCTGGAAAGGCTGAAAAGCCTTCTTCATACTCTTACCCCTTTTGACAACCTATTCCTCTACCCTTGTCCCTCCTAAGACCCTATCTATTGTTCTGCAATCTTGCACAGACTCTCAGATAGACCTTCCAAACCCCTTTGTCAACTACAACTCATCCAAAACCCATCTAAGGCCATTGCCCTAACCGACATCGACCATTTCCCCTACTGACATTGGCAAAATAACCAACATTGGCAACATTAACCAACTGACGATGGTAGACTGACTGGCGTCGGTGACTATGACAAACTGACAACAGAATACAGGTACACATTGTCTTTATTTCTTTTGTTCAGTCTTTCACCATTTCTCTTTCTAGCAACATTCTCCTTTATCAAAAGTGGACTGTCATCCCTCAAGGAAGTCTTTACACTTCTGGGACCAAGCTTTGCTTGGCAGTCCACCATACATCTATCTAACATCTTCTTTGTCTTAGTCTTATTCTATCTAACAGGTGTCATCCTCCACAGCCAAATAGGAGCTCCTTCAATCATCTAGATACGGTGCGAAAATTTCATTCAGGTATGTACAAACCCCTGACCATTACCTCTTAGTTTCTTATTTCTTCTGAAAGTGAAAAGCAAAAAATAGTTAGAAACATTCTGGCACGCCCAGTGGGACCCCTGGAATTTTTCTTGGGTTCATCATTCTTTTTCTTCTAAAACAAACTTTCATATAGGTGCATTAGGAAAATTTATTTTCTTGCATCCTTCTTCTATCTCTTTATTTCAAAAAGACATCATAAGCAAGTTAAAAAGAATATTTATTTTTCTTCTTGTCACCTTTCTTTCTTGCATCTTAGAGTAGTGAAGTTCATACTCTTAACCTTTTCTCAACTTGTTTGCATCCGAACAAAACATTTCAATTTGGGCTTAAAATCTATTGCATCTCATTTCTACCTGAATGCATACTTAGCTCTCACATCTAGTAATTAAAAATGCATTATGAATAAATCGTAGTGCACTTATGTTACACGACTAGACCACTTTCACAACTAAACATCTAAACATACCTGAGACAAGGTCCGACTAGGATTTCATCACCTAGTGGATACCTTACCCTTCCTGGTAATCCCACTTGGACTTCACTACCAAGGGGAGAACCCACTCTGTTCTCTGGCAGAGTATAAACTCTAGGGGAAGTATATACTGGCTAAGTGACCCAGCTTATCTCTGGGCTCGTGAAGTGAGGGGAGCTTGCTCCTTAGCACCAGGCCACGTACGAAACCTAATACAAATCTTGAGCACCAAAACTAACCTGGAACCAACCTTAGACTGCCTCTTCTAGGACCCATTCTGAAAGCCAACTTCCCAAACACACTCTTCTAAGGCATAAGCCAATAAGACTCTAAAATTTATTCTTAGGAATTAATGTTTAGAGGCTGCTTGTCTTCATCTATTTTTCTATCTGTATCTGATTTTTTGAGCTCGTGAGGTTGCAGTCTGAGATCTAAAAACAACTCAGACTTTCTTCTTTCTTCCAAAAACTTTCAATTTTGTAAGTTTCTGGAAACACATAATAACCAACATCAGTTTTTCCACCGATGTCGGCAACACATCTTCACCGACATCGATCATCTGACCAACATCGACAATTTACCTCACCGACATCAATTTTTCCACCGACGTCGGTCACTATCAAAATTTTCCTTCTCAAAATAGCAAGCTAAAAACCTGACCTTTTTGCTATTAAAAACACCAATTTTGGTTTTCTGAGGCTGAAACATATAATTTTCAAAACCTAACACGTAGTCAAACCAAAACTCTTGTTAACCATGCAAGGCAACAACCACTCCCGCCTTCACCTTCTATATCAAGTCCTCTAATGGAGTATCATTTAGAGACTGAACGAACTCCTACCCAACCAACCCCGACTCAACCCCCTATTATTCTCAAAGGGGACCAAGACTTTGAAAGATTCCTTGACCTCAATGTCAAGGCTCTTTAGCACTATCTTGTAAGAAGCCAAACACGAGACTCTTCAGGCAACCCAATTTATGGGATGCCAACTTCCTTAGTTGACACAACAATCATATCAACAGCCTCCGTAACTCAACCCATAGACACCCAAGCCATTGCCTCAACTAATAACCCGACCATGACCAATCTTCAAAGTGTGGCTTCTCCTTCTATTTATGGGCCTACTTCCATTGGGGTTTCGGTACCCCATCAACCACAAACTATTCAACAAAGTTATACACCATTCCAAAACCTAGTTGTCTCCATCCCACCTACTCTTGCACCCATCAACACAAGGGTGGCTACTCATCCTTTGGCTAATGTTGCCACCATCCAACCACCTCTGGCAACATCAAGCCAAGTTGTGCCTCCTAGCTTCATGGCACAACCACCCTTGGCTTTGACATCAGTCCCTATGACTAGTTACCAATATGTTGCACCTATACAAGTGCAACCAACTACATCATATGCCCCTCCTAACACCTTCCAAGTGCCCTACAATATAGGGGGTGCCCCACCTGCAAATCCATCAACCGATCTAATCAAGATGTTGATGGACAAGATGTTTAATCTTGAGACATCCATTTCGGGTTCAAGAAATGTTCTCTCATATGAACAAATTTGTAATGAACCCATTCATCCCTTAGTCCCAATCCGACCATATCCTAGTTAGTGGGAACTTTCCAAGTTTACTCGCTTTCAGAGTAAGGAAGACCCATAGCAACATCTACGAGCGTTTAGACACGCTTGTTACCTTATAGCCCATGATGATGCATTATTGCTATGCACATTTCCCATGTCACTTTTTGGAGCTACCCTCGATTGGTATAGTTTTATTACCAGTCACTCTCTTTTCACATTCACCCAACTAGCTCAACTTTTCCTTGACCACTTTTTGATCAACATCACCAAAAAGTTCTCCATCACAGACCTATACTCTATCAGACAATTTGATGATGAATCAGTAGCCGATTTCATTTCCCATTAGAGAGGCTTAATCAACCAACTCTCCTTTTCTTTACCTCAACCCGAGCTCATTGAGCTCTTTTCACAAGCGTGTGCCAAACACATTTCATCTACCTTGCAGGTCCAAACATTCTGCACATTTGATGAAGCTTTCACCATGGCCAAAAAGCTTGAACTCTGTGCTATCGAAGAAGATAAAGTTAAATTACGTAGTAAAAACCCCAAAGCCAAATCAGATGACCCTTCCTCCAAATCTTCTTCTTCCAATCCCAAATCTAAGGGATCAACAAATGTTATAGTCGTTAGACCATCATCTTCAACAACAACCAACCAATCCAAACCTTCCACATCTCAAAGTATTACATGACAATTCCAACAATGATACGTACAATGTCAATATACTCCACTAGGATAATCATACGTGTCTGTGTTGGATAAACTTGTCAAATAGGGAGTCCTCAATCTCCCCCAAATTCAACCACCACCTAAATTCCACCCTGCAAAAGCCATCCCTACATGGTATAGGGAAAATGACTTCTATAATTATCACCGTGTCAAAGGCCATGACATAAACAACTACAAAACTTTCAAAAACATTGTCCAAGACATGATAGATAAAGGTGATCTTGTCTTGGATAACCCAAACGCGCCACCTAACCAAAACATAGACATCTTTAGACAACCTTTCCCTAACCATCCCCCTAGTCAAAATAACATTCAGACCATGGCCAATGACCCCCAAGAGCATAATATATGCACAGTTAACATGGTTTCACCTTCCATCCCTAGCCAACCTCTTCCACAAACCGAAGAGATTAGTCAACCTATCCCTCCACCACAAGTAGAAGAGCCTTCTTCTCTTATTTGTCCACCACAGGTGGAAGAGTCTTCTTCTCTTGTTTATCCATCATAGGGGGATGAACCTTCGACTCTTATTATTTCTCCATCAACATCTCTTATATTGGAGGATGTTTTGACCATACCAATGCCACTAGCCTCACCTCCATCCTTCCTACTACCAATGGAGGACCTTACCTTTCCTGCTCTTCAACCACAAGTAAAAGGCACAATCATCCCTGCCCTCTATCCTCTTGAGGAGTCACATTCTCCAATTCCTTCTCCACTAAGAGAAGAACCTGTCTCTTCACCTACTCTGACCGAAGACGATCCAGTAATGACTCTCTCACGCCTTGGGTCTGAGATCACCGCATCTAACACATCTCCGGTCTCACAACCACCCACATTTTCTAAATAACCAAGGCCTCATCCAACATCTTCCAAACCATTCTCTCGATTGGTGGAGAAACTAGGACTTCTCTATTCAAGAAAATTAGAACATGAGGCATTATGGGAGCAACTCAAAGCTCCTCACCTTACACGTCCCATCTCATCTTGCGCTGTCGACCCTCTTGTGACAAAATCTCCAAAAGTCTCCAACAAGGACCAGGCTTCTACTTCCAAACCTTCAAAAACTCAACCATCCACATCCAAACCTAAACCCTCACAAACATCCACCATATCAAAACTGATTAAATCCCTCAGTGTTCACCCCATATCTAACCTCACTCACCCACAAGTGAAGGTAGACTTGAATCTTGCCTCACACAATAGTAGTCCTTGCACTAAACCAAAGAAGGCTACTAAACCACATCAGATAACTCCTCCTCCACCATCATCATTGCCCTCCATTTTGGGCCCTCATCCTTCTACCATAACAAGAGTGCTCCCAACTCCAACCCCTAACCAAAACAAGTTGCCTCCACTACTCCCTTTACCCACCACAAACCTACCTCCTCTAAAAAATTTGGCACCCCTCGCAAATAAAGTGTCATCTACACGAGTGGCCGCACCACCAACCCAAAAGGTGGTATGGAAGTCTCCCTAACAACTCCCAAACAAAAGTCATCAACACCTAGTGCATCAACAAGCACAGACCCATTAGTGGGTTCATATGCTTTGATACTGCGTCGAATTTTGCAAACTTCTAGCATCACTCTTCCACCTATTAACCCATTTCAACCTCTTAGACTAAAACCGTCTTGGTTCGATGACACTAAAATTTGCCTATATCATCACACACCTGGACATGACACTAAAAATTATTGTGCCCTCAAGGTTGTCATCCACCAATTCATGGAGAAAGACACCCTTCTTGTTGAAGATACTGTCAACAAATCTCCAAAACTGTCCCATGTCTCCCAACCCTCTTCACTGACACACTCATCAACTCTCAGATCAAAACCATCTTGGTTTGACGACACTAAATTTTGTGTATATCATCGCACATCTGGACATGACACTGAGCATTGCTGTGCTCTTAAAGCTGTCATTCATCAACACCTAAAAAAGGACACCTCTTTCATTAAGGATCCTTTTGACCACCCTTTCAACAAACCATCAACACCATCCCATGCCTCTCAAACATCCTCACCTAAATCAATAGCCCATCATCAAACTGTGGCTCCTCGACCACCTTATCCCCCTTTGTTTGAAATCAACACCATCAATGTGGCCGACAAGTCACAAACCATGCAGGATAAAGCAAAAGAGAAAGTTGCTATTCCTTGGACCTACCCATTCGTCAAGTCTCCTCAACCAATAAAACCCAAGATCTCAATCCTGGGCACATCCCAACCAACTTATTCAAACCCAATTCATGACCCCATGGTGAAACAACTTCACCATATGCCTGTGAAGACATCTTTATATGACCTCATTCAAATCTCTCCACAACATCAACAAGCCTTAATCAAAGCCTTACAAATAGTGGAGGTCTAACCTAAAGACTCCAACCACTATCTGCCTTAGTCCAAACATTATCAACCATTGCCTCCATCACTGTCCCTAATTCTGAGATTCCAAACTCCAACCTGGAAGATCAAGATCTCACCCTCTTAAACTAAATCTATCAAGCAAAAGCTTTGCAAGATGCATCCTTGCATCACACTCCTTGACAAAGAGAAGCTTCAATGTCTTCTCTCCATCTTATCCAACCATTTCTCAAGCATTCTCCTCATCACCAAAAGCGACTGGGGGAGTTCAACTTTATATTAACTATCACGACCTCAACCAAGCATTGACCTAACATCAACCAACCAAGCATCGACCAGCATGTGACCAACATGGAAAGAAGTAAACAAGGCAAGTTTGCTCCTAATTGGCTTGGACCTTACATCATAACACACAAGTATGGATCTGGGACTTATCGTCTGTCTTCTCTTGAAGGCCGACTAGAACTTGAGCCTCTTAATGCCTTGCATCTGTGACCATTCTATTGTTAATCAAGTACCCATTCACTTGATATTTAACTTGAGCTCGTCCCTTGAGCAACCCCTGTCATTTTAATCCTCATTCCTTTCAACCCTGTTCCCCTACACAAACACTATGTAACCCTTTTATAAAGTATGAATGCTTTACCCTAATAAAAGGGAGCCCTTAAGCTTCTATAGTCTTGTCCATGACTAAAAATTCTATCAAAAATAAATTAAGATGTCAAAATATCAAAAATTCATAAACTCTAAATGCAGACTGCTCCCTCAAAGGATAGCTGCATCATCATTGTTGTAGCTAATAGAGTACTCCCTTGAAGGACAGCTATTCAAAGCCCTCAAAAATATATAAAGCAAAAATATAGACCACTCCCTCGAAGGATGGATATGACTAAAAATCATTGCTACAAATAGCACTCTCTCAGAAGCTTCCCACATCGATCAGCTTCACAAATGATCACAAAACAAAATGACATCCCCATGTAGACTTCCCACATTGATCAATCTACCAAAAAAAAAAAAAAGGGTCATGGACTTGACTTATAGTCATTCTCAGGGTCTCCTATAAAAAGGGGCAAAGTTATCCCTACTAAAAAAGGGATCACATCACCTACTCAAGGGATTTTGAGCTCATTTTAATGTCAAAGTGATTTGATTACTTCTCTAACACAACCAATGGTCAACGACATAATGCATGAATAGGGTTTTGTTTGCAAAACCCTTATCTATGCTATCATTATGGTCCTTATCAATGAAAGAGAAACATGCCTTTCACTTCTTATACATCTTGGTCAGATACAAATCCAACCAAATCATTTTCTAAACCCAACCAAATCAAACCAAACATTTTCAGACCACTAACGTGACATAACCCACTCACACTAGTTTCTATGGAAACCAATACACATGGAAACTATCGACCACACAATTTATGTCAAGCATAAACCATTATTTGCTGAAGCATAAAAATACTCATTTCATTTTTAGCATCCATCCATCACTAATATGGAAAATTGCTAGGGATGAAATACCACTCAACCGATGTTACATAATACACCATCACATAATATGGAAAAGGTTGTAACATCATCATACCCTCATCATTTATAACCATTATCATGACCAAACCAACCTATCAACCACTTTGACTCTTGTCCTGAACTACATTAGTCTGAGGCCCTTCAAATAGGGGCTATGTAGGCAACACTCAGATTACATGACGTCTTCTGGGGTTAGCTCAGCCACATCCGTTTGTTCATCTACTTGATGGACAAACCATTTAACCTTTAACCACGACTTAACCTAGTCAAAACCACATCCATAACCGACCCTCTTCTTCCATTTTAGGAGAACTACATTGGCCTGAGGCCCTCAAAATAGGGGCTATGTAGGCAACACTCAGTTGGCATGGGGTCTTCTAGGGTTAGCTCGGCCATTCCTTCGTCACATGCTAATCACATATTCCCACAACCATTAACATTATCATAAACAAGTCACATTAGTTTCTATGAAAAATAATACACATGGAAATTAACAACCAAAACACAAACCAATGTTACCGCATACATCATTAACATCATCATTCACATCATAATCATCAAACATCATCATCATATAATCATTTGCATCATAATCATTAACATCATCATAAACATCATCACATTAAGCATACATCATTAAAACATATGAAAAATGCTAAAATATTAACATCCTTACAATCCATAACACATCAATAAACCAAAATCTCATCATATATATATGTATACATCAATGTTTACAAAAGCACAACATGTGTCTCTCTCTCAAAAATCAAATACATCTCGCATCAATGGCGTGTAGGCCGGTATATACATAATGCCAAAAATCCTCAAAAGTTGTGGCTATGGTGGTGGTGGTGGTCGTGACGATGCTATATCATCCCCACCCTCTGATCATCACCGTCTGCGAGAACCCGAGGTAGTCACATGAGACATTGATCTCTGACAGCTCAGCTCAGGTCACATATCCGAGTATCACTGTATCTAAGGGAACCCCCTAATGGCCCCCTCATAATATGAGATCTCATCCAACACATTATTGTACCTAGATATAGGTATAGTCTGTGATGGACCCATCAATCCTGAAGCCATGGCCTGAACTGAACCCTGTGGCTATGGCTGTGCTGGCTGCTAGGACGCCGACTGAGTTGGCTCCTGAGCTGACTACTGTGGTGGATGCTAAATAGGGCCCTACCCTCCAAAAATCTATCCCACTAAAGCCTGTGCCTGGGCTGTGGCCAACTGCCCCTACAAAATGGTGACCTACCCTGTCAAAGCAGCCACTTGACCTATCAAACCTGCCACCTGCCCCTATAGTCCTATGACCTGGCTCTCCAAAATGGTCACCCATCCTCGTGTTGCATCCCTCTCCTAGATGGCAGCATCCCTCTCCTATCTCACAGTGTCCTATCCCTGGTGACTGCCTACAGATCAGGCTGTGGTCCTGCCTGCACACCTGTGTACTACCCTGTCCACCATGCCAAGTAGGCCTTTGTGCATCCTAGATCTGTTATCCTAGGACCTGTCGGTAACTCCTCAAAATTGGGCCCCTCTATCTCCTCTGGTAGTGGGAGCGGTGCCTTAATGTCATCTTACCTGTACTATGGGAAGGCAGGTGGCACATCTTGTAATAGCCCATAATGGCATCACACTCTCTCCAAGCTCATCTGCCCCTGACCCATCTAAAGCTCTGCACCCCAACTAGCTGCTCTACCTAGTCTTTGAAGGCTGGATACTCTAGGTATGGTCTCCAGATGATATCTACTGGGATCAGGGCCTCTAGTACCCTTTTGTAGTAGTCGATGTCCTTGACTACTCCATCCACTCGAGTCTGTGCCATGACCTCGTGCCATCACCTAAATCCAACTCTAAAGCTGACCTAAATCACAACTGGAAGGCCAAGAAGCTAGGTGACCACAATGTGCTCATATGCCCAGCAGTGCAGGAGGTGGCCTGCACACAAGCTATACCATCATCATCGATTGATACCCCACAACTCTTTGTATAGCTATGCCAAAAAGATAGGTGCCTAGGCAAACACCATCTATGTCTCCAACATCTCTATCAAAAATCTATTCATAGCAACTAGAAATCTACCTCCCTTTGCATCAAGCAGTGCATAGACTATGATGCCGATCATCATCAGGATGGCTAGTCGATGCCCATCCTTGTCTGTAGCATACAATGGATCATATGCAAAACTGGCTAAGTGGTAGCTCACTTCAGCCGCATGCTCTCCAAATAGTGTAACCATTTGAATATCATGTGCCTCTCTCAAGCATGCATATAAGTTTTCTCCATGTAGCGGTAGTCACAAAATCTGGTACACATCCTCCACAGTCACTGTCAACTCTCCTGTGGGCAAATGAAAAGTGTTGGTGGAGTGATCCCACCACTCGATCAATGCCACCATGAGACTCACATCCCTGGCCACTTGGTAGTATCATTACAACCTGCCTAATCCCACTATAGTCATATGGGTCCACTCCTCTCTGATAATGTCCTGATGCATCCATGTCAACAATGGTAGGAGATGATCCCATAGCATCAGCGTCTGCCTCGCCTGCATCCAACCAATGCACATAGAACCCACATTAACAAATGACTACCAACCTCTATGACTCTTCTTCCCTTTTGGGATAACTACATCAGCCTGAGGCCCTAAAGACTGGGGCTATGTAGACAAAACTCAATTGACATGGTGTTTCCTGAGGTTAGCTTGGCCATTCACCCATTCATCTACCTAATTGACCATCTACCTACACCTATATGCCTATCTCGACACTCGAGAAGCCCTCAACATGGCTTCGGCCCTTTGACTTGACAATTTTCAAAATCTTTTCCGACCAGGCAGCCATCGACATTGATTTGCATGTTGATAATGGCACTTATCTAATCGACATCGATCACTTAGTAGATGACATCGATAGCTAAGTGAATGATGTCAGTCACTAGTTGATCGACATTGGCGAACCTGCTACCGTCGGTGACTGGTTCGGCCCTAGGGCCGAATGGGGCAAGCCCTAAAAATTAGAGCTTCCCCATTTCTACCCCAATATCCTCCCAAAACCCTCCCATACCAACCTAAAATGACCTACCTAGCCTACCCATCCTTTTAATTACCCCTCCCCCTCAATTTCTAGTTCTAAACACAAAAATTAAAAAAACTAAAACAAATTCAAAAAAAAACCAAAAAATCAAATTGAACCTCCTACCTCATCTCATCACTGCCGCTGAGGTGGTACGATGGGTGTCACCAGTGGTGGTCCTCCCACAGGGCCTCCTCCACCCTCTACCATCTCTTCTACCTCAGCTTCTCCACAAACTCTTGTTGGCCCACAACTGCCACTTCAACCTCTAATCACTCTCCACCTCACTCCCTTTCTCACCCAATCTCGCTTTGACACCTCATGCTGCTGCACCAGTCACCTAGCAGTCACTTTCCCTCAATCAAACCCAGAGCTCACTTTTTCAATTCTTCAATAGTGACAAATGACTTTTGGTGGGCCGCCAATCTAGTTTTTTTAGATTTGGCATCATCGATGTTGGCATAAGCGTGCCCTATCCACTGATGTCAGCCTATTTTTTTCATCGACATCAGTTTTATAACCGATGTTGATGGAGTTAAAACATCATTCTTCCTTCAAAATGACCATAATCATGCCCACACTAACCAACCCTCATAGTAGCAGTCATCTTAGACTCCTCTTGGGGCACACTTGAGATCACTTTTATCTTAGCCTAAATCAACCAATGACCTTGGCGATCACGACTATCTCCTCCGACCATGACCAATTTCGAGACAGCTCTACCTTGGTTGTTTTGATTGCCTATGCTACCTCACGACTAGTTAGCAAATTGTCCATGATCCTCACAAGTTATCAGATCATGCTCCAGTTGATCCCCACTACTTGTGACTTTTTCATGTTTCCCAAGAGCACTTCTTGAGCTTGGGATACTTGGAACATGATGACCATTGGAGCTATAGCTTGGATCGTTTAACCCAATCAGCTATGACTAAATGCTGGGGACCAATTTTTTTGATTTTAACACTCCTTGACCTTTGACCATGACAATTTGACCTACTTATCATGTAAAGTGGTATAGACACAATCCCACCCTTTACAGCGTTCACACTCAACCTTCACCATATCCATCCACTATCTATCAAATCGGCACCCGATATCAGGTTACCTTCCCTTGAATCCCGCTTTGAGGGGGAATACCTCATCCCTTATCTAGGGCAACCAACTCCTATTTTTGTCTTGCAGTTCACTAGAACAACCAACATGACAAAAATTACCTTATCCCATACCTGAGGCAACTTAATCCTATTTTTGTCTTACAGTTCGTCAAGAACACCAACAAGACAAAAAGGGGCAAATGTAGACACTAAAATTATGTCTACTCCTTGGTCAACTCCCCCTTAGTCCCCTTGGTCCACTTCCAAACATTCCTAACCCACACACTTATTAATTTAAAATAAATTAACTATTTTAAATTAATAACACCACCCTTGACACATCACCCATGACACCTCACCCCACCTTGGATACCTCTCCTTGGATACGTCCATCACCCCATGGCAAATCTTAATTACTTAAACCCCATTTCAACCCTCCCACTAACTTCTCATACCCATTAAACCCACCTTCGAACCATTTATCAATGACAATTGACCCTGGCAGATGGAAGAACGGGCAAAAGGCTAATTTTAGCCTTTTTACCCATTCTCTAGCCACCGATGTCGGTTACTCGTCGGCCGACGCCGATGGGATCGCCGACGTCGATTTCTTAAAACCAACTTGTAGGCCGAACAGAAAATGGATCACAGACCTAAATCATAGACCCAGAATTCAACTTCTCTCTCTCTCCTGAATGCACACCAAGCATCACAGGCTACAGGAACTCTGCATCAATCACTCCACCCCTAATTGAAACATTGCAAGAAGTCTTCTACATCAGCCACATCAGCAACAAGTCTTCTACACCTCTGGATCTCCCCCAGGCAGAGTTAAGTATTCTTCCTCTGTTTCATTTCAATTATTTAGACTATATCAGTAATCAATTTTCTATTCATTGCTTCTAAATAATATTATCAACTAGACCCAGCTATTAACTAGACCCAACCTGACTTCCTCCTGGAAAGGCTGAAAAGCCTTCTTCATACTCTTACCCCTTTTGACAACCTATTCCTCTACCCTTGTCCCTCCTAAGACCCTATCTATTGTTCTACAATCCTACACAGACTCTTAGACAGACCTTCCAGACCCCTTTGTCAACTACAACTCATCCAAAACCCGTCTAAGGCCATTGCCCTGACTGACATCGACCATTTCCCCTACCAACATTGGTAGAATAACTGACGTCGGCAACATTAACCAATCGATGACGATAGACTAACTAGTGTCGACGATTATGACAGACTGACAACAAAATACAGGTACGCATTGTCTTCATTTCTTTTGTTCAGTCTTTCACCATTTCTCTTTCTAGCAACATTCTCTTTTATCAAAAGTGGACTGTCATCCCTCAAGGAAGTCTTTTCACTTCTGGGATTGAGCTTTGCTTGGCATTCGACCATACATCTATCTAACATCTTCTTTATCTTAGTCTTATTCTATCTAACAGGTGTCATCCTCCATAGCCAAAGAGGAGCTCCTTCAATCATCTGGATACTGTGCGCAAACTTCATTCGGGTACGTACAAACCCCTGACCATTACCTCTTAGTTTCTTATTTCTTCTGAATGTGAAAAGCAAAAAATAGTTAGAAACAGGGTAATCTCAAGCCTCATTTAGCTAGGATCCCATATCATTTCCAATCCTCTAGTCATTATGATGGAATCCTTCCCTTTAATATCTCTCATTAGTATTATTGACATGCTCTTGATATGCTCAACTAAAATTTCAAATTTAGTTTCTTGTAGCATCACTATGTTTAGATTATGTTGTGTTATTAGTTGATTCAATGTTCTCCTTTTAGACGAGGCATCGAGACCCTTAATATTAAAATATATGATCTAAATTATGGGAGATTATTTTTATTGGTGCCCACTAAAAGTGTATTTAATTGAGTTTGGGTCCTTGATCCAATGGATTCCTTTGCCTTTTCATACCTTTTTTATTCTTACTGGACCTTCCTCTCCTTCTCTTTCCATAATTTCCTTTAGAGTTGAGATTTTGGGTTTGCATAATTCCCACACTATCCTTCTCCATTTATAAGCCTGATTTGTCTTTCTCATCCAATCT
This sequence comes from Torreya grandis, assembly GCA_037957365.1. Classification (NCBI taxonomy): domain Eukaryota; kingdom Viridiplantae; phylum Streptophyta; class Pinopsida; order Cupressales; family Taxaceae; genus Torreya; species Torreya grandis. The sequence continues at coordinate 106,556 of JARHVA010000281.1, read as the reverse complement.
TGTCCAATTTTATTTGTATTTTTGCCCTTTCATTATGCCTTTTCATTTTGTCTATTTTCCTTAATGGCTATTTAACTTTCATTGATATGAGTTCCTCCTAATTGGATCTTCTACAAAATTTTCTAGGTCTTCTTTGAATCTGTGATCTACCATAATATCCTCCATTTCTATATTATTTTGATTATATTACGGTTGGGTTTCCTTGACATAATCCACCCCTTCCATTAAAGTAGGTTTCTCATTGGTGCTTTTATTACTTTATTTTGGAACGTACTTTTTAACTATTTTATTTTTAGTCTTGATGGTATGATTTATTTTTGGCTTGACAAATCCCTCTAAGTCTTTCTTTATTGTTTTAGGTACTTTCTCCATGTCACTACTTTTCTATAAATTAGGAAATTGTCTAATGATATATCCATATTCATGGCAGATTCTACACTAGAACAAGATGCTCTCTTAATTTAGATCTTGGACCCATTCTATTTCTCCTGCTTTTAGAGTGATGTTCTTGGGAAGGGGTTATGTGAGATATAAATCAACATAGATTCTAATATAGCTAGATTGGCCTTTTACATGACATGGTTTATATAAATCTACTAGTCTACCAATAATATTTAAAATGGTTTCAAAAATATACATAGACTAGAATTATTGTGGTAGGGCATACATTTAGACCAAGATAGGTGCCATGGTTGGGAGCTACTCTATTGTCCTAAATGTTGTATGCTAATAATTCATGAAGAGGCCCGCATTTATAAAAAATATGGTCCTCATCCAAACACTTTATCTTAATTAGATTCATTGGAAAATATTCATATAAAATACCTTTTGGCATAGTTTTAATTCATATTCTCTATTCATCCTCCAGTTTCTTTTGAACCATGCATGTAATTATTTCTAGGTTAGTTGAGCTCCCATGAATTTATAGATCAAAATTCTACCATACAGTCTTGTTATATATATTTTAATTTCCCCATGATCTAGTATGGCAATTAGATTATCCTCTTTAATTTTCATGCATGTTCTTTTGCCTCTGTTTATAGTATCTCTTATCTTGTTTTTACCTAACACCCTCATGAGAGTGTTAATATCTATTTTTAAAATCATATTTGTGGCTCTGGTCACCATTTGATTGAAAGATAGTTTCTTGGGGGAAGGAATCCCCTTGAAGGATTCATACTATAGTCTCCAAATGATTTGTATCTTTAACTAGCTTAAACACCCAAGGAATGGTGAAAGAAATCTAAATAAATATTCAAACCCTAGTATATCTCATCACCTCGACATAATTATCATATATAATATCATTACTATAATAAAATTATTATTATTATTATATATTTTATTACATATATTTTTAATATATAATATATATTAACTTATATATTATAATAATATCTATAGTTATAAATATATAATATAACTATCTATATAATATATATTTTTATAATTATTATATATAACTATAAATTTTGAAACCTTAATGTCTTAACCCCATGTCAATGATATTATAGTGATAATTTGAGCTACACATTAGATGTGGAGCCCTTACACAACCAAAGTAGTGCTCATAACGTCCTTATCCACCCTTGATAATATAAAACATCTAATCAAATATGCTAACACCTTAAAATATGTGGACCCCATTATAATGGGTGTAACTCATGTAAATCCACTAGCTATATTGGATATAGATCCGGTGTATGATATGGGCCCTCTGGTGTATGATATCACCTAAAAGACCCTATCATTACCCGTCACCATCACCATTCAATTCATATTAAAATATTTCACCACTTGCATGTTTTCTATGGATTTTCCCTTCCCCATAACTTTGCCATTACTCAAGATCATTGTGAAACATAACATATCCTCCCCACACAATTTATTTCCATGTTGTAGGAAGAAACACACAACCTCATTTTACACTGTCACCTCCACCATAGATATAAGAGTATTTTTTAATCAATCTTTCATGCACAAAAGTTGGGATGGGTTAAATGAACATAGGTTTCAAGTGAGGTAGAACTACATATTTACATTTCTTTGCTTTAAAAATGCCACTTTATAAAAATAAAAAATTACATCCCTTTTAACATAACTTGCACCTTTGGAGAACTGCTAATAATAAAATAAATGAACACTTCATTGGAATAAAAATGGTGCTAATATATTTCTTAAGCATCCACACCAAACAAAAGAATAGGGGTTCTCAATAATATATAATATTATATTGAATATCATATGTTTGTATTCATATTCTCTTGTGGAGGAAAATTTTAAGTCTAGGTAAATTCTAATACATGTGGGGATTTTATCTCATCTAAAATAAATTTTAGGTATAGATTCAATATCAATATTACATTAAATCAAAATGTAAAATGAGAGAATAAATTTATCATTTACATAGAGAAAAGAAAAAAAGATAAGTAATATTTGTGGGAATTATGTTTTTGTATTTATATTTGGATATTTATGTGATAAAAAAGTGTGATTCTCTTGTAATAAAACATGAAGGGATAGTTAGAGGGTCAATCCACTATAGTAACACTTGCTACTTTCAATCCCACCAATGATACAAATATGAGTAGCTAAATCCACCTATATCAAATGAGGAAATGGAGAAATCAATATTAACAACAAAGCTCTTATATGGAATACTGCTTCAAATGCCATGATCATAAAGTAAGTTAAGGAGTTGAATCCATTGAAAATAGTATTGTTATAAATAATAAAATTAGAGAAATGAATATGTATCGAAGGCACTTTTTGTATATTATTATCTTGTGCCCCACCCATCGATACCTACTCCATAAAAAATAATTTAAATATCCCTAGCTCCATAAATAATATTTATTATGCTAACCTCTATTTCAGGTGATCTAGGAGGATTTTAGACTTGAGTTGGATCATGGTATCTCAGTGATACACCATGGGATACATTGTATTATTTATTATATTTTACTTCAATACAAATTATTATGCTATACATTAGAGGGAAACATGGAAGATGTACATCTCTCTTTAGAGATCTATCTTCCTACATTCCTTATTAAGGATTGAAGTCAACATCAACACACCATTAAATTTATTGACCAACATATAAGTTAAATCACATTATAATAACCTTTTGATACCTTTCATATGATCGACAACACATTGAATCACTTCACACCACAAAATAACATCCATGCATTCTGCATAGCAGTAGCAACACAACACACCTTATATTGAAATTTTAGAGTTATTTGGAGTGTTTTTAAGGGCCAAGACACCTCATAAAACAAAATTAAGTATGTGAAACTATAGATCATAATACAATATTTTTGAAAAGTATTTATAGCCCATAATCAAATAATACCCAAAAAGTTAGCTCATGCCTTCTGAATTAGCCTACTCTAGGTTGGAAACATCTTAGAAAGTCTTCCTTATTTGGCACTTAAATTTATTGGAACACCCCACTATAGTGGAGGCATCATATCATGGCTTGTTTTAGATTTTAATATCATGTAAATGTTGGGGAGTGAAACTTCATCTTTTGGGCAAGCCTTGTTGTTATCCCTAATTTTTGTGCACACCTTGATTCTTAATGGATTTTTTATGAGTGAAACTATATTGGAGATCCACTTTGAATAGTTAACAGGTCTAATGAATCCTACCTCTAGTTGTTTTTTCACTTCTTCTTTCATAATTAGTTGTATTTTAAGATGCTTTTTTCTCTATTTTTAAGTCATTGTGATCAATCAAATCTTGGACAGTTTTTGAATTCCATACATCTATTGGTGGAGTGACCTTCGAATTTATGGTATTCTCAAAATTCTTATTCCTTATACCAAGTAGGATTGGGATAATTTTCATCAAAGGGTTTTGTATTTAAGAATATGATTATGTTGGTGTCTACTAACATATATAAAATTAATTTAAAATATTATGCCAAAGGAGTATAAGTTCTTCATTTTGTTTCTTGTCTAGGTTGACCCATAGGTGTAATGATGTTAGGGGTAGTTTGAAAATTTTAAATATGTTTGGAATTAATAACACCATCACCCACCATGTTCTTGTTTTTATCAAAGAACTCAGGATTCTTTGTTTGGGTTTATGTTTGGTAATCCTTATGGAAAATATTGAAAAGACCTTTGGTGATAAGTGACCTTTCTACTTGAACTCATTTTTAAAATATTTTGTCAAAGGAATTGACACAATGTGCATAGAGGTGGAAGGAAATTTATGCATTGATATTATTCATGGAATTTTGAAGTCACTTCTTATGTATTGACTAATTAAAATGACTTGCTAAGGCACATCATATTTGTAAGAAAGAGGAAAATATTTCTCCGTTTAGTTGTTTGGTGTTGCATAATTATATCATGGTTAGCTCATGTTCTAAATTTTAATAAAAATGTTTAAAAAATATCTCAAATAGATATACAATGGTAGTGACTGACCATTTCGATGTAAGTAAGAACCATTCTAGAGTTTGACCACCTAAACTACATGGGAAAAGCTTAAATAAATAGTTTTTTCTATATGAAACTTCTTGGAAAGACATGTAGAATTATTTGATATGTTACCTAGGATCACATTTGTAATTTTATTTATCCAGCTTTGGAGGTTTGAAGTGAGGGAGAAAATGCACTTTCATCATGTTTATATCAAAAGGGTATAAACATAGTTCTTCAAACCTAAATTTTTGGCTTTATGATTGAACCCCATCTTGAAATTATTAGATGGTATCATTAATGATTTTCCATTCTTGAAAAAATGTTTCATTAAATGGTGAGGATGATGATTGATTTAAATTGGTTTTAGATGAAGTCAAGGTCTGATTGGTAGTGTTTTACTGATTATTTGATTGATATTTGGAATAATTAGATTTGGAATTTGAAGGATTCATGATGGAAGGATTGAGATTGGATTCAATATCAACCAATTCTTGGCTCAAGTTTTGTATATGTTTATACATTAAAAGTTGTTGGTCATGTTGGGTTTGGTTTTCTAGAATTACTTTGCCTTTATCAACATGTTTGTGGGAAAAATGCTCTGGATTATCATTAAATGGATCTAAGATTGATTTATTTTTCCCTATAGAAGTTCTAGGTGATTTTTTTATCACACTTGGGAGGGGTTTTGTCCCTCACAATAATCAGTTGAGATAAGCACTAAGTATTAAACCTAAAGGTAACTTAGCCCCCATCTCTAGAATATGTAGTAGGGCTTGATATTTATTTGAAAGGGGGTAGTTATTGACTTGGAAAATATTTTATTTAGGAAACTCATATGCAACATATTAAATTTGATCATCAATTATAGAATTATCATTTACTTCTACATGGCCCTCTTAGTGATCCCTCCAAAAATGTCTTTTGTATCTTGATGGTTATTCAAGTAGGCTTAAAGTATAGTAATTGGAGACATGATGCAAACCTCTATGTGTTTGATTCAAGGCAGTTTTTATTCAAGATGTGAGTTTAATCAAGATTTGATTAAATTGAATCAAGATGCTTGGATTATTTGATAAGTTTGATGTGATTAGAAAATTGGTATTTTGATTTGAAATCAAGTATTTGGATTTGGTTTGCAAAATCAAGTTTTTGATTGGGAATAATTGGATTGATTATTGGTTTGAACACAAAGGGAGAAAAAAATACACATAAGATAAATAAATTATTTAGGTAGGTTTATAACCAAGAAATATACCATTGATAATGCCCTAAAGTCTGATATGCACATGGTGAGAATATTAGATAATGCTATTTTCTAGGCATTATTTATTGATTATGACTAAAGGCTATTAAACATGGCTTTATAAGATTATATAAAAGGTGCCCTTGATATAAATTTTGGTAAGGTGAGGTGCAATTCCATGGAAGAGGAAGATTAATGGGCATGCTTGCAAGGGCCAAATCCAATCTTGATACACTCCATGAATCATTATCACTGGAATGTTACCATAAAATCAAGCTTCAAGGGAGTTGTCTAAACCCTTAGCATTTCACATCACTCAGGGGTTAACTAAGCTTAGGTATTAAATATACCTGATCCTTAATTTGTATACCATGTTATAACATGGGGTTTGTCCTAATATGTGGTGATAAAATCCATTGTTGATAGAGCCCTTAGAAATAAAAATAAAAAAGAGACTAACTTCTTTCTTATTTATAGGATCACTTTTCAACATAAAGAAATATCATATGTAAAATACCTCAGGTACATGAATTATTTGTAGGGTTTATTTTAATTTTTAGGGTTAATTTTTAATGTAATGATATAACATACATGAGCCACTAGCAACACAAAAAATGTTATAGAAATAAAGTAAAAATATAACGTTGAAAACAAAGCATTAGTAAACAAATTTGTTTTAAATTTTATTTGCATATTTGATTGCAGTGATATAAAAAAATAGTTAGTAGTTTCAAAAATATTATTTGACTAGTGAAAAATATACAAGTTAATCAAAACAAAAAGTAGAAAAGAGAAAAATAACAAAAACTAAAGATGTAAAAAAAATTTACTAAAACTTAGAAATTTTTTGTTGTTAAATGATTTTTTTTTGCTAATAATAAATATGATTTCATTATTAAGTAAAAACAAACATAAAATTTGGAAAAAATAGATAAAACACAGCTACTTTCACATTTTTTCCAATGCACAAAACAATTTTGTGGAAAATTAGAATAATTTTATCAAAAATATGAAAAAATTGCTAAAGTTATGCACATTTTTTCCAAAGTTTATAATGAGTTCATTTCTATATATATAGAATGGAAATATTAAAATAGGAAACATAAAGCAAAAATATAAAAAATAAGAAGAAAAGACTAGAAAGGAAAAATAGACATTTATAATAATAATTTCATCAATGTAAATGATGATTTCATTGTTGAGGATGAATATTTTACTGGTCTATATGATTATTTTACTGAAGCTAATGATGATTTCAATGATGAAGGTGTCAATTCACTATAAATACTAGAAATTGAAAACAAAAGAAATGTTATAAAAAAAATATATTTTTTGATATGTTTGATGAGTTTATTGTTAATCAAGATGAATGTGTTGATCCATAAAATGATTTTTTCAAATCTCAGATGACATATACATTAGAGTAAAATTAACTGAAACTAATCAAATTTCACTTGCAACAATGCATTATTTATACTAGAATAGTGTTATAGTAACCAACTAATAAAAATGACTTGATACAAACTCAAAAATCAAGTGATAGAGTGTTAAAAGAGGCTTGGGAATGAGTCACACTGGGTGCACCAAAATGTAATACACATAATTTAGAAAGTAAACTAGAAACCAATAATAAATAATAATTTGTATTATAAACTCAACATATAACCCTTGGAATAGATTTATAATAGGAAAACACAATACTCCTTCACTTACCAACCAATGAATATTTTTTTTTTGCTAACTTGGATGTGCTTTCGTGAATTTAGTATGTGGATGCTCAAAAATAAATCTCCAACGCAAGGTAAATTCAACAATATAACAATAGATGATTTTTCTCTAAATAGGATGCACAATGATAATTTGATAGCGATTCCATAGTTCAAAGATGGATGTTATCAACATGGAGAAAGATTATTAATTTATATATTTCTCAAATGAAGAATGGATATAGAATTATTAAATAATTATAAATTTGAAAGGTGGATCTTCTTTATTCTAGTCAAAAGCATTCAATAAGGAAGTGGGAAGTTATGAGGTTGGTTGATCATTTTTATGGAAGTTAATTTTTTTCATAAATGATTCAAGGTAGTTGGATGACTCACCAAGTTAGTTGAACGTCTCAAGGATTTGGTTGGATGAGTCAAAAAATTGGGTGAAATAATTGGGGAAATAATTGGGCGACTCAGCCTCTTGATTGAGAGAATTGAGGATATGTTTTTTGACTTGGAATTTAGAAATTTAGTTCGTTTTATTTATTTATTTGTGGAATTATGTTTGCATGATTAGTTATAAAAGGATTAGTTAATTAATAATTATTAACTGACTATTTAAATAAGGGGGGAATAATGATTTTTGTGGAATTGGGATAAAATCCAAATTTTGGATGACAGTCGTAAAGAATAATGGTGATTATGTCGATATTTAGCAAATTCATTATAACACTATTGTGATTAAATTTAGTTGTCTACAAGGATGAAATTAAATAAAGGGAGAATTAAAAATAAAGATAATTATGAAGAAAAGTGGATGAAGTAGGTAAAAATAGACAAAATTATTAAATGATAATAAAGACATCACCGAAACCCTATGATGAATAAACAAATCATGCACATTATAAAACAAGGGATTCACTTAATAAAAAATACACAATCTTCTAATAACAACACTGCTCAAATTTTATGTGAAGCCAAAGACTCTATTTTAGGTTTCTTCAAAACATAAAATCAAGAGATGGAGGTGCCACAAGTTCTAAGTGCATAGAAAATTAAGTATCTTGAATACAAGAAACACTTGGTGAAATACAAAACTCCAGATCCTTAGGGTGAATTTTCCATTATTTCATCATTGGTAATGCATGTTGAAGATTAAAAAAAATATTCTTTCATACTTGGCATAAATTTATCATAGAGTTATGGAACCTGCGATAAAGGTAATGATGCATCAAAATCCATAGACAAAACAACTAAAATCTATGGTAGAGTATATCTTCAAAATAATGTAATTAGATGTATGGAGTTAGTTCACCTATTTTGGATTGACAGTGAGTACCATGAATGTAATCCTTAGTCAATCACATAAATACATCATGTATCCAAATCAAACCTACTATATTACACTAAAAATCATCCATACAATGACTAAGATGATTAATCAAGGGAATATCACTCAAAAATATGATTCTATAAAAAAATTAAGCAAAAACTCAATGGCCAAACACACAAGCATAGTTTTTAATTTTTGATCTATTTCCATTGATAAAATCAGAGACCATATATTATGGTATGCCACAAAATAAATTTCATGAAAGGTATATTATAAAAATAGGTAAGACTCAACTATTGAAAAAAGTGTTCATATTTCCTAGGATATGTTTACCAGAGGATGTAATAAAACTCGGCTACTACACTCTATGGGAAATTTCAAGAGAATCTCATGAAATCAATCAAAGTACAAATGATTTTTGTTATGGTTATCTCCTACTATTTTTAGCAATATATTTCATAAAATATATTCCATGACATTAAGGTTTCATGAAATGTGACCCTAATACCCCTATAGGATTATAAATAAATTTTTTGTTAGGAGCCATGCTAAAAATATATGAGGTATAACACTTTATTTCCTGGGAGATAATGATTAGAAAAATGGTTTTTGAGAGGGAATAGTTCAATTTTTTTCACAAAATTAAAGTTTATAATGGATACTAATAATGTCTACATAGAACTTATTATGACCAACACACCCCATTTTTAAAATTTCAAACAAGGACCCATTTTTGGCCTGAAAGTTTCATGTTCATGTCTTATTTTGGTAAAATGAGTCCAGATTCAAGATATGAGTTATTACCATAGGTTTAAGTCTAAATAAACATTGCTATTAAATTAATTTTATAGACCTTTTAGTTTTTAAATATAAGTATTTATTAGAATCAGGGTTTGATTTGATTCTAAACTAATAGAGCTAACTAGGTGTTTTTTGAAGGTTGTTTTGTCCTTTTTAGGTTATATTGACTTTATAGGTCAACAATGATTTTTTGACATCTTTTTTTAAATTAAAATTTATCAAACCAAAGAGTGGAAAAAGATTATGAATGTCTGAACAAGCTAAGTTAGTGAGATCATGTTATGCATCTTTATCCAACTTCCTCACAAATAAATCCTCAAAGTTTTGAGTCTATTTTCATGAGAGTACTTGAGAAAGTGAGAGATTCCCACATGTCTTAATCCTACTTACTCACTCCCTAAATAATAAATGGATGAGTCATAGACTTATCAGAGTAAGTACACAAATGAGATCAAGCCACACGTCTAAATCTTTCTCAATCATGACTAACATGCATACACATAGATTATAAAGTTTGGTGACCACTCATAGAAGTGAAAACCATCCACATGCTATCATCCTACTCATCCATGAATTGTACATAATTAATAGAGGCATTGAACCCCAAATAATATCTAGACAAGTAAGAGTCATCCACGTGCCAACATCTTACTTAGCTATGACCTGCACAAAGTGAATCAAGACATTGACACCTGATAACTACCTGGACAAGTGAGATCAAACCACATGTTCATATCTCACTAAGTAGTGATCAATGGTCAAGGACATAAAGATAAATTACAAGTGACTAAGCTGTAATAGGACACATGTCATCTTCTAGATAATTAGATGCAAACAAAGAAATATAAGATGGGGTTACACAATATAATGACATGTCACAATAAATGACTCAACAAGGTGACTAATCAATAAAAAGTAGAGATAAAGTGTCACATGGAAAATAAACCCATGAAAGATGACATCATAAAATATAATTTGAAATAGAATAGATAGGTGATAAAGCCACTATCTACAATTAATTCCCATAAATGGAGGATTTAAAGAAGTTAATTTTCAAGCCCAATGAAGTTAAATACATACATGATCCCAAAAGGAAAAAGGAAATCACATTTATTAAATACCATATTTGAGAGTTACTATAAAAAATCTTCCACAATTAAAGGCCCTAAATTGTTTCACTTTACATAGAATTATTTAGATAACATGGAGGCTTTGAAAAGCAATCCTACTTTGCCTATGTTCAGTTTCAGTGGTATCATCTATTGATGTATGTTATATACACACCAAATAAACTTGTGAAGTATAATCTAATGTTTGAGTATTGGTAAAAAGATTCAATCCAATGAATGAGTTATAGGGCATTAGGTTTTGTAAAGACCCTAACAGTTAAATAATGATGGGTAGAGTGGTTATTTACCTTGGATGATTTGGATATGATGTGAGTCTAAACCTAATTGAGATAGATTGATTGATAATTAATATAACCTAAGGTGGGAAATATAAAAAATAAAAATAAAAAAGAGAGAAGGGTAGGGCAAAAAATAAGGTTTATGAGTCAAAATAAGATTAAACCCTTTTAAACTAGACCTCAAATTAGGGATTCTACAAGTATTTAGGAAACCAATGCTTGATGCAAGTTATTGTTAGCATAAAGATAATATAACACGTTTAAAATTCTAAGGAAACAAAATATAGTGAAAATAATCAAAGGTTGCTACATTTGTAAGATTATAATTGTACATTTACAAAGGGAGATTATGATTATTAAACTCAAAAAATTTAAATTAGCTACTACATAACATGAATAACTAAATTAAGAGAACACTTCTACACAACCCAAAGAATAAAATACCATAATGATGAAACTTCTTCAATGAGTCATAGATTTAGATAAGAACAATATTTGCACATCAAGACAAACTTTGTAAAATAACATGTAAGATTTATTATTTATCTCAATAACCAAAATTACCCTTTCTTTATAATTGAGAGGATACAAGTATATATAATCTTGGGGAGGGGTTACCTCATCCTCCAATTTGAGTCTAAATATACATCTCTAATTTTATAACTCATGCAAAGTATGCATGTACAGGATATAGATGGAATGAATCAATTAAATTACATAATTACAATATAAACACACATATTCTCAAATTAGAGTGATGATATAAGACTTCATAACAATAAAATACATCCACATATACATACATACATATTTATGTTTAACTACAATGCCTTCTTGGCACTACCCAAAGAATAATGAGATTGCATGATTGATGTGGAAACTAAATTAGTAGGAGGCATTGAATGTGAAGATTAAGTAGTAGTTATTATTGTTGAAGTAGCAACAAGATGAGAAGGAAAAGACACTGCTTAATGAAATGGCCCTTGAGGCTGAATTAGCAATGTTGGTGTTGGCTGAGTAGTAGAAATTATCTTGGTAGCCTCCTTAGTAGCCTTTAGTTTCTTAAATAGTGCATAAGAAACCTTAAATCCTTTATTAATAATATCAAAATTAATCATAAAATGTTTAAATATCTTACTAATATCACCCATCAACCTTTTATGCTCAATTTTAGAGGCTCTAGATCTAGATCTAAGTGACTCTACCTTTGTCACTTTATCCTTCACAAAATTGATTAGCTATAGGATTTATTCACTAATTTTATATACAGTGCTAATGACTTGATTTGAAACTATCTACAATTTATTTAAGAAGGGCTTAAAAATTAGGCCTGTTTATCACCTGACCTATAGAGGTTATAACACCTATGACCCTCATATCCTTCAAGATATCAATGGCCTCATTTTATTGGATGGAAGATGGGTTACCAAAACTTTCATTTGAGTATGCCAATGGAAGGCACCACCTCTCTTTGTAATTACATAATTCAAAGCCCAAGATGCCTTTGACAGTCATTAAATTCAAATGACTATATGAATTATTCCTTGTGCATTGAACCAAATAATTAAGCCTCTTCTTAGGTTATTTTAATTACTTCCAAATTTTATTACTCTTCCCCATTCAGGATGATATTCACCCCTAAAAGTCTTGATTTTTTTCAAAATATCATACATCTTGGTGGCTACACTTTGGACATTATCCATAATCTCTTTGGGAGGTTGCATAATTTACTACTATAGAAGTATCTATTTGGCATGTTTATAACTTCTATATATCTCCTTATTTTCCTCCCATGTTGTATCTACAAAAGAAAAAAAATCATCTATATACTCAAAGGGGTCATTTAGATTCTTCTTTTGCTTCTTGAATAAGGGGAATATATTTTCTCTTTTCTCCAACATTACTTCCCATGTGTTACTATCTACTCCCTTCCTCTTTCTCACCCTTTGGATTGTACCATTCTTCTTGTAGAAATATGTGATCATTGTGGGAAATTTAGTAAGGACTAGGCCTATCCTATCCTTCTTCCTCTCTTGTGACTCCTTGACTTGAGTAGGGACAATGAGTTCTCCTTGCTTTTATAGTTGAGTGGTTTATATAGTAGTGGAATAATATGATACTAGCTAATTTGAAAAAAAAATTTGTCTGTAGATTTCCTTTTGAAAAATCTTAAAGGTAGTGCATAACTCTATGCAATCTAGTTCACTATGATGTGTTACATTGTTGACTCAACACTAATTAGGAAGCGTTGCTTCCAAGATGTTTATTTCAAGCATCTTTTTAGGTGAACTTTGTTTAATGTTGTTTCTATATCTACTAAAAGGCCTATTGTATCTTTGATATGAAAAATTATGATTAGTGTTCTGCCCCATGGTGCTTCCCATTCACTTCTATAAGCTCAAAAACTCATTACTCAACTTTTACACCATTTTTTGGATAAAATCCAATTTTAATTTTGTACCTTATTTTTAACAAGTTCTATGCTTCCAAGGTGATGCCACATAGATGGCTCATGACAATTGAGAGACTTAGAATTGTTATAATGTATTTAAAACTGATAAGGCTTGAGTGAGTGCCATTATACCACCTATCATGATCTAAGTTACTCAACTAGTTAGGAACCTTAAATATTTTAGACCTACATAGATATTTTAGAGTGTGGATCAATGAGATTATTCCACTTGGCATGATCTTAGGATTTTGGGAAAATTAGATCCTTGATTATGTATTTTATTACCACAAACTCTGAGTGACCAATATATGACCACATGGAGCAATCTTGAGGTTCTAGGAATTTAGAGGACTTGGAACTCTTATTATAAATACAATTATTTATGAGTGAATGGGATGAAAAAATATATCATGATCTATGAAACCTAATGAATAATTTGAAACTTGTGGAATGGATGATTTACATTAAAGCTTAAACAAGCTACATGTCTTCATTAGTCATGTTAGTCCATTAAATTAAACCCTAATATTAAATACACTTTTGAAAATAAAGAAGAGAATCAAAGGTGATATATAATTCATGAATGATGTCCAAGCTTTGATTTTATTCCTTTCAAAACCTTTTCAATAAAATTAGACTTTGAAAAAAACTTTAGGCTTGTGCATATTTGATTAATACTAGAGTTTCTAAGGTTGGTATGGACCATAAATAAAGATGTCTTAATAATAATGGGTCCCTATTTGAATTTTGAAAATGGGTTATGTTGGGGCACAACAAATGGTGATTTAATAGGGAAATACTCTAGAACATTTGATAACCTAGAATTTTAGTTAATGTATCATAATATAAACTCAGTCTTAACAAGAAAATAATAACTAGACTAGTGTGCTGGAATAGGCTCTAACTTCCTCATGCAAGATATTAACCCTATTTATTCTTGGGATCTATGTGTGATTTTGTGAAATTCATTTTCCCCTTATTACAAGAGTTTTGATAGATATATGGATAAACATCGTAGGTTTCATTTTGATTTTGAATTTATAAAAATAATAATAAGAGAAGTTTGGGCATTACTTTATTTTTAATTGGTGTCAATAGCCCTGATAGAGATACCTCTAATTCTACTCTAAACCTTGTTCTACTACCAATAAAACATCCATATCCATGATATAGATTATTTGATTCACCTTTCCTTCATAATTTTGTGTGATTCTTTTTTTTTATAGAACATAGATGGAAGAAAGGTTGGGAATCACCATTGGATGGATGTATGTATAAAAAACCTATTTCTTTTAATCAATATGTACCTACTAGTGTGAATGTTGGAAATATTGTTATTGATGTCAAAGGTATAACATTATTGGTGACAAAGGCCCCATAAAATTTAATGTCTAAAGGTGTTTTTAATGTTCATATTTTGGCTCAAGTGTGTTGATATCTATTTAATATTAATGAATATATTTTTGGTTGCATAAAGTCAAAAGAGGCCCATGAAGAAGTCAAAGATTCATGAGGTAAAGATAAAAAAGGGAAAGGATGAATTTTCCCATGAAGGGTCATCTTTAGGAATTCAAAGAGTCACCAAGTGAAGACAAAAGAGGAAGGATGCATTTTATCATGAAGGGCCACCTTGAGGAATTTGAAAAGTCACCAAGACAAAGACAAAAAGGGGAAAGGATGCATTTGCTCATGAAGTGTCACCATGTGACTTTTCAAATTAAATTATTAAAAGGTTCATGCAAATGTGGTGCCATTTTTCATGAGGAATGAAGGTTCACAAATGGTGAATGCCAAATGTCATTTGGAAGCTATAAAAGGAGGCTTGGGAAGCCATTTGTAATATGCAAGAGTTCATGGTTTGTAATTGTTTTATTTTAATAAAATAGGATAGAATAGAAAGAGATATAGTATAGTTCTATCATTTATTTAGAAAGTAACATTGAGAGATAGTTGTGTTTTACATAAGACGGGTTGGTGCTCCTGTGGGTTGGTGCTCACAAATAGTTGCTATGTTAGTGCTTGACAAAGGGGTTGGTGATCCTAAAAGTTGGTGCTTGAAAACTTTGTAATTTGAATTGGTACTCATTTATATACTTGATATTATTCTTTGTGGTTTTTCTCACATTGGGTTTCCATGTAAAAATCTAGTGTCTCTCTCTCTTGTGTGGTGTTTATTATTATTTCAATTTTATTGCATATATTGAATATATGGGTAAGTGGAATTTTATTAAATGAAAGTTTATAAGATATATGATATACTAATTCACCCCCTCTCTCAGTATAACTCAGGCTTAATAATTGGTATCAGAGCAAGTTATTTTAGAAAGAGTTTAACAACTTGAAGGTAGATCAGGGAAAACATGATGGTTGGATCGCATGAAGGTTTTTATACAAATAAGGCACCTTTGTTTGATGGGATAAATTATGCATTTTGGAGCATAAGGATGAGGAATTACTTGATGGCCCTTGGATTTGATATTTGACAAGCAGTAATGGAGGAATATGAAGATCCACCGACACTTGTAACTACTCCTATGGAAAAAAAGGCAAGTGAAAATAATGCTAAAAATTTAAATGATATTTTACATAGTTTATGTGAATAATAATTTGTTAAAGTTATGCAATGAAAATCTACTCATGAGACTTGGGTAAAGCTTGAGAATATTTATAAAGGTGATGTAAAGGTTCAAAAAGTTAAGCTCTAAAATTTTAGAAGATAATTTGAGAGTTTGAAGATGGAAGAGGAAGAAAATATAACAAGTTATATTTTACAGGTTGATCAAATAGTTAATCAGATTTAAGGCCTTTGAGAAAAGTTAGAAGAATCAATAGTGGTACAATTTTTTTTGAGATCTCTACCATTGAGATATGATGCAAAGGTTTTGACAATCAAGGAGATGAAAGACCTAGAAAAGATAAAGATAGATGAACTACATGGTATTCTTATGGCATATGAGATGCAGACTGAATAAGAGAAACTTCGAAAGAGGGAAGATGCTTTCAAGACATCAAAGAAAGACAAGGCTAAGATTCAAGAATCAAATGATAGCTCTACTAATGAGGAATATGAAAATGGAGCTCTATTCATATACAAGCTAAAAAAGGGCACAAGTAAATATCAAGTAAAATTGTCATTTAAATGTTTTAAATGTGGTAAGATTATAAATTTTATAGCTAAGTGCCTAGATAAGAATAATGGAGACAATGAAGAAGGAAAGCCTACATACAAGAATAAATTTAAATGAAAATTCAAGAAAGGATTCAAGAAGAAGAGTTTATATTCTAAAGATCCTAGCTCAGCCGAAGACAATGGAGTCAGTGACTTAGATGAAGAAGAGATCCTATTCATGACCATACATGAAGATGCCTCCACAAAAAAAAGTGTAGATGATCAAGAACAAGAACATGATGAAGCTGAGGTGAAATTGGAAGGAGAACTCATTTGTGCCTTAGAAGAATTAAAAGCTCTTGAGAAAAAGAATCGAATATTGAAGCTCCAGATCAAGAAAATGAAATGAAGTCAAAGGAAATAATTGAAGATCTATAAACACACATTGAAGAAGATAAAAATACTAAAGAATATATAAAATTTAAATTATAAAAAGTAAGTGAAGAATGTCAAAGGTATGTTGTTGATATTGCCTCCTTAAAAGAAGATATCAAGAAAGCAAATAAAACAATCAATGATATATTTGTAAATGATTCAAAATTTGAGAATAACACTAACATGTTGAATAAGATATTAGAAAGTCAAAAATCATCATCAGATAAGACAAGTATCAGATTTGAAAAAAAAAGAGCTATGCTGAAGCTCTTACAAAAGAGGAAATAAAAAGGGAAGAAGTTAACAATGTAGAGGACAACTCAAACAAAGAAGGCTGGAAGGAATAGAGCTACAAAAGAAATCAAGTCAAAGATTAAAAAATTATAATAGGTTATATTTAATGGTTATTATTTTTATTATAATGGTTATAGTCATGAGAAAATAGAATGCTGAAAAAGAGATAACAATTTTAGAAATAAGGAGAAGGAAACTCATGCAGAGTCAAACAAAAGCCACAACTCTTTTACTTCTCTATCAGGATTTGATGAAGAGACCATAGTATGTTACAAGTGAAATAATTTTGGACACATAGCTTGGTATTGTAGAAGCATGTTCGAGTCAGTCAATAAGGACCAAAGTTTCAAGGCTCCATTCATCAAGAAGAAAGTTTAGATAGGTTCATGGCAGAAGAAATAACCTAAAAAGTCTTTGTTAGTCCAGATAGCTTTGCATACAAGAAATGAAGAAAATCCATGGTTAATTTAAAATATATGTTTGAGTCACATGACAGGAGATAAGAGCAAGTTAATAAATATAAAGAAGATATATGGTGGCACAGTGAAATTTGGAGACAATACCACTACCAGAATATCTAGAAAAGGTACATTAAGTTTGGATAATGGTAGAACTAAGACAAAGAATTTTATGTATGTATGAGGTCTTAAGCATAATATATTGAGTGTAAGTCAAATGTGTGATTAGGGACACACACTAAAGTTTTATGTAGAAGGCTATGAAATTAGGAGAAAAGATTCAGATGTGTTGATTGCAGATGCTCAGAGGACAGGTAATAATTTATATATGTTATCATATATCAAAGGTCAAAGAGGTTTGAGTTAGGTTGAGGAAAGTTGGCTATGGCATAAGAGGATGGGACACATAAATTTTGATAATATAGTCAACATCAAAAAGAAGCAAGCAGTTAACAATCTTCCAAAGATTACAAAACCCTGTAACACACTTTGTGAACCATGTCAACATGGGAAGCAAGTCATAAGATGGTTCAAGACAAAAGAATACTTGACCACTTAGATGTTAAAGCTTGTTCACATTGATCTGTGTAGACCTATTAGGACTCAAATTACTCAAGGTGAATAAGGATGAAGATTCACCTGTTATAGATCAATCTTTGTATAGATATATGATTGGTAGTTTTTTATATTTGATAGCATCGAGGCCAGACATCATGCATGTAGTAGGCATGGTTATGAGATATAAGTCAACCCCAAAAGAGAGTCATGTTCAATTGGTGAAAATAATATTTAGATATGTTAAGGGGACATTAGATTATAGATTATGGTATCCCATAGGTAGAGATTTCACTTTGGTTGCTTATATAGATTAAGATTAGGTAGGTTGTTTAAATTATAGAAAGAGTACAAGTGGATGAGCTTTCTTCCTCAGTGATAGCTTAGTATCATGGCTAAATAAAGATGTAAAACTCAATATCACTTTCTATAACTAAAACATAATATATTGCAATAGTGTTGTATTATACTCAAGTGCTTGGATGAAGCAAACTTTAGAAGATATCAAGGTAAAATATGATGAACCTATTTCTATTTTTGTGAAAACATAAGTGATATTAATATTTATAAGAATCTAGTGATGCATTCAAGAACAAAACATATTCCTATCAGATATCACTTATTGAGAGAGTAGGCTGTAGATTAGTGTTGGGTGAATATTTTGTCGACCAGCTAACTAGCATTTAAAATAGTTCCTATCACCATAGCATAGGGAGATTGGTCATCCAGATGTGCATGTTTACTACATCACAAGGGGACAAATCTCTCCTCTCATCAAGGGGAGGTTCCCTATTAAATATGCAGAGCTATATATAATATAAATAAGCAAAAAGTAAGACACAGGGGTGAGACAAACCATCCATCTCTCTTCTTTCAGAGATGATGCACACATATAAAGGAGAAAATATTGGCTATAAACACTGAAGGCACTTCTCTTCTTTCAAAAGTGTCCTTACAGGAAATAGTAGGAGTTTCTTTCAGGTAGTGAAATAACCAGTGATCAAAAAAATGTAGGAACAACAGGATGAAACAGAGCTCAAAGTCTCCACCTCAACTTCCCAAAGAGTATATCACAAAGGATAATGGGGGCACAAAGTCACCCCATAATCCTCAACACAAAAAGGAAAGGAAAAAATAGATTGAAATCAATGGTGAAAGCACAAAGTCTTCTCATAGTTGGTTTCAGGACACTTCTTTGTTACCTTCACTAATTCTGTGCACCAAATTAAATGAATAAGGACACCTTCAGATGACACAAGTCAAAACAACACAAAGTCTGTGAAAAACCTACTTTCTCATTTAGATAACAATGGAAATGAAATTACAACTTGAGCTCAAAGTCTCAGTCTTCTTCTTTCAAAATAGGCAGAGTTTCGTTCTTGTAAAAATGAGAAGTCTCCCTTACAAATGAGAGAATTAACAAACTTATAGCCACTACACAAGGATTGGCACCTTTTTCCATGGGATAGCCCATGCTGCAGTCAATGTCTTCAATGCATCTCTAATTTGGTCTGGAGAGACCATGCTAAGAAAAGTGCACTGCCATAACTATGGCATGTCCCTTCATCTGACATGTCTCCTCCTTAATATGGACCGTCTGGTCCTTTGCATATTTGTCTTTACTTTATGGAAGAAAATAGGCTGCATCCTTGGTTTGGTGTGCCTAGAAGTCTACTCGATCCACTGTTTCACCTATTGGAAATAACTCTTTCAAAGATATTTCTGATCCTTTGGTCTCACTCCTCTCTTCACTACTTAAGCGCTTCTTTTCTCTTTATAGCCCTTCTTGCCTAAGTCTTTAGGGGGTCCTTTCTAAGTCTTTAGCAAGTGGCAAGTTTCACTATTATGAAACTCATTAGAAACTTACAAAAAATGGGGTCCATGACATGTTTTGCCTAAGCAACTCCAAAAGGGGAACACAGATGCAAACACTTGTCACGTGATGTATTCTACTCTAATTTATAATGGACATGTGGTGACTTTCGAGCTTCTTTCTCTTGGTGGGCTTTATCCTTTATGTCCTTTAGACAGAATGTCTGAAGGAATTCCTTTAGACAATTTGTCTGAAGGAAATCTTCCTTGCCTTTACATCTTTCCCGCTAGGCTTTTGCTTTGTCTTTCGAGCAAATTCCTTTAGACAATTTGTTTGAAGGATTTTGCTTTGTCTTTTGCCTTGTTCACTTTTCCAAAGGAGTTCACTTTGTCTGATTTTGCTTGCTTCCCTCTGCAAGGGCACTTGGCTTGGTTCACAGCCCTCCGTAAGGGCACTTATTCCTTTGGCTTTGGGGCAGCCCATTGAACTTGCCGATTGAACCGACCGATTGAACTAACTTTGGTTCAACGATTCAATGGTTCAATCTTGCATTTTAAGCCATATTTTTATCTAAGTATTTTGATCTCTTTGAACTGATTAAACTTGTTGAACCCATTGAACCAATTTTGTTCAAGGTTCAATGGTCAATTCCTTTGTTTTTTGCCAAGTCCTTTGATCGCTTGAACAAAATGCATTAAACCAACCACTTGTTGAACCTGTTGAACCATTAAACCTGTTAGACCAAAACGGTTCAAGGTTCAATGGTTCATTCCTTGCCTAGAAGCTTGCCGATGAACATTTTTAGTTGAACCAAGGTGTTGAACCAATCTTGAAAATGACTAAGCATTGGAAACTTGTGCTTTTGATTGAACTTGCCTGTAAAGGCCTTTGAACCTATTGAGCCTACTAACTTTAAGCATGTTGAGTCCATAGAAACATATCTATAGAGTCCATAGATTTGAGTCCCTTGAAAGAGTCCATAGAAATGTGCCTGTGGAGTTCGTAGATTCAAGCCTATAGAGTTTGTAGATTCAAGCCTGTAGAGTCTGTAGATTCAAGCCTGTAGAGTCTATAGATTTCTGAGAAAGCTTTGAAAAATGAAGAACCTGAATGCTCAGAAAAAATTTTGAAAGGGGAAGAGAGGATTTTGATTTGTAGGACCAAAATAGTTCAAATGTTGTCCCAAAAATGAGTGATATTTTTGGGGGACAACAACTGGCTCTAGTTGGGAAACTTCCTTTAGTTGAAAACTAGGAACAGCTGGGGGGAGTAGAAACTAGAATCTCCAGTGCCTTGAAGTGTGCCATTGGGCTATAGAGTCATGATACCCAAAAAGAAAGGCTCCAAAAAATGAAAATAAAAAACACAAAATAGAACTAAAGACTATACAGATATACATATGTACGGATGATCTTATCTAATGCCTCAAGATTTGAAGCACTTTAGATGCTGCCCACTGTGAGACAGTGAAAATGGTGTGCCATTCTGATAAACCAATAGGATACCATTTTGTCCCTAGAATCGATGACAGGTGAATGGAACTCTCCACAAAGAATTCAATCTCTTGTGTCTTCCTCTTAGTTCTCTTTTCTTTCTACCCCTTGGCAAGACTTACTTTCTAGTTTGAGAACCATGAATCTTGGTTCTCCTATAGAGTCCCTTTTTCTGATTCTGATGGGCAGTAGCCTAGTATATTACCATAATTTGTTGTTCAGATAGTTTAGTCCAACACATGTCTTGATTTTCTCCTTTAGATGCCTGACAAACCACCAGCTTGGCATCTCCTTTGTCTCGAGTAGCTCCCCATTCGAGTAACAGAGATTCATACTCGGTAGTGTTGTTAGTGTTGGTAAACTACAACTCATGTAAAGAAGGAAGAATATCCCCCTTAGGAGATATCAACACAACTCTAGCTCTTGAATAGGTAGAAGAGCAACTACCATCAAATTCTAAGATCCATACCTCATTAGGCACCACTTTTCCTTTGAAAACTCCTTCATTTGGGGGAAGAGGTTCTTCCATGCATTCATTTTGCTATGCCGATTCTCCCACTGTGTCATTTAAACACATTTCCAAGTTGTCACCTATAGGAGTTTCATCGGATGCCTCATGGAATTCGTCTGTAGATAAGAAGTAGTTGCCCATGCCAGAAGACTCAAATAAAATTTGAGCTTCTGGTGCTGATGATCGGGTGACTACATATCTTGCCTCTTTTTCAAGAAGCAATTTCTTCATAGCACCTTGAATTGGGATCCTTGCCTCCGACAAGTCCATGCTCAACTCACCTCCAACATCCTTGCAAAAATTCCACCAAGTAGGATACTGTAAGAGGCTAGAACATTGGCCACTAGAATCATCATTTTTATCCTCTTTTCTGGAAAAGCTGCGAAAGCAAATTGAGCATCTTTTATCTAACCAAGGAGTGGGACTTGTTTATTTTCCATAGAAAAACACCTCCCAAAATTTTTGGTCAAAGTTAGACCAAGGGAATCTGCCACCTTGGTGGGCATGACATTATCCGAGGTTCCAGAGTGTATTATGCAATTACTCAATTTGTAACCATTTATTAGCAGGGAAACATAAAAAGGTTCTATTTTCCCAGGAGCAACTGGAGGAGTCACGACAAGATTATTTTGGGTGGATTTATCCTTGGGGGGATCATGAATAGCTTTTGAAGAATCTTATCCTGTGGGGACGGCCTTATTTTTCACATATTCTGCCATCCTATCAAATTGTTCAGGGTTAGCCCTCAAATATTCAATCTCTGTCATTTGGATTTTAGTCTTTTTGGTGTGATCAATTATATCAAATAATTGAAAAGAATTTGAAACAGAGGAGGAGAGTCTATCATCTGGGTCTTTAGTGGGTGTGACACTGATTTGAGCAATAGAGGTGGAAGGTATGGGGCAGTTAGAAGTACTTACTTTTTTGTGAGTTACTTGATCTTTTGATTGGGGAGGCAATGGAGTCCCTCATTTAGCGATGGAGACCACTGGCCAAGGTTCTTCTTCTACTTTCCTTTGTCAACTTATGGAGCTGACTGGTTTTGAGATCTAGTAAAAATAGCATAAGATCCATCCAACCCTTCTCCTTTACTTCCAGCTTCATCCTGATAATCCAATAAACCAATATTAGAGTCGCCAGCTAATTTTTCTTGTTCCTCAGTGAAGAGATGAGCATCATATTTGGGATTTAACTCAGGCTAGAATGAGAAATCCACTTCAGCTTCTAGATATATGACTACTAAGTTGTTTGGAGGTGCTTCAAGGGGGAGGTTCCTCTGTGGAGGGGGAAGGTGAATTTGTTGTCCTTGATTCTTGGCAGCATTGCCTTGGTATGCCTGATTTTGAAATGTCCTCATGCACATATCTCTGTATGCAAGAGCAGATGACATTCCTTGTGCCATTTGCTTTTTGAGAGCTAGCATTTCATTTGCTAGCTTTTGTACCATCGGGTCAGTGGTGACTGCAAGTGAATACTTAGAAGATGAAGAGGATTTACCTTTATTAGGGTCTCTCCTTATTTTTCTTGCCAAGATAAGGTCATCTTCTACCTCAGTAGCCAAGTATTGAGTAGCCTTAAGGTCTATATGTCTAGCCCGTCTCAACAAAAAACTCACTTTAGGCAGTTGTGAGTTGATGAAGAAAAATATGAGATTCTGAGGTGTCGGCTGGGTGATCATGGGAATAATATGCCTCAGCTTGTTGAACCTAGAAATGAAGTCCCTCATAGGCTCATGGGGCTCTTTCTTCATTTGTGTGAGCTGGGCTATCAAGGCATGTGCATCCTCTACTGGTTTGAACCTGGCTTCAAATTTAGCTTTGATAGTGTCCTAGCCAGTCACTGATCCAGTCTACAGATGGTAAAACTAGTCTACAACAACACCTTGTAGTGTCTCCATGAAGCTTGACTAGCACGTCTTTAAATTCCACCCCTATCACACCACAAGCTATGCTAAAAGCTAAAATGTGTTCATCAGGGTGAACTCTACCATCACCAAAGAATTTGGAGAAATTCTTTCTTGAATTGAATGGTAGCTCATGCAAGGGTGGAGTTGGATTAAGTGAGCCAAAAGAGTTACCACAGGGGCCTCAAACTGCCATGATGGGATAATGAAAAATGGGGATAATGCATCTGGGTGGAATGGCCAAATTACAAGACAAAAATGGAAAAGAACTGGCCCTGCTTCAGCTTGAGACTTGAGGCTTCAGACTACTCACTCTTTTCTAGTGACTCTAGTTTTATAGACCAGGTAAAATAATGGAAATAGAGATGGAGGATGGTAAGGCTAATGATAGTGGGTAAGACATGGAATGGAGTCACCAGACTCTATAATGGATAAGGGTTATAATGATTATGGGTAAGACACAGGTGATGTTTCAATCTAAAACTTGAGGTTCCAAATTGCACAAAATTACTGTGTCCCCAGTGGAGTCACCAAAAACTATTGGGTGAATATTTTGTCAACCAGCTAACTAGCATTCAAAATAGTTCCTATCACCATAGCATAGGGAGATTGGTCATCTAGATGTGCAAGTTTACTACATCACAAGGGGACAAATCTCTTCTCTCATCAAGGGGAGGTTCCCTGTTAAATATGCAAAGCTATATACAATATAACTAAGTAGAAAGTAAGACACAGGGGTGAGACAAACCATCCATCTCTCTTGTTTTAGAGATGATGCACATAGACAAAGGAGAAAATCTTGGCTATAAATGTTGAAGGCACTTCTCTTCTTTCAAAAGTGTCCTTACAAAAAATTGCAGGAGTTTGTTTCAGGTAGTGAAATAACCAGTGATCAAAAGAATGTAGGAATAATAGGATGAAATAGAGCTCAAAGTCTCCACCTCAACTACCCAAAGAGTATATCACAAAGGATAATGGGGGCACAAAGTCACCCCAAAATCCTCAACACAAAAAAGAAAGGAAAACAGAGACTGAAATCAATGGTGAAAGCACAAAGTCTTCTCACAATTGGTTTTAGGACACTTCTTTGTTATCTTCATTAATTTTGTGCACCAAATTAAATGAATAAGGACACCTTCAGATGACACAAGGTAGAACATCATAAAGTCTATGAAAAACTTGCTTTCTCATTCAGATAACAATGGAAATGAAATCACAACCTGAGCTCAAAGTCTCAGTCTTCTTCTTTCAAAATGGGCAGAGTTTCATTCTTGTAAAAATTAGAAGTCTCCCTTACAAAGGAGAGAATTAAAAAACTTATAGCCACTACACAAGGATTGGCACTTTTTTCCATGGGATGGTCCATGCTGTAGTCAATGTCTTCAATGCATCTCCAGTTTGGTCTGGAGAGACCATGCTGAGAATACTGCGCTGCCATAACTATGGTGTGTCCCTTCATCTGACATGTCTCCTCCTTAATATGGACCATTTGGTTCTTTGCATATTTGTCTTTACTTCATGGAAGAAAATAGTTTGCGTCTTTGGTTTGGTGCACTTAGAAGTCTACTCGATCCACTATGTCACCTAAATGGAAATAACTCTTTCAAAGATATTTCTGATCCTTTGGTCTCGCTCCTCTCTTCATTGCTTAAGTGATTCTTTTCTCTTTATAGCCCTTCTTGCCTAAGTCTTTGGGGGGTCCTTTCTATGTATTTGACAAGTGGCAAGTTCCGCTATTATGAAACTCATTAGAAACTTATGGAAAATGGGGTCCATGACACATTTTGCTCGAGCAAATCTAAAAGGGGAACACGGATGCAAACACTTGTCATGTTCCACTGAGTCATAACAAGACACATGACATATTCCGCTCTACTTTATAATGGACACGTGGTAGCTTTTGGGCTTCTTTCTCTTGGTGGGATTTATCCTTTATGTCCTTCAGACAGAATGTCTAAAGGAATTCCTTCGAACAATTTGTCTGAAGGAAATCTTCTTTGCCTTTACATCTTTCCTGCCAGGCTTTTGCTTTGTCTTTCGACTAAGGATTTCACTTTGTCTTTTGCCTTGTTCACTTTTCTGAAGGAGTTCACTTTGTCCACTTTTGCTCGCTACCCTCTGTAAGGGCACTTGGCTTGGTTCATAGCCCTTCGTAAGGGCACTTATTCTTTTAGCTTTGGGGTAGCCCATTGAACATGCCGATTGAACTGACTAATTGAACCAACTTTGGTTCAACGGTTCAATGGTTCAATCTTGCATTTGAAGCCATCTTTTTGTCTAAGTCTTTTGATCTCTTTAAACTGATTGACCCTGTTGAACTTGTTGAACCAATTTGGTTCAAGGTTCAATAGTTCAATGGTTAATTCCTTTGTTTTTTTCCAAGTCCTTTGATCACTCAAACAAAACACGTTGAACCAACCACTCATTGAACCTATTGAACCATTGAACCCGTTGGACCAAAACGGTTCATTCCTTGCTTAGAAGCTTGCCGATGAACATTTTTAGTTGAACGAAGGCGTTGAACCAATCCTGAAAATGACTAAGTGTTGGAAACTTATTCTTTTGATTGAACTCACCTATAGAAGACTTTGAACCTATTGAACCTGCTAACTTCAAGCATGTTAAGTTTGTAGAAACATATTTGCAGAGTCCATAGATTTGAGTCCCTTGAAAGAGTTCGTAGAAATGTGCCTGCGGAGTCCGTAGATTCAAGCCTATAGAGTCCATATATTCAAGCCTACAGAGTCTATAGATTCAAGCCTATAGAGTCTGTAGATTCCTGAGAAAGCTTTGAAAAATGAAGAACCCGAATGCTCAGAACAATTTTTGAAAGGGGAAGAGAGGATTTTGATCTGTAGGACCAAAATAGTTCAAATGTTGTCTCAAAAATGAGTGATATTTTTGTGGGACAACAATTATTAGGTTAAGTTAGAATATATCAATACTAAAAAATAGATTATAGATATTTTTACAAAGGCACTACCAAAGGACACATTAAAGTATCTATGAGAAAAGTTGGGAGTAATTTATTTTACTTCTTACCATTGAGGATCAACATCATTTGAGAGGGATCTAAGTGTTAGATCTAGGACAGGCCCTTTGACATTGATGTTAGAGGGGGATAAGTACATAAATAGGTATAAGATGCTATAGTAAGGGGGAGTTACTATATGTTTTTCAATTTGGTAATATGTACAAGTTGGCATGTGCAGTACAGGTTTCAAGATGTAGTAGTTTTAGTTTGAGGTTACCATCAATGACAAATGCAAAGATTGCTGGAAATATTTTCATTGATGTTAAAGGTCTAACATTATTAGTGACAAAGGCTCCATAGAATTTAATGTCTACAGGTGTTTTTAATGTTCATATTTTGGCTCAAGTGTGTTGATATTTATTTAATACTAATGAATATATTTTTGGTTGCATAAAGTCAAAAGAGGGCCCATGAAGAAGTCAAAGAGTCATAAGGTAAAGACAAAAGAGGGAAATGACACAGCTTCTCATGAAGGGTCATCTTGAGGAATTCAAAGAGCCACCAAGTGAAGACAAAAGAGGAAGGGTGCATTTTCTCATGAAGGGTCACCATGTGAATTTTCCAATGAATGGATTCGAAGGGTCATGTAAATGTGGTGCCATTTTCTATGAGGAGTGAAGGGTCACAAAGGGTGAATTCCAAAGGCCATTTGGAAAGCTATAAAATGAGGCTTGGGAAACTATTTGTTGTATGCAAGAGTGCATGGTTTGTAATTGTTTTATTTTAAGAAAAGAGGAGAGAATAGAAAGAGATATAATAGAGTTCTATCATTTGTTGAGAAAGCAAAATGGAGAGATAGTTGTGTTTTACATAAGAGGGGTTAGTGCTCCTGTGAGTTGGTGCTCACAAATAATTGCTATGTCGGTACTCAATAAAGGGGTTGTGCTCTTGAAAGTTGGTGCTTACAAACTTTGTAATTTGAGTTGGTACTCATTCATATATTTGAGATTGTTCTCAGTGTTTTTTCCCACATTGGGTTTCCACATAAGAATCTGGTCTCTCTCTCTCTCTCTCTCTCTCTCTCTCTCTCTCTCTCTCATGTGGTGTTTATTATTGTTTTATTTTTATTGCATATCTTGAATGTATGGGTAAGTAGAATTTGATTAGGTGAAAGTTTATAAGATATATGATATACTGATTCACCCCCCTTCTCAATATATCCTATGCTTAATAGTGAATCCATTTCCATGTTTATTATCTCCCATCTAAGTTTTAGCAATTAATAGTGTAGTTGAATTTTGTAAATGAAAAGTATTTATAATTTTTTTGTGAGTATGCTAAAAAAAATTCTAAAGTCCCAATGAACTTATTTAATTTAGGAAAAACTTAATTTTAGTCATGACACATACCTTAATTCCTAAAACCTCCAGTACTAACAAAACACATCTTGGTGGATTCTAGTTGTGCTCTTCTTAAGTCATCCCCTTTATTTTGGTAGTTTTTTCATAATCTTACCATAATAAATTGATTGAAATTTTCTATAGTTTTAAGAAATCAAAACAATTAACAATGTAAGAAAAATGTTGAAAATAAGAAACTAATCTAGGAAAATAATAAATCTATCTAAATAAGAAAGTGACAAAAGGCATGAAATTTATTCTAGAAAGTAGTAAAACTAATCTAATCCTACTTCATAAGAGAAATCACAATCATTCATAAGTATCTCTAGTTGGATAAACCATGAAATAATGTATCAATAATTATTCATTTACTAGGTAAGCAAGGTCATTACCTTAGAGGTCCTTTAGACAAAATACATTATTACCTAGGATTTTAGATATCTGGTATGACCCAATCCATAAGGGAGTGAATTTATCATGATGCCCTTTCTTTTCATGTGCCCTATCCCATAAAATCACTAGGTCTAAAATCCTAAAAGCCTTGATTTTGGAACTCTTGTCAAACTATCTTTTGATAATATCTTGGTGTTTGTTGAATCTATACAAGGTTTCAATTCATGAATTTTCCATTTGAACTATGTTGAGTAGTCGAGATCAGATTATTTCATCTTCTCCCATGTACTCTTACATGAAATGATATGTTGATAGTATAAGAGTGATATGAAAAATTATTGTTGTCCATACATTAGCAGTAAAGGTAAAGCCTTGAGGGCTTGCTTATGCCTTATTTTGTCCGCCCACAGTGCATACTTCAACAATAGATGACATTCTCTAGGTTTATGATGAGTTGATTTATTGATGACATCCATTAAATTATTGTTAGTGGACTCAGATACTACATTCCCTTAGGGACAATAATTTGATGAAAACTTGATTGTAATCTAGTTATCATGGCCCATTTTGTAAATTTAGCTAACTAAAAAACTAGACCATTATCACAAACCAACAAAATTAGAGTCCTAAACCTAGTATGTTTTCTTCCAGAAATTTGATCACATATTAGGGATTGAAATTATTTGTATCCATAACTTCTATCCATCTAGTGTAATAATCAATGGAAATTAGGATAAATCCGTCCTACTAAAAAGTTAGGATTGATCACCCCAACAAAGTCAAGACCCCATTGATAAAAAGGGCACCGCTCAATGACTAATTGTAAAGGCATAGTGAAATTTACTTCCATTTTACCAAATACTTAACAGTCATGGAATGTCTTGAAATGATTACGAGAATCTTTGAAAACTGTAGGCTAGTATTACCCCATTTCCAATATTTTGTGAGTTGTTGCATGAATTAAGGGATGTCCACTGCTTATTATCTAATGTAAATTATTCAATATGTCTATAGATTCCTCTTTTGAGACACACCTCAATAGATGCCTTCATAATTATTTCAGTAAAAAACTCTCTTTTTATCATATAATGTGCTGATTTGAGACCAAGGGCTCACTTTTTTTACTATTTATCTCTAGGGGACATGTACCTATGAGTAAACAATAGCTAATGTGGGCATTATAATCACCACTAGCTATTTGTGTCTCATTTATATGCTAAATTAAATGCATGGATCTGTCTCAATCATGAGTTAGATAATCCCTTGGCCATATACCATCTTGTTTGGTCTGATTTCAAGATCAAACTCTTGTGGTTTTACCATCCACTTACTTCTTCTCTCACCCAATTATATATGGCCAAGTGTAAGATTTATGGTTGGATTTGGTACAATGGCATATGTCTTATTCCTTAGAATGTAATTCTTGAACTTATTTATAGCCTTGATCAATGCATATATTTGCCTATCTATCATTAAATATTTTAGCTCTGCATCTTTCAACTTAGTACTCATAAAGATAATCAGATGTTCATTATCATCCACCTTTTATGTGAGTATTACTACTATAATATGTTCTAATGAAAATAAATAAATGAATAAATCCTTATTAAAGTCTAGGTTGATCAAAACTATATATTTAGTGATGGTAGTTTTGATATCCTAAAAAGCCTTCTTATCTTTAATTATCCATTCTATTTTATAGAATCATTTTAACATGGTATTTAGTGGCTTGATAATCTTTGTAAATATATAAATGAATTTTATCACAAATTTTATCTTGCCAAAGAAAGATCTTAATTCCTTCTTGCTATTAGGAGGCATTAACTTGGAAATGGCCTGGATTTGATTTAGGTCAATATAAATTACATCCTTGGTAATGACTTGGAATTATAGTTTCCCTTCAGTATCCCCTAAGATGCTCTTCCTTGGATTGAGTGACACTCCATATCTTCTACATTTGTCAAAAACCTTTTGTAGATGATCTGCATGATCGACTCTTTTCTTTGAAAAAATTATGGGGTCATCTATATAGATGATGATTCACTTGCCAAAAATTACTTAAAAAATGAAGTCTATATCCCATTAGAAGGCTGATCCTACATTAATCAAATAAAAAACATCCTTTTATATGCAAAAGTGCCCCACTTGGTAGTGAAGACAATCTTCATTATGTATTATGATTTTACCAACACTTGATTCTAGCCTAAGAACCCATATAGTAAGGACATCATCTCAGATCCACTAAAAATCTAAATAAACTCATCCAAGGAGGGAAAAGGATAGTTATCCTTTTATTATGCTTGATTTATGTTCTTGAAGTCATCACACAACCTAATTTCTCCATTCTTATTCCTAACAGGGACTAGGTTAGTGACCCAAGTGGAATACTTGATTATAAATACAATCTTAGCATCTAAAATATTTTTTAATTATATTTGAATGAGGGGATATAAAATTATATTTACTAGCCTATATCATTGATTAAAGGGATTATGTTCTAGCTTCAATAAGATAGTATGTGTGATGACCTTAGGGTCAAAGATTTTCGGGTCTTCATATGTCTAGGATATCATATATTTATATTTTGTTAACAAAACCTTCAAATTTTATTTCTCACTTCCTATAAAACTAAAGTCAAGGTTGGCATAATGAGTGTTTTGGTTAGTCCCTGAGTTCTCTTTGATAAAATCAGATTCAATTGCCTTAGGCTGGTTTTGCTTTTGGTCTTGTGGATCCATGTTAAAATCTCGCTCTAATGATACCATTCCCATATGTATATGATTTTATTTTAGTTGTAAGATATCATCTTCTCCTAGTCCTTTTTATTCATAGGTTCAAAATCCTTTTCATCTATTATTTGAGATTAAAATACTCTAGAACTATTCATAACTTATTTGATTTACTGATCATTTTTAAATACTTAGAAGTTATATACGTTGTCTAGGATAGAAGGGAAAGCAACTATCTCTATAGAAAACCTTTGCATCTTATATTATTGGAGTGGTGTAAGGTTTAGATGAAGTGATAATGAATCTAGAATCTGATTTTGTTATCTTAGAATAAATCTAATGTTGAACACTTCAAAGGATTCAATCAGATCCCATGCTACGTGTTTATAATTTTTAACATAAACAAGTTTACATTGATATTTCTTTCTGATCTAGTTGACAACCAGCTCTAAATCACCAAATAACTGTAACTACTTGAATTTGTGCCTTTGTGAAAACTATAAGGCCAAGAATTCATACTTAAATTCATACTCATCTCAATTATTGGTACAAGAGAATTGGAATACACACACACACACACACACACACACACACACACACACACACACACACACACACACACACACACACACACACACACACACACACACACACACACACACACACACACACACACACACACACACACACACACACACACACACACACACACACAGATAGATATTATTTCCCACCTAGGTTGATTAAGGCTATGCCCACACCATAACTTTGCTTTAATCCAACATTGTCAAAGTGCAGAGTCCATAATTGTGAGGGACCTTCAAATTTTTGTTCATGAGGTTCATGTTTTATGGTGAACATATAAACACCTACATATGAAGATGAAACATCAACCTTTGCATTCTTAGCATTATATTCAATGATTAGGTACTTCATATTTAGTTATCAATCTACTCTAATTTTATTGGATATTCCTTTCCAAGGTATCCACGTGTGATAAGTCTATTTTGATATATCCATTCAATGTCTTAAACCAATCATAGCTCAGTAGAAATCCATATTCTTCAAGAATGTCAAATACCAAAATGTCTATGTACTATTATACATGTATCTCAAAGTAAGATGAATGCATAAATTTGTCAACTCTCTAATACATGGTATAGATGACTTGTCTAGTTTTAGAACCACTCTTTTGGACTTATCTAGGTTCAAAACCATTGTATTGCATACAACCATGTGCATCAAATTGGTTGAGGCACCTGAGTCAACCAAATAATTATGCACATTATTTATAAACATTCTAAAATTTAATAGAAAAGGTGATACCTCAAGCTTGTCCTTGTAAACAACCATGCTTGTGTGAGAAGACTTTTATTTGTTAGTGGGTGATCTTCCAATCAAGGCTTTGAACAATAGTTCTCTTTGTTAAATAATATGAACTAGCTCATGAATATTGATATTTAATTTGATCTTATTCATATCTTCAAATATATTGTATCCTCCTTTTTTATATGGTTTTGTACTTTATAGTTGAGCATTCCATTATGAAGAGGGTGGATTATTATTTTCCTTAATATCTAGATGAGTAACTATTGTTTTAAGGTGTCAAAGTAGTAATAAGTTGCTTATCCTTCAAGTTATAGTTATTTCTCTAAAACTATTGAAAGGCATGGATTTCATATATATTATCTTCAAATTCATTCTCATATTCAACTAGAAATATAAAGTCATATGTTTTAAAGACTGTCATTATGATAGAAGGACCTAAAGCATGGGCCAAAAGTAATTATGTATACACCTGGTTTTGATTTTGAACTAGAACATTCTGATTAACATACAGAATGGGGTTGAAGGATGGAAAATTTGGACCAATATTAGTTGGGGCCAATGCTTGTAACTAGGGATTTAATTTTCAATTGATGTGAATAGATTCAACTTAGGCTAATGGTAGTATAGAAATATTAGGTGCTCTATGGAGGAAGACAACTGCCATAGAATCCAAAGAGTACTTATATATTTTAAGGGTTAATGCCTCATTATGTTTATAGTCAGTGTCAAATCAACTATATATATTTTAGAATATTATGTTAAAGGTTATAATTAGTTTATTGGGATATATCTTCATGCTTACAAAGTGCTAGTATATGACACTTAGGATAGTGACCTCTCTAAATTGTGCTAAGAAAGTATCTAGACACTACACCTAGGAGATAATCAAATTTTCTAAGATTTTGAGAAACCTATCATAAGTAAAATCTTGTAAAGTTAAGGGAAAAATTTGGCATGCTACATCCTCATGGATTATGTTTAGTATCCCTAAAGTAGTTTTAAAATCCTTTATATGTTCTTCAATAGTCCTGCTTCCTAAGGGAGAAAAGGCATTAAGGTATTTTTTAGGGTTTTTGGGAAAATCATGCATGTCTCTAGGTAAAACAATAAAAAATTTAGATAATTAGGCTATAAGAATCATACATGGAGAAAGATAACCTCTTATTATTAGGGAATAGGATCAAAACCAAAGTCCTCTCAAAATGCCCCTATTTGACCTAACTTTTCTATGGATCTCTAAGGGTGGGAATAACAAGATAGTATTTGAGGTGGACCTTGTTACTCTTATAGGTATATCTAGTGCAAATCAAGTGATCTTATAAAGAAATGTAAAGGTCCCCTCCTTGTAGTGTTAAATAAATTCTTGTTGATGTGGGTTCTATGCACACTAGAGAAACTTAAGAAGTAGCATCTAACATTTTAGGATTGATGAAAATATTCACTCCAAGGCATGCATTGTAATGTATTAGGTTTTGTAAACAATTTGGTGGTGGAATAGTGGTGAGCAGAGTGATTGTTTACCTCAAATGGTTCAGATACAATATGAGTCAAGATCTACTTGTGATGGATGGTTGGATAATGAATCTAACATAAGGTGGGAAAGGTCAAAAATAAAACTCAAAAAGAGAGAAGGGTAGGGAAGAAAAGAAGGTTTGTGAGTAAAAATAATATGAAAACCTTCTAAACTAGATCTTGAACTAGGGCTTGGAAAAGTAGTCAATAAACCAATGCTTTCTACAAGATACTATTATCACACAAAAAAACAAAAATATTTAAGAGTATAAAGAAATAAAATACAGTAACTTTAGTGCACATAATCAAAGGTTGTTATGTTTGTAAGATTACAATTGCACATCTTCAAAAGGATATTATTATTATTAAACACAAAACATTCAAATTAACTAATGTACAATATGAATAATTATATTAAGAGAATAATTCTACACAACCTAAAGTTTAAAATACTAGAATGATGAATCTTATTCAATGAATCATAGATTTGGAGAAGAACATGATTTGCACATCAAGATAATTTTTTTAGAATAACATATAGGATTTATTATTTATCTTAATATCTAAAATTCTAATATCTTTGGAGTCAGGAGGATACAAGTATATATAAGCTTGAGGAGGGGTTGCCTCATCCTCCAACTCGAGTCTAAATTTACGTTTCCAATCAGAACTCATGAAAAATATGCATTTATAAGATATAGATGAAATGAATAGATAAAATTACATAATTAATATATAAACATATATATGCTCAAAATAGAGTGAAGATATAAGTCTTTATAATAATAGAATACACACACACACACACACACACACACACACACACACACACACACACACACACACACACACACACACACACACACACACACACACACACACACACACACACACACACACACACAGAGTTACCACATTGAGCATGCAATCTCATTCTTATTCGGGTAGTGCCAAGAAGACACCATAATTAAATATTTAACTATGATGCCTTATTGGAACTACCCAAATAAGAATGAGATTGCATGCTCAATGTGGTAACTGAAGTAGCAAGAGGCATTACATATGAAGAGAAAGAATATATTGTTATGAATGAAATACCGATAGGTTGAGAAGGAACATACACTAATAGATGAAATAGACCTTGAGGATGAATTATCAATGTTGGTGCAAGTCAAGTATTAGAAATTGTCTTGGAAGCCTCCTTAGTAGCCTTTAGTTTCTTGAATAGTGCATAAGCAACCTAGAATTAATCTATCAATAATATCAAAATTGAGAATAAAAGGTTTAAGTATCTTACTAATTTCACACATCAACCATTTATATGCTCAATTTTAGAGGCTCTGAATCTAGTTCTAAGTGCCTATAACTTAGTCCCTTTATCCTTCACAAAATTGATCAACTATAAGATTTATTCAATAGTTTTATATACAGTGCCTTCAATTTCAATTTTGAAACTATCTAAAACTACTTTAAGAAGGGATTAAAAATTGGATTTATTTATCAACTACCTTATAAAGGCTATCACACATATGATGATCATATCCTTAAATATCTTAATAGCCTCCTTTTCTTAGCTAGTGAATTGGGATACCAAAACTTTCATCTGAGTATGCCAATGGAAGGCACCATATCTCTTTAGAATTAAATAGTTCAAATTCCACGATGCTTCCTGGGTAGTCATTAAATTCAAATGATTATATGCGCTATTCCTTATTTATTGAACCAAGAAATTGAGCCTCTTATCAAGTTATTTTAGTTGGTTTTAAAAAATTATTACCCTTCCCCAT
This sequence comes from Torreya grandis, assembly GCA_037957365.1. Lineage (NCBI taxonomy): Eukaryota > Viridiplantae > Streptophyta > Pinopsida > Cupressales > Taxaceae > Torreya > Torreya grandis. The sequence continues at coordinate 70,473 of JARHVA010000281.1, read as the reverse complement.
TCAAGCTAGGATTCACCCCTAAAAGTCCTAATTATTTTTAAATATCATATAGCCTGGTGGATGTACTTTGGATGTTATCCACAATATCTCTAGGAGCTTGAATAATATGATATTACACAAGTCCCTATTTGGCATGATCTTGAATTATGTACATATTCTTTATTGCCTCCCATATTATGTTTACAAAAGATAAAAAAATCCTTTTTATACTCAATGGGGTCATTTAGATTCTTATTCTACTTTTTGGCTAAGGGGAATAATTTTTCTCTTTGCTCTAACATTACTTCTTCTCTTATGTTACTATCTACTCCCTTAATCTTTCTCACCCTTTGGATTTTACCACTCTTATAAAAATGGGTGTTTATTATGGGCAACTTAGTAAGAACCAAGCCTATCCTATCTTGTGACTCCTTGACCTAGGAAGAGATAATGAGTTATCCTCATTCTTCTAGCTGAGTGGTTTCTAGAGCAGTGGAAGAATATGGATGATTTGCAAATCTTTCCTATCTATCCATTTCCTTCTAAAATATCTCAAAGTTGGTTTAAAAATCTATGTATTATATATCACCATGTTGTACTATATTGTGGACTCAACACCAATTAGGAAATGTTACTTCCAAGATGCTTATTTCATGTAACTTGTTAGGTGGTTTATATTCAATATTATTTACAAATATTGAAAGGCATATTGTATCTTTGATATGCAAAATTATGCTTAGTTTTCTACCACATGGTGATTCCCATTCATTTTTACATGCTTAAAACTCATTTCTTAGCTTCTACACCATTCATTGGATAGTAATAATTCTACTTTTATACCTTATTATTAAAAAGTTCTAGGCTTCTGAGATGATGCCATGTGGATGGTTCATGGTAGTTCAAAGATGATAAGACTCAAGTGAACAATATTATGCCACTATCATGATCTCAGTTACTTAGCTATTTGGGAACCTTAAATATATTGGACCTTCTTTGATATTTTGGGGTGTAGGTTATTGAGATTTTTCCACTTGGCATGATATTATGATTCTAATGAAATTAAAACATTGACTATTTATTTACTTCCCACAGACTTTACATGATCGAGATGTTACCACGTGGAGTAATATCAATGTTCTAGGATCTTTTATTATAACTACAGTCAATTATGAGTGAATGGGATGTCAATAAATGTTGTGATATAGGGGACCTAATGAATGATTTAAAACTTAGGGATGTATGTTTCACATTAAAGCTTAAACAAGATACACATATTCATTAGTCACATTAGTCCATTAAATCAAAACCGAATATTGAATACACTTTTGAACGTAGAGAAGAGAATCAAATATGATAGATATTTCATGAATGATATCCAAGATTTGATTTTCTTTCTTTCATAACTTTTGAAATATAATTAGACTTGGAAAAAAAAATTAGGCTTGTTCATATTTGATTAATATCAAATTTCCTAAGGTTGGTGTGGACCATAAATAAATATGTATTAAAAATAATGGGTCCTTATTTGAATTTATAAAATGGGGTGTCTTTGGGAATAATACCATTGAGTATATAGACACTATGTTTGACCCAAAAATATTGGACCTAAAAAATATATATTATTCAATGATTTAGATAGAGGTAAATGCAACAAAGCCATATGGGACTGATAGCTAAATATATCTACACACTCAAGAGTATATTGATGACCTATTGGAAAATAAGTCAATAGGGATACATAATGTGGCTACCAAATGAAATTTATTCCCCTGCATAAATGACATATTCAAATTATTTATTTTTGGTGACTATTTAGGTAACATTATTCACCATTTTCATAGCCCTACCCTTGTAGATTAAGTATCTAGTAAAGTTTTGGATAACTAATATTATATCCTAGCACCATACATGACCTATAATCAACTACCTATGAATGCTTGGTTGGATGATAATAATGTCAGAGACACATCAATGACTTGGTAAATAGACATAAATATTTCTTTATTAAGAGGTCAAATTGACACCACCAATATTGTTAAATTAATGCTTAGAATTTGAGTTATCATGGCCCTATTGAATATGTTGTATGGATTACCAAACATTAATTATGTCAGGGAAATTTAGGCCTCCTTTCTTGACATCATTCTAGAAACTAAGAGTATGCTTGCTCCAGGGGAAATCATTAGTTTCAATGTCAAACACCAAATTAGTAGATTATAGAATAGGCCAAATGGACATTTATATATGATGTATTTACTCTATGTAGTAAATTCTACATTCACCCCTCCTATAGAAGAACCATGGGAGCCTTCAGTTTAATCTTTTTAAAATTGGATATGCAATTACCGAAATATATTTCACACACATATATTTAGAAAATATATTAAAATGATAATAAATATATTGTATCCTAAAATATACATGGATATAAATGGGAAAATTATGCCTAGGTTATTAGAAAAAAATAAAAAATAAATTTGGAAGATGGGTTATTATCGGTTATATCCTGGGTACACAATGATAAGAATTGAAGGCACATTCAAAGCTTCATTTTTATTACCTCAATGTATCACAAAAAAATTGGGTGAAAGATATCCTTCCAACTATCTAATAGTGTAGAATAAACTTTAAAATTATCCAATTTAGGGGTTATCCATAAAACCCCTCTCAATATAGGCATGAAATAATACACATAGTGGAAACATATTCACTAGAAAAGCAAGTGTAGAGAGGATTACAAAGCAATTTAGTCAAGTATTAGTACATAAATAATGAAACATGAATAAATAACTAACTAACCAAGCCTATCTATTCCTATAGGAATTACAAAGGATAGCAAGAAACAAATGAAAGAAAGCAACACTATATTAGCTTCCCAAATGGATTCACCATGCCCATGTGGCTCAAAAACATGTTCTCCCTTGATCAAGCATCCTTTTATTTGTCAAAAATGGTGGTAAACTCCTCCAATGCCTCAAGAACACTCCATAAAACCTAGGCTATTGATTCCAGATCACTAAACTAGCCTATCAATGAAGCTTTGTGGAAATAATTTAACATTATAACTTAAAAATATTCAAGCTTTAAAGATGTTTGAACATAATAACCTTGCACCAAAATATCTTAAAAATTATTTTCATGGCTTCTATATTTATAGATTTTTGAGATTGGTCAGGATCAACCATGACCATCCATCTCAAGATTGAGATGTGTGGCTATGGATAATCATAATATTTGGAATTAAATCCATAATTAGCTTCATCATGACCTTAGAAGAAGGGGAATTAAAGAGGCATGGGCGGTATTAACTAGGCATGGGTGACCCATAATCTTGATATTTATGGCATTTATGGCCTAGGGATGTATTCCCATGAAATGATGTCACCTGATGATGCAATTAATAGAAATCAATTTTCAAAAAGAATTTTTCAACAAATCTCATGGAGAATACACTTAAGCTCTTGATTTGGATTAATTAACCTTAAAAAAGGTTAATCAACATTTGTGAAATTATTTGAAAATTGGCCCTCAATTAATCAAAATGGTCAAAAAGTCATATTAGTGGGTTATAATTTGACTAGAGAGGAACTGGAAGGTGATGTTAGATGCATTGGAGTTGTATTCCCATTTATGATGTTTCTAACACCAAATAATAAAGGTACGTGATTTGTACCAATGAATTAGAAGAAAAGAGTGATCTAGAGCACTAAATGGTGAAATGGCCATTTTGACTTGAAATGATCTGATCAAAGTTAGCTAGCCCATAAAATACATTAACCTATTTAGGGATACTTTGACCTAAACTAGTACTTATAAGTGACAAGTTTGAACCATTTAGGATGTTTTATGGATTTTGACCTAAAATGTGCATTTGAGTGCAATTCAAGTAAGATTAACAATTTCAACATAAATGGTGTTAGGAATTGGATGTCTATAGACATTTTGCTCCTGTTTGAGAAGGTGTAGCGAGATAATCAGGGAAAGCAAAATATTTTCAAAGAAAAGAGTTGTTAAGAAGAAATTAGAATAGACCCATGATGCCCCCTAAAGAGGACATACTAGGATGAAAAATAAGGATGGAATCTTGAAAAAAGAGAGAAAGTGAGAGATTAACTAATGGAATAGATCACATCCACTTGAGATAATGTTTGCACATGTGATTACCATCAATGATCAAAATATAATGAGAGGTATAATATGCCCCAGAGATAGGGGGAGTGGGAAAGATATAATCCATAAATGTAAGGGACACACTGTAAACATACCTAATTTGAGAGTACAAGCTGCACACTTATGGCACTGAGCAATCCCAAGACAAGTTGCACACTAAAATATTGCCATCATGGGATTTAATGTAGAGAGCTTGGAATTAGAGGAAAAGAGAGAATGTTATGATTTAGGAAGGGAAACACCACTAGAATGAGGTCTCTAAAGAGAATATAATAAGTACTCTAGTAGAGCAGATTTGATCATGATAAAATAATTTTGGGGGTAAATTTTGATCTTTGATAAAGAACAAATAATGATTTTCCCTTGTAGAGATAATTTGATTAGAACATTGTTTAGATGGTGGGCCCCAACATGGGTAATTGGTAAGCAAAATAGCTCAAGGATATAACTCAAAAGAGAGGTTAAAGTGAGCAGGTGCAAACGTACATGTGATGGTGTAATGGCTTAGAAAGTAATATAAAACCAAACATATGAGAATGAACAAAGTGATGAGATAGATGAAAATAAGAATGGAGATAACTGAGTTGACCTCAATAGAAATTGAGCACTACCTACATAGTTCCATGGAATCATGTTCCAATATGAACTTCAGGCCAATGCAATTCACCCAAGTTTGGGAGAGAATAGAGTGAGAAATGATGAAAATATCCAAGAATTGATTAAACTCACAATGTATACGAAGAGATGCACGTCTAAGCATAGAGTTGAGTGCTAAAATACATGCTACCTAGAAGCCTAATTACATATCATGAGCCTAGGTTTTATAAAGTGTTCTTGAGAATCATTCATCAAAGTTGATGTTGACGTTAAGATTTTGAGACCTGAGCATAAATTGATTGCTATAGAAAAATAAATTAGGCATCATAAGTATGAATAACTTAAAATGACATATGATTCCAATTATGCTAAGCCAGTTCAAATGTGAATATCTATAACTAAAGATAATGGTAAAACAATGACCAAAACTAGAGTTACAATGATTTACATTTAAACAAAAAAGCAAAGACAAAGAAAAAGATAAACATAAATGAACCTAAATTAAAATCAAGATATAATCTTAAGTAAGAAAAAAATGTTTAAAAATAGAAGTCAAGAACATCTTAATGACATTAGACCAAGATATGAATAATCAAGATCTAGGTGGACCATCAAGGCATTCTTGAACACAAAAGAGAAGCAAAATCAAACAGAAAAACAAGATAAAAAAACAATCAAATAATCAAAATGGTCCAAGAAAAACATAATAACATAGGATCAAGATATAAACAATAGAGATACATGTGAATCATCAAGATGTTCTAAAACACAAAAGAGATAAGAAAAAACAAAGGAAACACAAGACCAAGAAAGGAAAAATAAGTAATAAAAAGAGAAAAGGAGAAGAAATAAAAGGATAGGTGTGAAATCACAACAAAACACCAAGAAAGCTCACTAAACACACATAAACAGAAACCAAGTTAGTGTGGTTTAAAGACAAATGTTCATGTATGTGCGGTAGAGGCATTGCTTTATACCACATCATAACAAAGAATAATGACATGATAATTGTTTCCTAATTAAAGAGGAATAATGATAGAATAAATGGAGGAAGAGAAGAAAAGGAAGGGTTTGGTTGAGATGAATCCAGATGTATAAGATAAGTGGATGCTGCTTCTTTAGTTTCATGGATGCATGTTCCAACTTGAACTTCAGGCCAAATGTAGTTCTCCCAAAAAATGGGATAGAAGAAAAATGATGATCAAACTAGCATGATTAATGTTATAGAAGAAATGGAAGATATGATAAAAAATGAGAATGGTCTAGCAAACAAGAAACTGATGAGATAAGAAAGAATGATCTTGAAAAATGACAAGTACGTGGGACAAGATGAAATGAACTGGTGTTTGTATGCTTGCAAAATGGAAAGTGTATGGGACAAGATGAAATGAACTAATATTTCTATGCTTGTAAAATGGCAAGAGTGTTCAAACTTAATAGTTTCTCACAAAATGATGAGAGCGTTCAAACTTAAAAGTTGCTCACAAAATAATGAGAGCATTCAAAATTAATAGTTATTCACAAAATGGTGAGAGCATTTAAACTTAATAATTTATTGAAAAATGGTGAGATCATTCAAACTTAACAATTGCTCAAAAAATGGTGAGAGCGTTCAAAGTTAATAGTTACTCACAAAATGGTGAGAGTGTTCAAAATTAATAGTTGTTTGCAAAATGGTGAGAGCATGGGATGGTAGAATGGGAATGTACAAATGTATAAGAACACGAGATAATGTTTTTTTTATTTTTTGGATCATGTTATAATGTTTTTAGTATTTTCAAAGTATTTCTAATGTTTTTGGTGTTTTTGGGATAAAATATGCACAAGGTGGGACCATCTAGTCAAGGAGAAGAATGTCCTGAGAGTAGAGGTTCCAATAAGATAGCTAAGTTGACTAAAATGGCCCATGCTCGCAAATCAGTGAGAGTAAGGTTCTTTATTGAACTAAGAAGATGTGGTTGTTCACTTGTCTGAGACTACACAAGACTATCTTGGTTGAACTGCTTTGTAAAATTGTTGCTAAAGATGTTCATAATGCTCATGAGACATAATCAAGATCATAATTGGTCAAGGGACAAAAAGTGTTCAAGCTTATAACATGTCCTAGAAAAAATAAATAATATGCCTCTCAAAGAGAGCAATCTAGAATGGGATGAAGAATGTGTTCAGAGTGCCAAGAGTTCAAAGCCTTTGCTATCAGGATTCATGAAAAGTGGATCAAGGTAGTATAAAATGTGTTCAAGGTAAGATAAAAGGGTGGGATAAAATTATGATAGCACAAGTTTCCCCCAAGTCAGAGGTATTATAGACAATGGTTCAAAGATTTTTATGCATATAACCTCTTAAGGTGTATGATGTTCATGGGCACTGAAAGTTCTTCACCATTAGGTTTAGCCAATTGGTATGCTCCTGATCTATAGTTTGCTATGACAATATACAGTCCTAACCAATTTAGTTAAAATTTGACTTTATTTTTAGGTTTAATGTTCATGTTCTTCTAGTTCTATTTCAAAACTAAGTCACCAATATCAAATTCTTGAGGGAGAATGCATTTGTTTTAGCTTCTCTACAATATATTATGGTAGGCCTACAAGTTTTCTATGGCATCCAAACACTTACCATCAAGAAGTTCTAGTTATTAAAGCCATGATGCTCTATAGTATTTATCATCTTCAATGTGCTCTAGTGATATTCTTAATGATGGGATCTCAATCTTGACTGAGATGATAGCTTCAGTGCCAAAAACAAGGTAGTATGGAGTGGCTCTAGTTGGGGTGCGATGATTGGTTCTACAAGTCTAGAGGGCAAGAAAGAGTTGCGAGTGCCAATTATGGCCATCATCATTGATAATATTTTTTAAGATGGATAGAATGGTTTTATTTGATGCCTTAAATTTTGCATTGCCTTGTGGGTTATATGGAGTGGATTTTTTATGCTTGATCTTGAATTTTACATAAAGAGCTCTCACAACTTGGTTTATAAAGGATCTGCCATTATTGGATATAATATGGGCTAGGATGCCATATCGATAGATGATATGATAATGAATGAATTTGGATATTTGTTTCCTGATAACATAAGTGAGAGAAATGGCCTCAATACACTTGGTAAAGTACTTAGTTGTAGTCAAAATGTGCTTGTGGCCATCTGAAGATGTTGGATTGATTTTCCCAATGAGATCAAGACCCCATGTTAAGAGTGACCATGGTGTTGTAATTGGCTGCAATGGTAAAGAAGGTGCATGTATCAAGTTACCATGCTATTGAAAAATAACACACTTCTTTACATAATTACAAGCATCTATCTCCATTTTGGGCCAATAATAGCCTATTATGATAAGTTTATTTGCTAGGACTAAAATATTGGTATGGGCCCCACACATTATTTCATGAACCTCCTTTAGTGCCAGCTTGGATTCTCTCAAAGATAAATAGAAAAGAAGCATTCCATCATAGCCTTTTTGATAAAACATGTTTCCAAGGAGGATATAATGTGTTAAGTGATGAAGGAAAAGTTTTTTTTGGTTATTGGAAAGGTTGGAAGGAAATACATGGCTATGCAAATAGTTATAAAAATCTTGGTACCATGGTATCTCAGGTGAGGGATTAGGATTAACAATGGTGCATATCCTCTTTGAAGATGATATAATATGTGATGGCTAAAGAATATTTTCAATTAGGAACTGATACTCTTTAGTATTATCTTGCATTTTAATCATGGAACCAATTATTGCCATGGCATCAACAGATCTATTGTTGACTCACAGAACTTATTCAAATTGTAGAGATTTAAAATGTGTTTTAAGGTTATCAAAAATTTACTTGTAAGGAGCTTGTCATCCCTTTTTTGATACTGATCATTAGTTTGATTTATGATTAGTTGTGAATCTTCATAGACCTTTAAGATTTGAATATCCCATTGTATGGTAAGATGGATCCCTATAACCAATGCCTCATATTTAATGCTATTATTTGTACACAAAAATTATATATGGAAGGCTTTAGGGATCAAATACCACTATGGTGTGATCAATAATATACCAAATCTATATCCTCAGGATGTGAAGGATCCATCAAAATAGAGTGTCCACTATTTAGGTTCTTGTGATGCTTGTTCTATCATCATGATAGAATCATCTGGAAGGTCAAAGTTGAGAGGTTGAGCGGTCGTAATAACAACTTCTACAAGTTGGTCCACAAGAATCTACCCTTTTATTTCCTTTTGATGCTGGTACTCGATATCAAACTCACTAAAGAGCATAATCCATTTAGTCATGTGTCCTTGAAGAGCTACTTTAAATAAAAGGAACTTGAGAGGATCTACCTTGGCAATAATAATAATTTTTTTATTTAGCATATAATGTCACAATTTTTGAGTGGCATACACCATAGCTAAACATGCATTCTCAATAGGCATATAATTATGTTCCTTGTCTACCAATGTGTGGCTTAAATAATCAACCACATGTTCCTTACCATGATCATCATGTTGAGCCAAAAGTACCCCCAGTGCATGTTTTGTGGCTGATATAAAAGAAGCAGTGGCTTTCTTTGTGTTGGAAGTCGTAAGACCGGTGGATTGGCCAAGTATATTTTAAGCTTTGAAAATGCTATTTGAAAATCTTCATCCCACTAAAATTTTAACCCTTTCATTAAGAGATGGGTAAATGGTTGGCACTTATCTTCCAATTGAGAAATGAACCTGCATATAGACTAGATCTTACCTTGTAGACCTCATAATTGTTTAATATTGTTTGGTGGAGGCATTTCCATAATAGCAGTGACCTTTATAGGGTCGATTTCAATCCCTCCTTATGATATAATGAACCCTAGATATTTTATTGATGTGACTCCAAAGACACATTTATTAGGATTCAAGTGGACTTTATAAGCATGAAGCCTCTCAAATATTCTTCATAGAATGTCAGGGTGTCCAATTCTTGTTCTTGATTTTTCTAGTATATCATCAACATAGTCCTTGACAATGTCATGCATCATGTCATCGAAGATGATAGTCATTTCATGCTGATATGTGGCTCCAAAATTCTTCAAACTGAATGACATGACCTGGTAATAGAATGTTCCCCATAGAGTGGTGAACATGGTCTTATGCTGATCTTTAAGGGCTATCGTAATCTGATTGTAACCAAAAAATCCATCCATTAAGGATAACATCTCATACCCAACATTTGAGTCGACAATCATGTCGATGTTGGGTAGAGGAAAATCATCTTTGGGACATGTTTTGTTAAAGCCACAAAAATTAGTACAAACATTTATGTCTGGGGTCTTTTTACTTACTGGCATTATGTTGGAAATATATTCAGAGTAGTCTAGGGGTCTGATAAAATTGGATCCTAACAATTTTTGTAACTCAGCCTTAACCAAAAAAGTGATGTGTGGATGCATTTTTCTCAACTTTTGCTTGACTGGTTTAGCATCAGGGTGGACAATAAGATGATGCACAACTAAATCTATATCCAAGCCTAGCATATCAAAATATGCCCATGAAAAGATGTCTATATAATCCTTAAGAATGGATATAATATGTTCACATTCCACTTTAGTAAGGGAATCTCCAAGATAAACATTTTTGGGATCGTTATGGGTTCCCAAATTTACTTCTATTGTGCTCTTCATAAGGAGTGTGGATCCATCTTCTATAATTTTAAGCAATGTATGGTCATGATATCTTATTCTAATATATCTTCTTGTTGTTCCTCCCAAAGATTTGGATAATATGAACAATCATAATCTACCTTCTCAAGTAAAGGCTAATTGGCAAAGACCTCTAGAAAATCAAGAACAAGATGCTCAAATACTTGATGTTGTTCTGAAGAGATGTTTTTACTATCTATAAAACTTGATCTAGATGGACTTTCTATGTCCTGATGGGATGAGCAAAATTTCCCACATGGGAACACCTAAAATAGGTTTTAACTCAAAGGCTTGTCTTTTTCTTTACTTTTTCCCTAATTAAAAAGTTCCTCAAAGAGGTTTTCACCTGAAGATCTCAATGTTTGTTCTTTATTATGACCAAAAAAGTTTACCTGCTCTCCAAAGTAGGAAGAAGAATTCAATGAAAAATCAAAACCCTACTTATGATCACCAATGTGGAATGCATATTGTAGGCTCATGTATTCTAAAATTGATTCTTCATTTTGAAACTCATCGAGGCACATGACTAAATTTTGCTGATCCCAATCTATGAGTTTAGGATGGCAAAGGCATAGGTTACAGTGAGGGTTTGCTTTAGGATGAGAAGCACCAATGGTAAAGATATAATGTCCTACTTCAGGAAGGAAAATACCACTAGGATAGGTTTTTGATTTAAAATGGGAAGCTCTAATAGGTGTTATGGTTAATATGGCATTTAAATCAAACAAATTTGAATCAACAAGCTCATCAAAAAGGCTATAATGGGATGTTGTGTCACTGCTAGGAGTCTCATTACTAGTCACTTTGGAAGAGTCAATACCAAATGTTATGATTTCATCCTCTGGTGATTTAAATATAAGACCATGATTCTCATTGACAACTCTAACTGATAAGGGATCTAAAATTCCTTGCGCTTGTGGTCCAAGACCTTTCCTTGTATAGTCAAGATGATCCATTATCCTATTAGGGATAGGATACTTTGGATTTTAAAAACAATCCACAAGGTCCTCAAATATAACCAATCTCCCTTAGTAAAAGCCTCTCAATTTTTCTTTGGTGCAACTGAAGGTATAAAAACCATAGGAGGTTTTGGTTTCTTCTTCTTTGGTTTCCAAATTTGATCAGGTCTGTTAGGAGTCTAGGAAGTTTTAGGTTTACCAAATGTTTTAGGGGATTTTGGTAAATTTTCAATATGGAGGATGTCCTTTAGATGTTACATGGAAATGATGGCATCTTTAATAATAACCTATTTAGTTAAGACTACAGGAAATGGATCAGTTAAAGTGGAGGCTAGATTACTAGGGTTTATATAATTAGATGAGGATAGATGAGAAATAATGGCTTTGCTCTTCTTTGTAATGAATTTAGAACCTAGGCAATAGTTATAATTATGAAACTCTACTTCAAGATTTTTGTATTATTGCTATGGCTATTGATTACTGAGAATAGTAACCTTGATCCCATCATGGGGAAACTTAAGGCATTGGTGAAGTGTAGATAGAACTGCCTGTACTTCATGGATCCAAGGATGACTAAGAAGTATGTTATAAAGAAGCTCAATATCCATAATATGGAATAACATGTGATGAGAAATAGACCCGACCATAACTGGCAACCAAATTATATCAGATGACTCCCTCTTAATGTTGCCATAAGCCTTGATTGTAATAGTTTCTAGCTGAATGTCTTTGTCCATGTAACCCAATCATCACACCAATTTAAGAGATATGATGTTCAAACCTGAAACATTATATATAAGAACCCACTTGATCTTATGATTTGCAATGATCATCTCAATGTATAGTGGGTTATTGTGGTTCAGGCCGAGGGTGGATATGTCCTTTTGATCAAATGTGATTTGTCGAAGTGAAGACAAATGTCTAACTAAGTTCTAGAACTGATTAAGGTTTATGTTATTAGGCATAATAGACTCTTGTAAAATTTTGTTGAAGATGGTTTGATGGACATCAAATGTTTGTAAGAGTTTTAATATGGAAATTTTTATAAGGGTTTTATCTAATTGATCCATTATACTATAAGGCCTTTGAATTGTGGATTGAACTAGTTTGGTCTTTATTGCAACATTAGTTAGCTTTGGAACCATTGGCATAATGTTCTCATTAGGTATATGGAAGGAAGTGGGTGAAGGGCCTTGAATGGTAACTCATAGGTGTTTAGTTGTGACTGCATAATGTAGAGATGACAAGGAGTTATTATAATTAGAAGAACGAGGCAAAGGGCTTTGGATGGTGATTCATGGGTGATTAATGGTATTGTGAAAATTTTGGGTTAGTGAGGGGACTTTAGAAGAGTAGTACTATTGTTCAAGATTAGTAACCCATGAAAATGGAGTAGCAACATGATGATGTGAACTCAACATGGTATTACTAGGGGGTGTGTGTTGCCCCTATAATGATGGGTCTCATGTTGCAAGGAACATGAGTTTGGCCATGTGGTATTAGAGTAATAGTGGCAATGTGGGTTGAAAAAATATAGCCCATAGTGTTATTATAGTCATAAGGTAGATTGTTATAAGCCACATTATTAGTGTGGGCATTATGATCTCGATTATGCTCATTACGATTCTAACCTTGCTATTGGTTTTGATTCTACCTTTGTCCTTGATTGTGACCATTTTGATTATTTCTTGGTGGTGGTGGATCATGTCAAGGAAAGGGGTCTTTTGTAGATTCACATATCCTAATTTGTGTCTTGATTAAGTGTCAAATTAATTTCTAGCTCACCATTTTTAATAAAGTCCTCAATAATATGTCGTAATTGAATGCAATGATATGATTTGTGACTAGTAATGCATTAAAAGTTACACCATTTATTCTCTTTGTACCAATCTAGTTTTGTCTGATATTGAGGAAATGGCCTTGATATATTGGCCATATAATTAAACTAGCTACAATAAACTTTTATACACTATTTCAACTAATTCTTTTAACTTGCTAAAGACTCTAAAATTGTTATGAGACATCCTTCGTGGAGGTTGTCTTTGTAAAGTAGGTAGTGGATTTGAGGGAGTTAATTGTACATTTGGAGGAGGCATAGCCTATACTATTTGTAAATGTCTTATTTCTATCACCCCATTTCCAACCATGTTCTTATTTTTATGAAATCCCTTAGACTTATCTTGTGTAACTATTTGAGGAGCTAGTGATTTAGTCTGATTAGACTCTTGTCTTTTTGCAAAGATCTTAATAAGGCCCCTAGAAATAAGAGCCTTCTCAATTTGTACTCATTTTTCAATAATTTATTTGAATGAGCTAGCACAGGCTAATGGTAGATTATACGTAACTTTAAAATGTAAATTTTGTGCAAAGATATCAGCCAATTATTTGTCTAGTAAATTGTGTTGAAAACAGCCTGCCAATGCTCTCCACCTTTATAGATATGCAAAAAAAATTCAACATTATGATTCTTGGATTTACATAAGTCAAAAATAGTCAATTCATGTTTTATGTTGTATGATAAATGGTTAACAATTTTTTTTTGATAAGTCATTCCAATTTGTAACTGATCCCTTGGGTAGTTTAAGTAACCAATCAAGAGCTTATCCTGCTAAACTTCATGGAAATATTCATAGTAAGTATTCGCTACTATCAGCAACCTCTTGACATAAGATGAATAATGCTTGTATGTGTTCATGAAAATATCCTTTCCCTTTGTATTTGTCAAATTTGGGTGCCTCAAATTGAGTTGGAAAGGGGTTTTGAAGAATATATAAGTCAAATGGATATAGGCATATCTCATAAAATTTGTACTTTCTGACTCTATTATTCATCTCTAATCTTTGGACAATTTCCTTCATATAATTCCATTCTTGCATGTTTGATGTATTTATGGATTGGATAAGATGCTATTGGGGTGGAATGTGCCCTTGATTTTATTGCTATTAGGGTGGAATGTGCCCCTAGTTTTGTTGCTATTGGGGTGGAATGTGCCCCTAGTTTTGTTTCTATTAGGGTGGAATGTGCCCCTAGTTTTATTATTATTGGGGTGGAATGTGCCCCAAGTTTTGTTGCTATTGGGGTGGATTGTGCCCCTAGTTTTGTTGTTGTTGGGTGGAATGTGCCCCTAATTTTGTATGGATCTATAGGGAACGTATACCTTTCAATCCATGATTTGGTTCTGATTTTCTGCTTGAGCTAAGAACATAGGCTGTTGATTCTTGGATTGTAAAGCATTCCCTAAATTTGGCTACTTCACACTTTGTTGATTTTATAAATTTCTATGTTTATTTTCTAATCTTTGGGTTGGTTGAAAAGAACTAGCCAAATTGTCTTGAGGGATTTCCTCAATTTGAATTGAATGTTCAAGTTTCTGAGATTGTAAAGTAACAAGAGGTTCTTGATGATTGAAGAATGTATGTTTTGTGTTAAATGGAACATCTTTTAAGGTCTCTTGTGACTTTAACTATTCATTTATATTACCTTGATCCACTATGGTAATGTTCTCATCCAATACTTGTGTACTTTCCACCATATCTTTGTGTTCTTTCAAAGCATTATTGTGAATTAAAGTGGCAACAAGGGAGTCGATTAAGTCTGTGATAAGTTGATATGCATATCATTGACTTATTATCTTGATCTTAGCTAGAAGATCTAGATTTGTGGGTTTTGACTCTATTTGTATTTCCTTTCCTTTATTAGAGGAAGAACATACGTCTATCTATGCAAAAACTTGTTTTTTTGTCATTATTCTCCTTCTCTAACTAAGGTATGCAATTGTTCTATCAATTTGAGAAGGGCTTCATCTTGATCTTCTTAGGGTTGATATTCATTATAATCATCTTCAAATCCTACTATTGCAGGGATATCATAAAAAATAATGGGGTTATCTTGACCATCATAAAATTGCTCATCCTCATAACTAAGGCCATAAGAGGCCCCACTACGAGTGAACCTTTGAGTCATGTCTAAAAAGAGGATTTTTCTATATTTACTAACTTTAGACCAATGTTTGGCAACCAATCAAAGTATGCTTCAACTCTTTTTAAACAAATAACCAAGGTCTCAATGAGACTATAAGGGAGGGTGGTTTGAAACCATGCACAATTTAGAAGATTTGGTTCATGAAATTACTCAACCTTTGGTAAAGTTTAAATCATATAGATTGGAAGAGAGTAAGGTAACTCAAAGACCCAAGATGAAAACTAGTACACCAAAGCCTAGATCTTTGTGATACACCCACACTACAAAAGCTAGTTTCAACTTTGACAAGTTGACCCTAGAAGTTTAGAGGGAAGCTCTTCATATTATAAAGAAGACAAAATGAACTAATTAACTTAAGATGTAAAAACATGCATGAATAACTAAGTATAAAGCTAGGACCAAATAGGCATCACAACATCACCACATGATTTTAGTAGGATAAAATATGTTCTAGGACCCAAAGCATGAGCGATATACAAGATGACTTGAGTCCACCAAGATGATAATGTGATTTTGATTCTTAATAAATGAACTTAAATCCAAATAGAAAATTAAACCCAAGTTAAAACAAGCTTAGTGCACAAATGATGAACCCACTTTGATGCACCAACCCTTAGAACTAAAAAAGGTTCAATTTCAAATGTGGATTAAAAATGGAAGATTTAAAAAAATTGGGTAAAATATCTAGACTCAATTGGGTATCATAACTTCACCAAAGTGGATGACATGACACAAATCTTTTGATACCAAATTAAACAAGGAAAAGATGAATTTTCCATTTGGATAGCATAATGCCTCCCTTGCTTAAGAAAATTAAGAACAATGTGTTTTGGTTAAGTTCATTGAGTTAACAAGAAGTTTTAGACACAAATTAAGACCAAGTAAGCTAATGACAAAAAACAAACATCTTAAGTCTAAATTGACAAGGTATGGCAAAGTGAGGTCTACTAAACTAGAAAGGTTTCAATTGTTCTAGGGGAATCAATTATATAATGACTTTCACATCAAATGATGTAAAAGACAAGTATAGAAATAGGGTGACCATGGCATTCGATAATTATTAAAAGGTCTAGTCCTTTTTATAACCACTACATCTTGCATATCCAAATGTAGATACGTCTCGTGTGCAACTCAAAAGGAGTAAGTGAAGTCAATGCTGGGAGATAAAACCCTAGGTCCAAGCTTCCATAAAGAACTCATGGGAGGTAATGACATCCCCCTCGTAAGCCAAGTTTGCATGAAAGTAATCATGAAATAGAAATACTTTAGGGTCATTTTCAAGATCACCTAAGCTTTGACAAGTTTTTGGGGAGTGCTTTAGGTGATATTATTTCTAAGCCTTGGACTAGGCTATTTGCAATAGGAATGGTGCTTTTGATTCCAAGGGTTCCTTATAGGGGATAAATGGAAGAGATACATGCAACACTCCTCTTTTTTCCAAACAAAATTAATCTAATCAACTATTTCAAATAATAATTGAAAAATGTGTTCAATTTTAAACCCAAATAAAATATTTGGTGGTGTTCATTTGATCCCTTGGTCTTAGTTGTAAAATTTGAAAACATTCACCAAAAACATCTAAAAATTCTTTGTTAAACACCAAAACAAGGTTCCTAATCAAATTTTAAGCATGCAAAGGTGATTTAAACATGTTTTGAGCAAATTTTAAACTTGGTCCTATAGCAAAATTGTTAGCATGTCCTTTAGCTTTGAAGCTCTTTTGAGTTTGAAACACTAAACTTTGGAAAAGTAGCTCTTGAGTCTATGTTTTTAGAAAAACATAATGACCAACTTCAGTTAATACCACTAACATCAGTTACAACTAACTGAGATATGATTGATGTCAGTTATACTGACCAACATCGATAAAGTAGGTAATCGATGTCGGTATTTCTACCAATGTCGATTATTGTATAAAAATTATGGTAACCAAAAATAACAAAATAAAGTTAAAAAATCAATTTGCAAGAGTTTTAAAGGCTTAAATAAATATTTTAGAGTTACAAAAGGATCTCTTTCAGGTGTAGGATGTGTCTGGTCCTACTAAGAATGCCAAGATGTAGAGATGATTACAAAGCAAGTTAGTCAAGCATTAGTCCATAAATAATGAAACATGCATAAAGAACTAACTAACCAAGCCTATTTATTCCTATGGGAATTACAAAGGATAACAAGAAAAAAATGAAAGAAAACAACACTATATTACCTTTCTAAATGGATTCACCATGCCCATGTGGCTCAAAAACATGTTATCCCTTGATCAAGCATCCTTGTCTTTGTCAAAAATGGTGGTAAGCTCCTCTAATGCCTCAAGAACACTCCATAAAACCTAGGCTCTTGATTTCAAATCACTAAACTAGCCTATCAATGAAGCTTTGTGGAAATAATTTAGCATTATAATTTTTCAATATTCAATATTTGAAGATATTTGAGCATAATAACCTTGTACCAAAATAGATTAGAAATGATATTTGTGGCCTCTATATTTATAGATTTTTGAGATTGGTCAGGATCAACCATGACCATCCATCTCAAGATTGAGATGTGTGGCCATGGATAATCCTAATATTTGGAATTAAATCCATAATTAACTTCATCATGACCTTGGAAGAAGGGGCATTTAAGAGGCATGGGAGGCATTAACTAGGCATGGGTGAACCATAATCCTAATATTTATAGCATTTATGGCCTAGGGATGTCTTCCAAAAAAATAATGTCACCCAATGATGTAGTTAATAAGAATCAATTTTCAAAAATAAATATTCAATAAATCTCATTTAAAATCCACTTAAGCTCTTGATTTGGATTAATTAGCCTTAAAAAAGGTTAATCAAAATTTGTGAAATTATTTGAAAATTGGCCCTCAAATAATCAATATGGTTAGAAAGTCATATTACTGGGTCATAATTTGATTGGAGAGGAAATGAAAAGAGATGTTAGATACATTGGAGCTGTATTCCCATTTAGGATGTTATCAAAAACAAATAACAAAAGTACGTGACATGTACTAATAAATTAGAAGAAAAGAGTGATCTAGAGCACTAAATGGTGAAATGGTCATTTTGACTCAAAATGATTTGATCAAATTTCACTCACCCATAAAATGCATTGCCCTATTTAGGGATAATTTGACCTAAACTAGTACTTGTAAGTGACAATTTCAAATGATGAGGACATTTTATGGGTTTAGACCTAAAATGTGCATTTGAGTGCAATTCGAGTAAGATTGATAATTTTAACACAAATGGTGTTAGGAATTGGATGTCTATAGCAAGCACATAAAACCCTTTCAATTTGAACAAGACCAAATTTAGATGTTGGTATCTAAGAGATGTAATTTATAAAACTCTTAATAATTATGGAAATTTGACAAGGGATAAGTATGGGAATCATTAATAGAAACATGATCCCATATTTATGAATGCACATGATGATTCGAAAGTCTATAAGTGGATGCAGTTGGTAAAAATGTGTATGAAAGTTTCCTAGAGGATACAATATGATCTTATGATTACTCTAGACGATTTCCATGGAGATAGATAAGGATGAGGAGGTCCCTATAGAATAAATAGACACACTAGCTAAGATAGATCAATATCTAAGGGATATAATATCTATAGGTCTCCCAATACCACCAAGTGCCCCTCTTTTATCCATATCAATATATATGGGGGTACCCTTGATACCCATGAGACATACTAAACCTAACTCACTATCCCCTAAGGTTTAATTAAAAAAGTCACCTTGGGTAAGCACTCCTCTTTAACCTTCACTAAGTCATATTACTTCTCTTAATCCTTCTATAGTTACTTATAATATTAAAATAATGACTCTTCTGACCACTTTACAACTTCCCATTATCACAAGAGTGGAAGAAAGGCCACTCAATTATGTAGGTGTGATATTAGATCCTTTGTTTATGATCATGAAATGGATCATGAAAAAATTGATGACTTAGTAGAAGAGATAGGTATGGATAGTATTTAGGAGGATATAATTCAAGGAAAAACTAATGATCATCCTCTTATCCCTCCACTTCCTCCTCCAGGTGTTGAATAGTCACAAGTGGTAAATGTTGTAAGCACTTAATCTATTATTACTCAAGAATATATTGGGGAAAATAGTCCCAAGTAACCTCTTGCTACTATTGTTGTTTATACAATGGTTGAAACTAGTCCTATAGATGGTCCCATCATAAATGCTTCAAAAAATATAGAGGCAGTAACAATTTATGCTATAGTTCTTCCCACTATAGTAGATCTAGTGAAAAATGCTCCTTTTTATAATGTTATTGGTGTCACTTTTCACTCTTTGAGGAGATGCAAATATCTCCTCATCCAAGTGGCACAATGGAATCACCTCTAGGCTTGTGGGTAGCCTAAAGAATGAGGTGAGTCTCTAGATAGGGCTAAATCCCTTGATGTACCACTTGACTACTACTATTACTAACTTTGGTGGGGGGGGGGGGGTAAAAATGGTTAGAGAATATAAACTAAGGGAGGTGATACAAAAAATAAATTTGATGACTTCCAACCAATTACATCCTAGACTTAATACCAAAAGACAATACAAAGTTACACTCCTTCAATCTTCATCTTCTCACATCAATGTTATATTGTGAGGTCATGGATGGATGTGCAAAGATAGGAGGACTAGACAAGAGGAATTAAATGGAGCTAATGAAAATAATAAGTCACTCAACATTTTACATCTCCTAAAACACTTCACATTCCATGCAAAAAGATGTTTTCTAACTAGAAATAAGGTGAAAGAATGAGACCATATGCTAGGGATCCATAGTCTTCACCAAGTAATATAAATCATCCATGTGTAACACAATTTTAAATAGTCATGAAAAGGTAAAAATTAGTCATTTAATTAATAAAAAGGTATAAAAATGATCAGGGCTTCACCATAATTAGGTGGAGCATCCCATACAATGCCAAAATGGCTAACTCTTATAGAGTTTGAGAGAGAGAGAGGGGAAAAAAAGTCCAAGGGTCACAAGAAAATTTTTCAATCTAAGAAAATAATTTATACATGAATTAGAAGAGGATATGGGTTTAAACATTCAATGATAGGAGAAACAAGTATCAATTCAAATCATCAAAGTTATGCAAAGTGGCCTAAAATTCATTTTCTTGCACATAAAATTACATTCATAATTAAGCCTATTTGAGTGACTTGTAATTGATCAATGGTAGGTAAAATGATTTTAGTATAAGGGGAGGCTCTCAAAAATACCTCTCCATGCATTTGTTTCATTATTGGTCTTCTGAAATCACCTGTGAGAGAGCCATCATCACCTACACTATAGGAAACCTCCTTCTCATGCACCTAGCACACTTGTCTTCAAAATTGGAATTATTTGCCCATGAAAATCCATGGGATAAGTTTAATGAAAATTTTTAAGACCCTCTGTGGCCTTGGAAGAATCAAGGTCACCTTAAAATCACTTTAATTTAATATTTCTTCCCTTCTCTCTAGCTTGCCTGATATGCTAGATTTGAATGGCCAAGATCAAGGACATATTTTAGGTATTTATGAACATTTTAAAGGAATTAAACTAAAATTGGGAATTATATTAAATCTCAATATTTCCATCCATGTGTCTTGCATCTCTTGAAACTTTATACAACCTAAAAAACACATAAAATAGTGAGAAAAAGCTTGTTTTTCCCTCCATCCGTATAAGTATGTATAGATAGATAGCATGAGAAAGAGATTAGGTGAGTCATATATAAGGTAAAATATTTTTATTGATCAAACTTGTCCTTATGGTGGTATTTCCAACTCCATTTTCCAAGACTGGTCCTTAGTAGGGGTTTAGTAGGGTTTTAGGCCTGTTTTCACCCTTAAGCTTGTTTCATAAAATAATTATGTTGGAGTTGTAAAAAAATTACAAAAATTTGTTATTTAATACCCCTAATATCTTCCCAAAACTTATCTGGTCTCCATGTAAATCCTCATGGAGATATGAGCTTCTAAAGATGGCCCATCGATCTTGTCTCTTTTATTTCAATAGCCCTGAGTTGATTCTGAGCTAAAAAATGGCCTTCTCATGGTTTTAATTTAAATATAAAATATTTAAAAACTTTATATTTACCCTAAAATAATTCTACAAGAAGTTATAATGTCCACTTATTGTGAAAATTAGAAGCAACTCTTCATTTGACTACTAGGCCTATTGTTGGCTTACTAGGTCTGCCTGCAAACCTTGGTGTATAGACCACTTCACTTGGTTCCATCCTTATATGATTGATTTATATGATGTTAATATAATTATTAAAACTCATCACACATTTTTCAAGGGTCAAACAAATAATTGGTTCACTCTCCATCCTATTCTCCCAAAACCTGCCTGTTTTGGTATAAGGGGAAGTACCCCCCGTTTGAGACAAAATAGGGGGTACTTCCCATATTTTATAAATAAATATACATATTTTATAGACTTATTAAATTAATATATATTCCCTCTAAAAATTTTTATCCCTTGGTTTCATGTCTAGACCTTCCAACTTCAACAAAGATTCAAGACAAACTTGCATAGAGTGGACCATGTAGGGTTTCAAGATATGAGTTGAGTTTTATATAATTGAAGGTATATATATATGATTGCATCTCATTTAAAGAGTTATTATAGATCAAAATCATCAATATTAAGGTGTTATAGGTCTATTTCATTCTCTCAATCTTCCATACATACTTTATACTTTTTAATACTCCATATCACTATCTAGTCTACAGATTGAACTTTTTGGGCCTATTGTAGGTTTCTTGAGATTATTCACTTGTTAATTATGTTTTTAAACCTTTATAAAAATCATATGAGGTCATAATATGTATGTAATCATCTTAGGTTTACTTATATGCTTTGACTTAGTCAGGATTGTGTGCACAACTCTTGACTATGTTATCCTTCAAACATTACACCTATATGTACTCTTGAGTGTTTTAGGTATATAAAACAATTAAAAATACCTCAATTAACATCCAAAAGTCCTTTTAAAATCATAAAATCTATTTATCATTAGGTTTTTACCCTTTTAGTATCAAGAGTGCCATATTCCCAACTCACTTCCTGACTGAGACTGGGACATTTCGTAGGTCTACTGTAGGTTACCCTAAGACATTAGAGAGTCCATATTAGTCTCTTTTTTGAGGTGGTTTACATGCTTATTTGATATAATTTCCATTAAATATCATTTATATCCAAATTCTTTAGTCCTAAAATCCTACTTTGTAAGACATGGAAAATAGGTCTTGGCTATAGGTGTGTATCTTATGTACAAAATAAGAGGTTTAATTGGGGAGGTAGAGAACTATATGAAAATACTTTAGATGACTTATAATTCATGAATAATACCTCAACATAATGAAACATTCACATTATTGGTATCAATAACAAGCTTCCACTTTGGATGGCAAAGACTTTATTTGGGTCATAGGCCTGTAGACTCTATTGTTTGGTCAACATTAGCTTTAGGTATTTGAGGCCTTAACTAAGATAATAATGTTATGAAAGGACCTCACTTGGGTCCCCTAGGATAAAAAGGTACGTATTTATACCTTTAATAATTTATATTATAGCTTTAAAGCATTTATTAACCATCAAATTAAGGTCACTATCTTGACCTTGCTATAGGTACCCATTTGGTAGCCTGTACGGTTTGAAAGATATACATGAAGATCAATGACATCACTTGCCATATTGTTGATGATATTTAGGTCAAAAAAATAACCTTTAACAATTTTAAAATTTATACATGATATATAAGCCTTTGTGCAACTTTTGATGGGAAAAAACTCCTTTTAGGCTTAGACCTATAATCAAATTGCCTAGTTTTAGTGTGTTTTCAGGCATATTTTGAGCTTTCAAATATCATCTTATACTGATCATTTGCTCTCAAATTTATCAATTTTATTATCACATGACATGGATATAAGTTTAACCTTCTTATACACCTTTAAACCTTTGGGAAACAAGTTATGTAAGGTCACCAAAAACCCCTTGACCTCTATTTAACACTTTTAAGGAAAGACCCTAAATCTATAATCATCTCATGATCATGTTTTCTCATTCCAATTTGTTCTCTTAACATGTCAAATGTGAATGCCTAGACCATTTCAACATGTCGTAATCTTGATAAGGCATTTCAAATCACATTTTAACACTCTATTTTTACCTCATAGCCCTCTGATGACACCTGTAGGTGTCCATTTCCATGTCTGCAATCAGTGAGCAAATTTGGATAGTGTGTAAGTTACAAGGTTTATGATCATTCAAAACCTTCGTAATGAATTTAAATTTAATTTTAAAATTATTTAAAGGTTTAAATATTTGTCAAGTCTCCCAATTCTCTTGTGACATCAACAATATCTCTTGTAGGTGTACATAGACTGTGTGAGGACAATGGGTGTGAAATAAAGAAATAAGTATGGATGAAAGGTTATATAGATAATAAAAATCATTTTTAACTTAAATGAGTGCATTAAATTAACTAATAACATATTGAAATAAGGTCAAAAACATCCTTTTCAATGTGGAAATTCTCCTTGCAACCACTTGCATATGCATACTCCAATGGTAGACTGGGTGAAATGTGTCCATGCATGTAAACCATGATAATTTATTGATGAAATAGGATTAAAGGTGAAAAATTGGAAGTCAAGGATACTTTTAAACATGTAAAATAACATGACACAACCTCTTGGAGCCATTAACAAGCTTGAGACCCCAGTAATTGGAAGAAACTTGCCCATTTCACCTAAAAGAGACCAGTCTACAATTTCAAGTTATTATCTAATAAAAACAAATTCAAACTTGAAACCAAGAAATATTATGTGTAAATAGACATGGCCAACATCCCATGGAGAAAATATTAGCAACTATTTTGTATGAAATCACTCACACCAAAACAAAACCTGAAGGGTGCATAAAATGACAAGCCACTTTACATAGTCCACTTAAAATAGATGGTTCATGAAGCACAGTTGACCATTTATAAAAATTATTATATTTATTTTAATGTCTTTTAGTTTATAACAACCTCCCAAGATCATTCTTCCTGAAAACCTTTTTGCTAGCCATACCAAGTGGAAACTTACAAGTCACTTCTTTATGCCAAGAAGGATGAAAAAGAGATGGAGCGGTTTTGGCTTCAAATTTGAATTTTTAGATCAATAAAAGAATGGAAATGAGATTTAGGAATATTGAGAGATATTTCATGGCCTTGTTACAAGTGGCATGTTTCCTAAGGAGACATACATGTATCATTTTCTTCCTTTTCTTTAGGAAATTGACTTTCTTCTGACTAACTTGAATTTTTTTAGTTTTTTCAATTACTTAAGACTTTTTTGGACACATGAGGCATGAAATCACCCATTTAAAATTTTACATTTCTGAAGAAACCCATACAAATCATTAAATACACCTATTTGACCCCTAAAATGATTCAAAATGATAAATAGACCTAGAAAACTAATGACCAAAGTTATTATAACATTAATTTACATTAATTGACCTATGAAACACCTTATTAAAATATATTATACCCCTTATATTCCTAAAAAATAATTTTTTTTTACTAGGGGTGCCCTATTTTGACCAAAAAGTCAGAATTAGTCAATAAATTGATGACTCATAGGGGTAGTATTCTTGCTATACTAACTAGAGCACTATCCTTATAATTTCATTGGGTTTATGGAGTCATCTAAGGATTGACACAAAAAAATAAATATTTACCATTGACTCAAATTTGATCAACACAAGACAAATATTAACTACCTCAACCACACAAAAGAAAAGAACACACACAACTGAGAAAACAAACACACAAGACACACACATATACATAAGCACTTAGGGGAATAAGGAAGCAACATATTATGCACAACTAAAAACTAAACAAACCTTTTTTTTAAGATAGATAAGAAAACCTCTTGAATCATCTTCATGATGAGATGAAACAAAGTGCCAATCATGCTTCTCTTTGAATTGAATGCTTTATGGATTAGACCTCTTCCTTGACACTTTACTTGATCTAATCTCAAGTAGATAATCATAAAATAGGTCTCCAATGAAAACATATTCCTATTGAACATGTTCACACACTTCATACTTCTGCCCACTCTTCATATCATGCTCAACTTGCATATATTTCGTAGGCATGTCTCCAAAAGAATTAGTTTCATGTTCTTTAGAAGATTAAGGCCAATAAGAGCTTGATTCATCTCTTAAGATCTGATGTGTTTCTCCCAACTGATTGAGAAGATTATATTCCATCTTTATGACTTCAAACATGTCATCATCAAATGCATATGCCTCTTGAAAAGATAGATTTGAAAGGATGCTTTTTCTTTGCATACTTGTGTACCAGTGTTGCCTTCTCCATCTTTGATCAACCAATAACCTCCTTAAAGAGGAGTATATCTTGATTCAATGATTTCAAACAAGTCATCCAAAGTCTGATTAATAACCTCTCCTAGTTCATCCATGGTATCTTGTAAAGTTAGAAAAGAATCAATAATCATTTCTTCGTCATCAAATCTAGAGATAAAAGCTTGTGAATTGTCCTTTTGTTTACCAAAGGGAGTCCCTATGGTGATTTATTCTTCATAAAAACTCATGATATATTATTTATTATCCATGTATTGAGCATTTTCCTCTTCATTTTCCTCTCTCAAAATAGGTTCTTCAATACAAATAAAACATTCCTCATCATCAACCAAGCAAAGAGATTCAACACAAGGACTCACCTCTTCTTCAACACTTAGGTAATCTTGAGAGATTTTAAAATGAGCTTCAAATATCATAATGTGATCTCTTTGGTCAAGGGATGCATTATCTTCAACCTCCTTCAAGGTGATGCCAAGACTAGGCATCTTGAAATCAAGTGATCTAGCCCAACGAAGCTGCCAAGGAGGTAAGTTTTCTTCAAGCAAAAGTTATATTTATTTATCAACTAGCTGATACTCCTTTGGTTCCCACACCATAGGTCCATCAAAGAAAAGGGTAATAGGATGAGGGCAAGAGGAAGTAGTTGGTGGAGGTGGAATATAGAGCTCAAGGTCATATTGAGAATGTAATGTAAGAGATTCTTTTGGAAGCTCTTAAGGGGAGATGGGGTGTGTTTAGGCATAGGATCTTATTTTGGGGATAAACCTTACATCTCACCTTGACTTATGAATCTCATATTTTCTTCTAATTCCTCTATTTTCTTAGCTAGGTTCTCTTGGAAAATATTCTCTTGAAGTGGATAGGAATCATCATGGGGATAAGGATTGCATGAAGGCTACCATGGAATTGAAAAAGTTTTTTAAGGAAGGGTGGGAGGGATTTGCAAAGGATCAACTCCATTTTCCACTTCACACTCTTGCACAATGAACCCATCTTAGTTCTTACCCCATGACTCTACTATTTTTATCCAACTTAGGATATTAGGATTAGATATATTCTCAATTTAACACTCTTGGTCAAGACTTTTTTCCTTCTTCTTTGCCCATGATTCCACTATTTTATTCAAACTTAGGACATTGGGATTATGAGTCTCTTTTTTAGGTGGTGGGTATGATATGTGAGAGGGTATATTAGGCTTGAAATCCAATTCCTTTACTACCAACATAGATTACTGCATATGCATGTTAGCTAACTTAATTTGCCTATCAAGATTAACCTCAAAGACAAAGATTTTTGTTTCAAGACTCTCCTCCAACTAATTAGGATAAATATGACCTTGATAGTCTTAGATTGGCTCATGATTAGGGGTCTTATATGGTTGATATAGAACTTGGGGAAGTGGGTACAAAGGTTGATAGGTTTGGTGAGATTGCCTTTCATAAAATTCTAGCCTATCATCTAAGGAAGAGACTAAATCAATCACATCAATCATCTCACTTGTGATTCTTTGCCAATTGGCTCTCTCAATAGGTGCCCACTCTTTCTTGACTAACTCTAATGTATTTATCACTTGATGGATTTAATGATTAGGAATCCTTTGACCACATCCCTTTTGAGTATTAAGCTCTAAAATATACCTTTCATAGCCCAACAATGCTTGTTTGAAGTTGAAATAGGTTGATTGGAGAAATGATTAGGTTGACTAGGATGGGTAAAACATTGAGAAGGATGGTTATAATACTGATACAACTCATGACAGGGCTACATATGGTCATATTGGGATTGATAATGATCATAACAAGCTTGACAAATAACTTGTTCATATTTATAGGGAATGGGACAAGATGGATATGTTTCATCAACTTGTAGAGGACAAAAATCAAATCCAAGGTCAACCATGAATCTTCATTGAAAGAAAGAACACAAAGAAATATGTTACCATCTATCTTCAAAGGATAACTTGGGATGATTGACTAGATAATATATCTTTGAAGTCACCATTGATGCTTAAAAAGATGCCTCCAAAGATTGATGTGTTGGAGGACCACAAAAAATTCTCCAACTCTTGGAACAAGAGTCCCACTAGGCATGCCAAAAACTATTGTCACTTGGATTTTCACCCTTTGAGGAGATGCAAAGCTCTCCTCATCTAAGTGGCACAATGGAATCACCTCTAGGATTTTGGGTAGCCTAAGGAATGAGGTAAGTCTCTAGATAGGGCTAACTCCCTTGATGTACCACTTGACTACTACTACTACTACTACTACTACTACTACTATTACTACTACTACTACTACTACTACTACTACTACTACTACTACTACTACTACTACTACTACTACTACTACTACTACTACTACTAACTTTGGGGGGGGTGAAAAAGGTGAGAGATAACTGAAAGAAAATCTAAATTAAAGAGGTGATACACCAAATCAATTTGATGAATTTTAACCAATTGCATCTTAGACTTAAGACCAAAAGATAAACTAAACTTACACTCCAATCTTCATCTTCTCACATAAATGTTATATTGTGAGGTCATGGATGGATGTACAAAGCTAGAAGGACTAGACAAGATACTTTCAATATAATTAATTGATGAGTCATCAATTCATCATTTAATAATGTCAATCTAGGGTTAGTGTTCAAGTTTGTATGTAATAGGAGAAAGAGATCTCTAACAATTGGTCTCTTCTACCACGCTCCTCACTTGTTAGAATTGAAAAACATACTTACAAAAAAGTAAATCACACTACACTTTACAAAAAAGTAAATTACATTTGTAGAAAGTAAATCACACATACAGGAAAGTAAATCACACCACACTTACATGAAAGTAAAATGCTGAATTAAAAATAAAGGAAAGTAAATTACTGAATTGAAAATAAATGATAAACACAAAAAAAACCTAAAGATTCACAACAAACTTTATAAAAAATAAATTTTCACATGAAAAATAAATAATAAAAATTCAAAGGCATAATTACATAATAAAGAAATAAATAAAAATAAATTTATCCATCTTCCTTGGAATGAGTGACCAACTCATTCCTCGGAAGAAGATTTTAATCATAATACCGAATTTATGTCACAAAGCTTCAAAATGTATTATTGATAACCAAGATTGATTACAATAGTGTGAGAGATTGAATTTATAATCTCATGCTTCCAACCAGCTCCTTAATCAAGAATAACAATCCTAGATGCTCTCCACCAACTATGGAGAGAATCATAACAACTTAGATATTTTAGCTTATCTCAATCTTCCACAAAATATGGAGAGAGACATTATTATCTATTTACAATATAAGATTAATATTTATAAAATATAAAGAGAATTATTTATGAAATAAATTATACAAATCTAAATTTAGAAATAATCCTGAACTAGTCTGTAGATAGATCTGTATAATCTATATATATGATTGCACAGTCTATGGATTTTAAAACCTACAGAGTTCATAGATTTTAGAACTTGTAGGGTTTATAGATTTCAAATCTGCAGAGTCCCATAGATTTCAGAACCTATCGATTATGTAGATTTTCTTTAAGTTGCATTCTTCAAACTATTGATGATTATGATGACTCTCTTGATGTTTGATGTTTTGAACTAGTCTTCAATCAATGAATTACATGGATGTAGGGCTAATGTCTAAGTATATAGATATGAATTGAGTGAGTCCATAGTAAATTTGGGCGAGTTCGTAGCTAGACTAGGTGAGCTATAATTATGTCTAGATTACCTATAACTCACTTCAAAGTTGATATTTGATTGATACCTCATACTCATGTGTAATATAACTTATTATGGGTCGCATATTTACACATTAACAACTTTTTTCATATATTTAGTAATAATAATCAACAAACAAGAAGATAATTATTTATAAATAAATAACCAAGATATAGTTCTCTATTTCATTCTAAATAAATCATAAGTTTAGAAACTACACTTAGATCCACTTTTTATGTAAGGAAAAAGAATGTTATTTCATAGATATAATGAGCCATTTTATGGTCTCATAATCTCTCTCATACTTAACTTCTTTCATGTCTTCATGCATGCCATTCCTTTATCTGAAAATTCTTTGAGATACAAATGTATGAGTTAGATGTTCTCATTTTCAAATAGTATTTTCAGATTTGACCTTGCATAAGTAAAATTATTTTTAACTTGTAGAATCCTTTAGGTAAAAGTTTCCAATGAAATTGGTCAATAAAATACATTTGTCAAGGATAGATTCTTGTGTGTAAATTTTTATTTAATCCTTGATTTCTCTTTGACATAGGTTCTTGTGTGGAATTTTCATGTTGCCCTCTTCTTCTTCTTCTTCTTCTTCTTCTTCTTCTTCTTCTTCTTTTAATGAGGTGAGAGCAGGTTCTTGTATTGATAATTTCCTACTGTGCCTACATAAATTTATTTTGAATGCAAAATAATTATTAGTATAAAACAAATTTTGATGCTTGAAATCTTTGAAGAATTTTGAAAACTATATACCATTATCAAAGTCACTAACTTGATTTTACTAATCCTCATTATTTATTTATTGCTGAGATTATTTTCTTTCTCCTTCTCTCCCACATCTAATCCCATGCATGTCCTCATGGATGCCAATGTATAAAGTGTGGAGATATTTTATTCTTTTTTCTTCTTCTTGAATAAATAGATCTTTATGTAATAACAAAACTTACAATTAAATTTAAAAGTGAAATAAAAGAGACTGGATACTTTGGCACAGTTTTAGTTCATCTTGTCTTTCTTGATGTCAACCCTATGGAACATATTGGAAAATATGTTTGAAGAATGGAAGCTCAAGCAATGCTGAAAATGAGAGCATAAAAAGTTAGCAATCAAGTATTTATTGCAGGTGGAAAAAATAGTCATGGTTAGTTTTCAACTTTTCCCATTTTTTTTATATATAATTTTTTTACCATTGAATAGCCAATAAAATTGGTTTTCTAATCAAGGCTCATTTTTCTAGTACTTGGCCCACCAACAAGCTAGTTTTCAAACCAAGACCACCAACAACTATTGAGGGTTTTCATTTTTTTTAATAATTTTTTGAAAATTGATGACATGAAAAATGTTAACCATAGAATTTGTGTATCTTCATATTGCTTGCAAATGTAGCATGGAATTTTTTGTATGTTGACATTGTCTAACATTAGTCTATGGAGTGATGACCAATAATTGATGATAAACACTTGCTGATTTTACTACATGTTATTGTCAAAGTTAATTTAGGATAATATCCCAACTACTTGTTGAAGTCATGAACATAAATTTTCATCTTCAAAATGACTCCTTGTAATGAAAGTATCTTGTAAAAAATCAGAAACAAACAAAACCTTTCCAACCAAATATAATATCAAAAATGTAAAAAAATAAATATAAAAGCCAACAATAAACCATTAAAATGAATCATTTAAATATACATGGAAGAACACAGTTCAACCTATGTAAGAATGATTGATGGTTAAAAAATTCTAATGGATTTTTATTATGGAAGCAAGAACTCCCTCAGATAAGTTCTAATATTATGATTGGTGGATATGAGTTTGACTAATGGATGGAATGGAATTAGGATATATTTCATCAATTTTTTTATTTACAGGTTGAGTAGGAAAGTCTAACTATGATATGCACAGGGATAATGATAGATCTTTAAAAATATTTAACTAAAACTAGCTATTAATTTTATAAAAAATTAACATACCTTAAATGATAATGCATGGATGGAAGGAATATACAATGACCTATGATTTGTATGTATAGTAGCTGTTGGAAAAATGATATGAAAATACTAAACTAAAAATAAAATAGAGTACAAAAAAATAGACCTGAATATTTTTCATATATAAAATTGTACTACAAGATAGCTTTATTGTTGCTATTGTATTAGATCAAAGTTTTTGTTAGCCTCAATAATCAAGGGCTAAATCAAGGCTTTTGTTATAATATTAATTTCAATACCTCAGTGTTAGCTTTGTTATTGATATTAACATTTCCATTCATATCAACATTAACCCATCTAATATTTGTAGTACATTCCTATTCGTTGACCATTGTTTTCTTGGGCTTTAAATAAAACTTTCAATCTTCTCCTTGCAATCACACATTCTCTGTGTTTATCTTCATTTTTCATTCTTAAAATATAGCTATAAAATACCAAGAAATTAACATAAAATATCAATAATTTACGTTTATTATTCTTTGTGAAATCTGTTGCCCACATGGAATCTATTCTAACTTCATGCATGGTAATTTATTTTCATGCAATGCTTAATTTGTGCATTGACCCACATACATGGATATTTATTTGCATGCAATATTACATGCATAAATATTTATTTGCATGCAATGATTGATTTGTGCATTGACCCACATGCATGGAGATTTATTTGCATACAATACTTGATTTATGTGTTGACTCACATGCATGAGTGAGTGGCCAACTCATTCTTCAGAAGAGGATTTTAATTAGAATACTAGATTTATGTCACAAAGATTTACAATATATTATTGATAACCAATATTGATTATAATGGTATGGGAGGTTACATTTATTATCTCATGCTTCCAACTAATTCCTTATTCAAGAATAATAATCTTAGATGCTCTCCACCAAATATGAAGAAAAATATAACAAATTAGATATTCTAGATTATCTCAATCTTCCAAAAAATATGGAGAGAGAAATTATTATCTATTTACAACATAATCTCAATATTCATGAAATATGAAAAGAATTATTTATGGAATAAAATTATATAAATCTAAATTTAGATACAATCTTGAACTAATCTATATATAGACTTGAACAATCTTTAGATACGATTGCACAGTCTATAAATTTTAAAACCTATAGAGTTCATAGATTTTAGATCTTGTAGAGTATATAGATTTTAGAACTTGTAGAGTCCATATATTTTAGACCTATAGAGTCCCATATATATCAAAACCTATAGAGTTCATAGATTTTCTTTAAGTTGCATTCTTCAAACTATTTATGACTATGATGGCTCCCTTGATGTTTGATGCTTTGAACTAATTTTCAATAAATGAACTACATGGATGTAGGGATATTAGCTAAGTCTATAGATATGAACTGAGTGAGTCCATAGTAAATTTGGGTGAATTTGTAGCTAGACTAGGTGAGCCATAATTATGTCTAGAGTACCTGTAGCTCACCTAAAAGCTAATATTTGGTCGATACCTCATGCTCATGTCTAATATATATTATTATGGGATGTATATATACACATTAACAAATTTTCCATATATTTAGTAATAATAATGAAAAAACAAAAAGACAATAATTTATAAAGAAATAATCAAGATACAGTTCTCTATTTCATTCTAAATAAATCATAAGTTCAGAAACTACACTTAGATCCACTTCTTATACAAGGAAAAAAGATATTATTTCATAGATATAATGATCCATTTTATGGTCTCATCAATAATTAAAATACTAACACACTCAACATTTGACATCTCCTAAAACACTTCACATGCCCTGTAAAAAGCTATTTTCCAATTGTAAACAAGGTGAAAGAATGAGACCATATGCTAGGATTCCAAAGGCTTCACTAAACAAGATTCATCATCCATGTATAAAAAAATTATAAATAGTCATGAAAAGGTAAAAATTATTCATTTTATTTACTAAAAGGTATACAAATGTGTAGGTCTTCACCATACTCAGGTGGATCATCCCATACAATGCCAAAATGACCAACTCTTATAGAGTTTGAGAGAGAGAGGAGAAAAAAATCCCAAGGGCCACAAAGACATTTTTCAAGATGATAAAATTAGTTATACATGCATTAAAAGAGGATATGGGTTGAACCATTCAAGGATAGGAGCAACAATTGCCAATTCAAGTCATCAATGTTATGCAAAGTGGCCTAAAAATCCTTTTCTTGCATAGAAAAATGCCTTCATAATTAAACCTATTTGAGTGACTTGTAACTAATCAAGGGAAGGTAAAATAATTTTAATAGAAGGGGAGTATATCAAACATGCCTATCCATTCATTATTTACATGCTTAGTCTTTTGACATCACTTGGAAGAGAGTCATCATCACCTGCACTCTAGGAACCTCCTTCTCATGCACCTAACACACTTGTATTCAAATTTGGCATTAGTTTCCCATGAAAATATATGAGAGAGGTTTAATGATAATAATTATGACCTTACATGGAGTTGGAAGCATTAGGGTCACCTTTTTGAGGCACTTAGGAACATTTTCAAGGAATGAAACTCACATGAGGAGTTAGATTAAGTCTCAAGCTTTCCATCCATTTGTCTTTAATCTCTTGAACTTCTTACAAGCTATAAAACACACAAAATAATGAGAAAAATCCTATTTTTAATTCCATACATACAAGTACATATAGTTATATGGCATGGAAAAAATCTTGGGTGAATCTTCTCCAAGGTCCAATATGTTTCCTAATTAAACTAGTCCATCTGGTGGTATTTCCAACTCCATTTTTTAAGACTGGTCCTTAGCAAAGGTTTAGTAGGGTTTTAGGCATATTTTCACCCTTAAGATTGTTTCATAAAATAATAACATTATATTTGTAAAAAAATTCCATAAATTTGTTGTTTAAGACCCCTCTTAGCTTCTTTAAACTTCTTTGGTCTTCATGCAAAGCCTCATGGGAGATGTGAGCTTCTAAAGATGGCCTATCAAGCTTGTCTCCTTTGTTTCAATAGACCTGAGTTGATTTTGAGCCAAAAAATGGACTTATCATGGTTTTAATTTCACTCTAAAATCATTACAAACTTTGTATGGATCCCACAAGCATGCTCTAAGAAGTTAGAATGTCCACTTATTGTGAAAAGTAGAAGCAACTCTTCATTTGATTACTAGGCATATTGTTGGCTTACTAGGTCTACCTACAAACCTTGGTGTCCAAAACAATTCAATTTGTTTCATCCTTCTATGATTTATTCATATTATTTTAATATGAGTATTACAACTCATCACACCTTCTACAAGGGTCAAACAAACATTTGGTTCACTCTCTATCACATTCTCCCAAAACCTGCATGTTTTGGTATAAGGGGAAGTACCCCTTGTCTGAGACAAAATAGGGGATAATTACCTTATTTTATAAAACAATATACATATTTTAGATAATTATTAAATTCCTATATATCTCGTCTACAAATTTTTATCCCTTAGTTTCATGTTTAGACCTTCCAATTTCAACAAAGATTCAATATAGACTTGCATAGAGTGGATCGTGCAAGATTTCAAGATATGAGCTAAGTTTTTTACAATTTAAGGTCCATATATAATTTTATCTCATTTAAATAGTTCATATATATCACCATGATCAATATGAAGGTGTTCTAGGTCTAGTTCATTCTCTCAATCTTCCATACATACTTCATACTTCTCAATATTCCATATCACTATCTAGACTGTAAACTACCCTTTTTGGGCATTCTATAGTTTTTTTGAGATTATTAAATTGTTCATGATGTTTTAAAACCTTATTTAACACCCTATAAGGTCATAATATGTATGTAATCATCTTAGGTTTACTCATATGCTTTGACTCAGTCAAGACTGTGTGCATAACTCTTAACTATGTTATCCTTCAAATATTACACCTGTATGTAATCTTGAGTGTTTTAGGTCTGTAAAACAATGAAAAATAACTCAATTATCATCCAAAATTCCTTTTAAAATCATAAAATATGTTTATCATTAGGTTTTTACCCTTTTAGTATCAAGAGTGCCATGTTCCCAACTCACCACCTGACTGAGAATATGACATTTCTTAGGTCTATTGTATGTTACCCTAAGACATTAGAGAGTCCATATTAGTATTTTTTTGAGGTGGTTTCCATGATTATCTGATATAATTTCCATTAAATATAATTTATATCTAAATGCTTTATTACCTAAACTCCTCCTTTGCAAGATATGAAAAATAGGTCTTGGTTGTAGGAGTGTATCTTATGTATGGACTGAGAGGTTTAATTGGGGAGGTAGAGCATTATATGACACTAATTTAGATGAACTAATAATTCATGGTTATTAACTCCACCTAATTAAACATTCACATTATTGGTATCAAGAAAAAGCTTCCACTTTGGATGGCAAAGACTTTATTTGGGTCATAGTCTTATAGACTCCATTGTTTGGTCAACAGTAGCTTTAGGTATTTGAGGCCTTAACTGAGATAATAATGTTATTAAAGGACCTCAATTTTGTCCCCTAGGATCAAAATGTATGTACATGTACCTTTACTCATCTATCTTAGAGATTTAAAGCATCAATTAGCCATCAAATTAAGGTCACTATCTTGACCCTATTGTAGGTACCCATTTGGCAGCTTGTATGTTTTGAAAGATGTACTTCAAGATCAATGACATCACTTGCCATATTTTTTATGATATTTATGTTAATAAAATTCAAATTTAACAATTTAAAACTTTAGACATGATATATATGCCTTTT
The DNA here is from genome assembly GCA_037957365.1 of Torreya grandis. Classification (NCBI taxonomy): domain Eukaryota; kingdom Viridiplantae; phylum Streptophyta; class Pinopsida; order Cupressales; family Taxaceae; genus Torreya; species Torreya grandis. The sequence continues at coordinate 34,246 of JARHVA010000281.1, read as the reverse complement.
TTCAACTTTGGATGGGAAAAAACTCCTTTTAGGCTCAGACCTATCGATCAAACTGCCTAGTTTTAATGTGTTTTCAGGCATATTTTGAGATTTCAAACATCATCTTGTACTGACATTTTCTCTCTAAAATTTTGAAATGTTATTGTCACATGACAGGGTTTTAAGGTTCACCTTGTTATACACCTTTAAACCTTTGGGAAACAAGTTGTGGAAGGTCACCAAACCCCTCCTGACCTCTGTTTAACACTTTTAGTGAAGGACCCTAAATCTATAATCATCTCATGATCATGTTTTATCATTCCAATTTATCCTACTAACATGTAAAATTTGAATTAATATAGAATTTTAACATGTTAAAATCTTTATAGGGGGTTTCTACTTGCATTTCAACACTCTATTTTGACCTCATAGCCCTCTGATGACACATGTAGGTGTCCATTTCCATGTCTATAATTAGTGAAAAAATTTGGATAATGTGTAAGCTACAAGTTTTATGATCAGTTCAAACCTTAATAATGTATTCAAATATACTATTAACATTATTTTAATGTTTAAATATATGTCAAGTCTCCCACTTCTCCTTATGATATCAACAATATCTCCTGTAGGTGTAGATAGACTATGTGAGGACAGTGGGTGTGAAATAGAGCAACAAGAATGGATGAAAGGTTATATATACAATAAAAATTATTGTGAAATTCCTTTAGTGCATGAAATTCACTAATAAAATATTTAAACAAGATCAAAAATATCCTTTCCAATGTGGAAATCATTCTTGCAACCACCTGCATATGCATACTCTAATGGCAGACTGGGTGAAATGTGTCCATGCATGCAAGCCATGAAAAATGCTTAGAGAAAGAGGATGAAAGGAAAAAAATGGGAATTAAAGGAGAATTTTAAACATAAAAAATAATATGACACAACCTCTTGGAGCCATTAACAAGCTTGAGACCCCATCAATTGGAAGAAACTTGCCCATTTCACCTAAAAAAGACCAGTCTACAATTTCAAGGTCATTAGCTGATCAAAACAATTGAAAAATTTAAAAAAATATATATGAGGTGTAAAGAGACATGACCAAAATCCTCTGGAGCAAATATGAGTAGCTAGTTTGTATAAAATCACTTAGACCAAAACAAAACCTGAAGGGTGGACAAAATGATAAGACAATTTACACAATTCACTTCAAATGGATGGTTCATGAAGCATATTTGACCATTTATCGAACCTATTATATGGATTTTAGGGTCTCTGAGTTTAAAACAACCTCTCAGGATTATTATACCTAAAAACCCTTTCTATTGGCTGTACCAAGTGGAAACCTACAAGTCACTTCTTTATGCCAAGAAGGATGAAAAAGAGATAGAATGATTTTGGCTTCAAATTTGCATTTAAAAATAAACCAAAGCATGGATATGAAATTTAGGAATATGGAGAGATGTTATATGACATCCTCACATGTGGAAAGCTTCCCAAGGAGACATAAATATGTCATTTTCTTTCTTTTCTTTATGAAAACTAACTTTCTTCTGATTAACCTAAACTTTTTTAGTTTTTTCAGTTACTTAAGACCTTTATAGACACATGGGCCATGACATCACCCATTCATACTTGAACATTTCCCAATAAACCCATATAAATCATTAAAGATGCCTATTTGACCCCCTAAAATGACTTAAAATGATAAATAGACTTAGAGAACTAATGACCAAAGTTATTATAACATCAATTACCATTAATTAACCTATGAAACACCTTATGAAAATATATTATACCCCTTATATGCCTAAAAAATGAAGTTTTCTACTAGGAGTACCCTATTTTGACCTAAAAGTCAAAGTTGGTCAATAGTTATAGTAGAGAAAAGTTCTAAAGTTTTACATTATTTGATTTATTCCATTTTTAGTATAACTAAAACCATAGGATATTTTTATGCATCAATCACATAATTATAAAAATTTACCCAAGCCCCATTGATTCATCCTTTTCTTTCCACTAGTAACCAAGAAACCACAAGGACTAATGTACACATTGAGGACTTTATATCCCCATATAATTTTTACTACCCAAACAATGCAAACAAAACATTTTAATTAGTTTTAAATGCCCTATAAGTAATTCTCTATTGTAAATCAATCCCCCTTGTGTTGTAAAACTACTCAAATATGTTGCTGACATATTCATCTCCATTGTCATTTTGAATAACCTCGATAGATTACTCAAATTATTTGTTAGCAAGTGCGTTGAAGTCTTGAAAATATTCAAATACTTTAGACTTTTAATTAAGGAAGTAGACCCATGTATATCTAAACAAATAAATAATGAAAGCAAGAATGTACTTAGCCCTTATAAAAGATAGACTAAGAAAAGACCCAAATACATCACTATTTACTAGCTCTAATGCTTGTGAAGCTTTCCAAGATTTTCCTTTGTCAAAATTTGATTTAGGATGATTTCCAAGAGAGAAACCCTCACAAAGTCCCTTATAAAATTGATCTTTAGGCAAGCCTATGACCATACCATTTTTTCTAAGTTGTTTAAGGTACTGGTAATTAAGGTGGCCAAACCACTCATGTCAAAATTTGCTAAGTCCATTTGAATGAGTCAACAATATAGTCAGAGAAGAATCAAGTGCAAAATGTGAGAAGGTGTATAACATATCTTGGTGATCTACCCTAGCCACTACCACTGTAGAATCATGATGAAAATCCCTAATGATAACTAAATTTGGTAAAAATGTAACCCTCATGCCTTTGTTGATATGAGTGATTTGATACACTAATAGGAGATTAGTTGAAAGACATAGGTCACTTAGAACATTATTGAATGTTCTTCTTTCCATTTTAACAAATCCTTTCTCTACACTTGGTACATAAGTGTCATCACCCAAATTTATGGAAGAGATACTACAAGTCTCTAAGAAAGAAACTCAAGTAGTGAAGAGCCCATGTGGTGAGAAGCACCCAAGTCAATAACCCATGAAGATGTTGAAGCTACAAATTCTAGAAAAGCCTTGCCATTTTCTTTCTCTTTCCCCTTGACCTTTCCCTTATTATAAAATTGCATAGATAGATTATTCTTGATGGACTCAAAAACACCTATGTTGTTCTTGTTGTCAGCAAATATTGTACCCTAGAAGATGATCTTCAAGCCTCTTTTATATTTGGGAAATATGGGAACACTTCAAGGTATGTGGGTGTACCTAAAATGGAAGTGAGATTCTATATTTAAAGGCTGGCTCCCTGAATATATCGTGCAATGCTTATCGCTTAAACTACTATTTAATTATGGGGAAAAGAGTTAGAGAATGCATAAATTAAACCTAATATAAAAGGAAGTGAATCACCAAAATTTATTTCATGTGACCATCATATTTCTACCATGATGAAACAATGCATACAAACTAGTCTCCAAGTCTTAATGGGTTGTAACATGAGCATTTCAACATAGAGGTGAGATATGAACAACAACACAAGGTAAATGAACTGGAGGGTAGATTGGACACTCTAAAGATAATTGTACACTTGAAAAAAGATTTACACATTAGAATACACTCTATATGAGCATTTAGAATAGGAACTCTTGCTCAAACATATAAGGATAAGGGAAGGAAGGATAGATAATTATCACTTTACATCACCATACATCACTTGTAGACTTAGATAATTGTTCAAAAATTAGAAATATAATTGCATTAATGTTCAAAGGCAAAATATGACATCAGTCTAGTAGGGATTCACCATACATGGTGTGGTCTCCTTTACAAAGGCCAAAATGGTAGCTACTTATAGAATTTAAGAGAGAGAAGTAGGAAAAGAGAAGTCCCAAGGGGAATCAAATGAGTTGAACCTCATTTGAATCATGGTTACAACTACCTCTACCAATATGCTTCTTTTGAACTCCCTGATTGATCCAGGTGATCTCAAGTAATTGCAACAGTTCATTATTCCTTCACTGATGCTCCATATGGTTGAAATTATGGGATCAAGTGGATTGGAGCTCAGTTTTAGCATCAATGAAATTACATCAATTAGATCTATCTATTAGAAATTTGTCTTGGTTCTAACTACTCATAACTAGTTTGTCATGGCATGCAAATGTGGAGAGAAGGTTCCATTTCATGCAGTTTGGTCTTAGGGATGAAACTGTTGGGGTTTATGTGTATGTCTTCATGACATCCTTACAAAATCTAGCTCTTATTCCAATTGAATCATGTTCAAACTTTCCCTTATGCTCATAGGTCCATTATAGATGGAAAACTAATCTTAGACTATTAGTTTTACTATATTCATTATGTCTATGAGGACCTATAGACCACATGGCTTTGTTCCTTGATTATAATAGGCCCAAATAGACCAATTATGCTACTATAAGAACTAAAGATTCATATATGCATGGACCCTTATTTAAAGAAAGCAAACAAAGTCATAAAAAGACACTATAACCCTAAAATCCTTGAACCAGAGGTCCATATTAAGCTTTTATGGTGGTCCTATATGTTCTTTATACTTGACTGCATCACTATGTCCACTTCATGGCATTTGATCAAGCTTTAATGGCTGAATGTGACCTTTGAAAATCTTACCTTTATTTAACCTTGGTCATGTGTTTTATCTCCATGAAGTCCCTTATAATTTAAACCTTTAATTACTTTGGTCATTGATATCTAATCTAAATCATTGACTCATTGAATCCTTGACCCATCTCACACCATTGATCCTACTCGGTATGAATGATCATGAGTCATCGATCTTGCCCTTGACTTGTCAACTCTATCCAAGAAAGTTATACATGGTAGTTCCACATTTGATTTTAGGATCCTATTTTCAGCTTGTTAGCTTTAACACTTATGTTTCATGTTAGCCTCTTGAGCTCCTTAAACTTTTGACTCATCTCGTACCATCAGATCAAGATGTATGATGCAATGTGGACCATTAGATTTGTTGGGACCCACTATTTAAAAACCAATAGCTATTTTATGAGATTAAATTTAACTTCCATGCTCTTATCAAATGACATTCACATGATCATCATTGAATTTTATACAACCATAAAATTTAATATTAAAAGGGGTTATTTTATTCAAGATTTATTTTGATGTTTATATGGACGTCTTACTCTACATATCCAAATTTGAAGCTCCATAACTCGAGCTAGAGTACTCATGTAGGCATAAAAATTTTAGAGGATGATCTTGGTATGTATAAATCCATGGTTTTAAAATCCTTTGGCTTGTAGGGATTCCTAATTAAAGATATAAAAATACATAAATAAGCTAATTCATTCATTCCTATGTGACGTGCATGATGACCTGGCCCCTTAGACTCAGTAAGCTAAACTTGGAAGGATTATATCTTGAGATAAAAGACTCGTCGAGATATGAAACTTTCAAATCATGATATTGGCACTAAGGACATTGATCATGTATGGTTTGGATATCTCACGAGGTATTTTGGGCATATTTATAAATTACACAAGCAAGCTATTCCATTCTGGTTTCTATGTGAAGTCCTAATGATGGTCTAGCTTCACAAAGCTTGTTTTTGAGCTACTGCTTGATCTTTGAATTATTTGATGAATTAATTGAGGCATAAATAGAACTTTTCCATTCTTTAACTATATTGATCACCATGAATACCTACCACTTGCATGTATGACCCTCAAAATGACCCCTAAGAGATAAAATAGCACAAGGATTAAACCAAACCATGACTAAGACTAGAATGACATATGAAATGACATAAAATTAACTACAACATACCCTATGACATTATAAAAAGCCCCTGTACAATATTTTGACTATAGAGGGTTGACCAATTTTGGCCTATGGTAAAAATGGTCAACATTCTTGGTGATTTCCCAAGTGTGGTATGCTTGCTATGCCATGACCAATTGCCTAATCCTCTCCCTTGAGATATGGAGTCACATGTAAATTAGGTTTGACATAAAAAATGCCTTGAATATTACACAAAATGTAAGAAAACCATAGGAATAAAACATAAAGTAAGAAACACACATGTGCCTAAAATCACTTATTAGAACATAACACACACAACAAAGGAAACACCACCTATTCTAATATTTACAAAATGAATCTTCAATTCTCAATAACAAAGTTTTAAATGTATCCCATTCATAGGGATAGGTATATATTCTCTATTCATTCATTCTAATTGAAAATAGTTGATTTACTTTCACTTGATGATGATATATGGTCTACTTCATAGGGTATCAAATTTGGTATGCCTCCTTGGTTTTGCTCTATCTTAATCCCATTTCAAGACTATGCCACCTTCTCAAAATGATCTTGGATTTGCATTCTTATCAAAAGACCTCTTCATTATTACTTGGTGATTCTCCATGGCTTGATGATCTTTATCTCTAGTCTCTTTCAAATCCATTAATTCTGTCAATCTAACTTCCCTTGAAGTGTTCTCAAGCAACTCTAGTTGATGTGCTAACTCTAAGGTAGGTAGCTCCTGAGGGATAGACAACCTAGCTTCCCTCCCATAGATAATAATGAAAGGAGAATTCCCTATTGACCTCTTGGGAGTTATCCTATCAGCCTATAAGGCTATCTTTAATTTGGGGTACCAATCTCTTTGGTTATGCTCCAAGGTTCTCTTGATGATTCTAAACAAGTTTTTGTTAGTAGATTCAACCAACCCATTACCTTAAGGGTAATATTTGGATGAAGTGCTCAATAATATTCCATTACTATTTACCCAATCAGTTATCTTATCACCCATAAAAGAAAAAGCATTATCTAAAATAATAGTAGGAGTGCCAAACCTGTTATGATGCTCTCATAAAACTCCAAGTTAGCATTCTCATTAGCTTCCTTTAATGCTACTAACTCAACCCATCTTGTAAAATAGTCAGTTGATATGAGTATCCATTTTTGACCAACACTTTATGGGGGACTTATCATGTCAATGAAATAACAACCCCATTACATGAAAGGTTGATCAACTTGGATAGGATTTAATGGAAGAGCTGCAATCTTCTATTTTCATACATAGAAGGCACATTGTCCACAACTTCTCACCCAAGCATGGAAATCCTTGAAGAGTCTAGGCCAATAATAACTATCCCTCATGATCTTAGAAACTATGGTTCTTAGAGATAAATGACCTCCTATTATCCCATTATAGAATTTCTCTAGCAATACTCTAAACTTATCACTAATAATGCATCTCAATAGCACACCATTGATGTCCCTCCTAAAATTCACATCATCCACAAGAAAAAATGTAATAAATTGCAATCTAAAATATATTCATTATGATCTACTCATATTATTATGATATTCACCATTTTGAATAAATTTGACCACATTTTATGTCCAACTCTGAAGAGACAATGAACCAGATGGTTGGGAACAATCATGATTGAATAGAGCCTCTTCCTTTGACTCATGAAGATTGAATCTATATATTCAAAAAGGCCTTTAATCCTTATAAATTTTGTCACATTGATATCCACATCATATTACGTTACCTTAGTGATCCATCCTGCCCTCTTTTCACTAAGATCTTTGCTCAAAATAAACTCTTTGGAACTAGGATGAGAGACCATAACATAAATATTATTAATTGAAACCATATGTCTAAGATTATTTAGTCATCTTAAAATAGCAATGACCTATTTCTCCACAAAGGTGTAATTTACTTCATAGTATTCTAAACCTTGACTAAATAATGCACTTGAGTGCTCCACACCCTCATCATTCTTTTGCATTAGCATGGTTGAGATAATATCAAGGTTAGCAGATGAATAAAATATGAAGTATTTAGTAAAATAAATATTCACAAGAGTAGGATCTTCTGTAATTACTTTATTTATGGCTTCAAAACTACTCTTACCCTCTTTGGTCCAAGAAAATACTTGGTTCTTCTTGAGCATAGTTATGATAGGTTTCATCAAAGATGCAAAACTAGGTATGAACCTCCTTACAAAATTTATCTTGCCTAAGAAACTTTTAAGACCTTTATTATGCAAGGGCAATGATAAGCCTATAATAGCCTCTATTCTTTTAGGATCAATAGTCAAACCATCTTTGGAAATAATATGTCCTAAGAGCTTACCTTCATGAACAACAAAGATGCACTTCTTTAGATTAAGAGATACTCCATATTACCTATATATTTCAAACACTTATCTCAAGTGTTTCATGTTTCATTATCATATTTATAAAATACTATCATATCATCTAGATAAATCAATATCATCTATTGATCAAACCTTTGAAGGCCATGTCCATTTCTCTTTGAAATGTGGCATCGACATTGGACATACCAAAGGGCATCTTCCTATAAGCAAAAGTCCCCAATTTAATAGTGAAGGTTATCTTAAATTGATCATCTTCATTGATTAGAATCTGATTATATCTTGAATATCCATCTAGAATAAAAAAATGTTGAGCACCTAAAACCATTTGCAAAATATACTCCATTGAGGGTAGTGGATAGTGATATTTGAGTGACACTCTATTAAGATCTCTAAAGTCTACACACAGTCTTATCTCCCCATTCTTATTTTTAATATGCACAAGGTTAGATACCCATGTTGAATGTTTGATGGGAAATGTTATCTCAAATTTAAGGAGTTTGGTAAGCTCTAACCTCATAAGTTGATAAAATTTGGGGTTGATGGGTCTTTGCTTGTATCTAACTGGTTTAAATCCATGTTCTAACATAATGGTATGGTGTGCTAGGCTTGGATAAAATAAAGATATCATGAAACTCTCTACATATCTCAATGAATGCTTACTTCTCCAATGTAGAACGTACCTTTCTTGGTTTGAGGAGTCTATCCTTGAAGATCAAGACTCTTTCATAATTATCTTATTTTGTAGACATACTCACTTTCTAAGGTCACTAAACCCTTAGGTATCTTATTGGTTCTTAGTTGCATAATTTGATCACCTAATTTTTTTTTGAGCCCCCTTTGATTCCTTAAAATAAAATCAACCTCATTTTGTAAGAAGCATGTAATATATTTGTCACTATGAAGCAATTGCCAAGACACTTCATTATCAGGTATATAAGGTCTAATAATGATCTTAATATGAGACTATTTTGCCTCCTCTTTTATGGTAGTTGGAGTATCAAATTGGGCTCTGATGACAGCTAGTCTATCAACATGACTATTTTACTCCCTTGGGCCTAATTGAATATTGAATGCATTGAAGTCTTCAAGTAAATACCATAACCTATGCCTATATGACTTAATAAAAGGTTTTTTTTCTATCAACCACATTCCTCACCTGATGCACAACCAATTCACTATCTCCATATACTTGCAAGTTCTCGATTCTTTTTCTCCTTGCTCATTGAAGGCCATAAATTAAACCTTCATACCCAATCACATTATAAGTATAACTAAAATTAAATAAGTATGAAGTATAATACTAATGTTTAAATGGGGAGACCAACATAACACCAACCCCTGCACCAACTTTACTTCTTGAACCATCAAAAAACATCTTTCAAAACTCATCATCTTCACCCTCTTCCTTGGTGAGTAGAGGTATTGATAGTCCTTCTTCATGTATACAATACACTCCTAGATCAGTTTCCTCCATGAGAGCATAAGTATCCTTCCCATAAGTATTAGTATCATATTCATCCAGAAACAAATTTACAATGTCCTTTGTTAGGAATTAAAAGAATTTAAACTAGATTTAATTCACCATAAAATCACATAACCATATTTTAAATGTGAAATCAAATTTAATTATGCAATAACATGCATCACAAAAATAATTCCTCAAATCATAGTTAAATGAAAGCATAAATGGAGATAAGAAAACAACAATAAAACCATAACACATATCTAGCATGGTTCACCCAATGTGGGCTACATCCACCAAGAAAGTCATCAATAAAATATGTAATCAAAATAAGATTACAAATAACCTCTCACAGAGATAGAATATCTCTTACAAAAAATGCTACACATATGCCATACTTCACTTTCGCCTACACTTACACAATACTACATCACAAGTTGCTATACCACACCCTATAAATAAACACCTCCACTTTTCAAAAATATTTGCACTTTGACTTTGTCTCTCAAAATCCACACCTTACAAAACTTCATATATGTGTAAATAAACTCATCACCCTAAATAATCACACCACACCTATATATATATATATATATATATATATATATATATATATATATATATATATATATATAATGAAATAAAATCCACTAAATAAGAAAAAACTTGCCATGTTTATCTAAGATAAGTAGTATCCACTATGTGACAACTCTCCTCCACCTAAGCAAGTTCATCCATAAGCCCACCTAAGGAGGAACTCACCATATTTATCTCTCCTCTTCCAAAATACATTTTACAAAGATATGTGATCACAACCAACTCCTTAAAACAAGGAAATCATTTCCTTTTCTAATAAACAACTAACTTCCTAAGATCAAGGAAGTCAACATGGAAAATAAACATCTAACTACTAACTCCACAAAACATGGAATACATAGAAAATAGAAATACAAGGAATATTCCAATCACATGTGGAGCAAGGTTTCACAAAAGGTGGAGTGGGGAAAAATGTGCTCCCCACATTTTTGAATCTCGATAAGCCCCCATAATGTACCCCCATGGTCATATGATAGCCCCAAAGGGATCCACACTCAACAATCTCCCACTTGGAGACTATTTCTCCTGAACAAAACCTATCACTACTCCATGACCATTAAAGCCAACCAAATATAAAGATAGTCTCAATTTCTCTAATGTGACCACCTTGGTCACCATATCCATAGGATTCTAAATAATATGAATATTCTCTAACTTCACCAAGTTCTCCTCCAAAGCTGTCCTGATGAAGTGATAATGTAACTGAATGTGTTTCATCTTTGAGTGGAAAGTAGAGTTCTTTGCCAAATGAATAACACTCTAAAAATGATTATGTAGTATCCCAACTTCATATTCATGCCCAAAATATATAAAAAATTCCTATAACCAAATCATCTCCTTGCTAGCCTCTATAGAAGCAACATACTCTGCCTCTGTGGTTGACAAAGCCACAACCTTCTATATCCTAGAAATCCAACTAACCACTGTATCTTCAATAGTAAATATATATCCTATCATACTTATCATACTATCAATATCCCATACCATATATAAGTCCACATAACCTTGAAAAGTGGTATCTGATCCACCGTAACATAATATAAAATCCTTGATTCTTATCAAATACTAAAGAATCCATTTCACTGCTTGCCAATGCTCATAACTAGGATCACTCATATACCTGCTCATAACTCCCACTGCCTGGGAAATATATATCCTAATACATGATGAGCTTAGAATATGGCTCATTATTGACATGTTATTTCCCTCAATTCATCTCTCTAAGGATATTATCTTATGCAAATCATAGATTGTTAGATAGCTATTATATGGAAAGTAGATATTTGTCTTGTTTATATTGAACCAAAGACAAAACCTTTACTTTATCATTAATGTCTAATACATAGCATGTTTTAGTGATTTTTATTGTGAAGAATGCTTAGGAAGAAGACACAACTGATGTATAGTGAAAGTTTAATTTTGATCTCCATCCAACATAACTATGAACTCACATAGAATGTTTCTATAGACTCCACGGGCTTGTTTTTATGGAATCCATAGGCTTGTTTCTATGGACTCTACAGGCTTGTTTCTATGGACTCTGTAGGCTTGTTTCTATGGAATTTATAGGATCATTCCTACCAAATCTACAAGGTCAATTTTGTGCATTATATAAAAATAAAGCTACAAATAGGGAAGCTGACGGCCAGATACGATGAGAGAGAATCGGCCAGATACGATGAGAGAGAATCATTCCAATTGGAGTCAAATGAGGAAAATACCCACCTACTATTTTATAGGATTTGCTTTTGAAAAAGTTGTATATATTTGAATATTAGGACTATTATAGGATAGTATATCTATTTCATCAGAATAATTGGATCTCTTGGAAATCCAATCTCCTATCTTTGAATGAGTGGATCGACCAAGGAATCCTAGTTATTTGCATCCTATTTTGAGTTGATTGTATTAGTATAAAAGGTAAGACTTTTATCATTGAAAATTATTAGATAATAGAAGAAAGATATATACAATCATATTACAGGTTTTAGCCATATTGTAATCATTTTAGTTTTATGAATTATCACTTCAATTTCTAGCATTGATTAATCTTTGTTCTAGAGTCTGAGAGGAGCAAGGGCCCACTCTCCTTGGAACCAAGAATTATGTACGGTACTTATGTTATGTTCTATTAACCTTTTTTTATAACTAATTAGAATCTTGTTAATGTTTGCATTCATTCATAAAAACATTGAAACAAATTCACAGTTTAAAAAGCATTTTCTTATTCCAAAGTCATTTCCTTTCCAAGCAAAGTGTGTTTTCTTTTAAAGAAAACATGTGAAGTAAATCTCCTTTTCTAGTTAAACATCTCCATTTCCATGCAAATGTAAATAGGAGTGTGATTTTAATTTAAGGCAAAAGAGTGGATTTATTTGATTAAATAGTTACATCTTTTCTTTTTTAGCAAAAGAGTGAATCAAATAGTTTAAGATACATTTCTTTCTTTAGTCAAAGTTAGAATAGGACCATCAAACACCCCCATAAGCAGACTTCTAGATCTACCATCCTACACCTTACTGGAGACATCTTTGGACATAAGCCCTAGTTGATAAAACATCAATTGAACATTGATTAAATGAAGAGTTAAATGACACTCATCATTTTTGGCACCGTTTACAAGGAAACAATGTGTTAGTAAGGTAGTAATTATTGGTCTAGAGTGAAAAATAGAATATTTTTGTAAAAACCATAAAATCCCAAAAATAATTCAATAAATTAATGTACCATCCTAGAGACTCTAAAAGATGATTCATCCCAAAATTTTCACCAAGAATACAAGTTGAAACTCCTTTGACATCTCTGAGTAGTGAACCAGAAGTTATGAATAAAACCTATCTATAAGAATCTTTAGAAACTTGGATAAAAACCAAGCCATTACCACAAGTAAGCCCCATAGGATAAATTACTTAGGAATAATCTCTTACAAGGAAGACATTATTTATAAATTTCCAAGGATTTAGAAGAAGCATTTCAAAGATCTATAGCTAAAGAAAAATTTGAGAACTTTGAACAACCCATAACTGATACCACAAATATTCAGTGGGAAGATCATCCCAACTTTGAAATATCAGAAGAAGAAGAAAATATGGCTCTCCAACCAAATCAACAACTTGCACAATTAGGAAGGACTTTTTCCTTTCCTATTGTTGTAGATCTTAATGATCAAACCCCCATGAAAAATATTTCACCAGCTAATCTAACAAATTTTTGGGAAAGATTTATAGAAGATCCTGATCAATTCTTGTTTGAATTTAAGGTGCTATGTCAAATGTATGATTACACAACTAATAGCCAGAAATTAAAACTATTTTCCTCTAAACTTAAAGATGCAGCTATGAGATGGTTCATGGGTTTACCTAGAAATTCTATTAGAACATGGGATGATATGGAGATAGAATTCTTGAATAAGTACCAAGATTACTACCGAATACAAGAAAGAAAAGAGGATTTCTTCAAAATCAAACAAAATGAGGATGAATCTTTAGAGGATTATTTGGATAGATTGATGTTCACTCATAAAAATAGTAATTATCCACTCACTAAAGAAGTTCAGAAATTAGTTTTTTTAAAAGGGTTGGATGAAGATACTAGAGATGCCTTAAATCTGATGGGAGGTGGAGATATAAATAAGTTGGATTTTGATCAGATTTTTGAGCTTTGTACCAACTACTCTCGAACAAAACCTATAATTAAGAGAGGAAGGTTTTGGAAATATAATGAAGTGGGTAAGCTAATAGAAGAATTTTCAAATCTAAAGATGGATATTTTGGTTACACTAAATAGTACTTTAGATGGCATTAAATCTAAAACAAATACAATAGAATGCTTAGCAATTTACTATTGTAAGTGCTGACAAAAACATGCCCTTAAAGTCTATCCCTAGATAAAACCAATGTTTCATCATGTGGGATCTGTGATGTAACATATCATGATACCAAACAATGCACCCTTATACCTATTTTAAAAAATCAAATGAAAACTTAAGTCCAATCCATTGAAGAAGTAAATTATATTTAGAGACAAAACTTTGCCCTACAAAACTAGGCTCAAAGATAGTTTAATGCAAGAAACCCAGTTAATCTATGGATGACACCATATAATGTTTCAGTTCTTTCACCTTTTTGGAATCAACCCCAAATTATATCAATCCAAAATCTATGGGTAGGACAAGAATATATGCCAACACTCCCATGGATGGTGTCACAACCATAACAACAATGGGTACCACAACAATAATGGATGACACAACAATATTAATAATGGAATTTGTAGTAGAACCCACAACAAAAATTCACCCAATCAAGAAGGCCACATTAATAGTAAACTATAATGCCACCCCTAGTTATTCAGTAACAAAGACAAATCAATCAACCTTCAATGCCTACACAACCAATAGAAAATCCAAAAAATAAACATATAGCACCTATTCATGTTAATGAATAGGAAGAGACAATGAATCTTAGAGCTATTGATTATTCAAACATTCATTTAAGATAAGGGAAAAATATACAAAAACCTCTAGTTCTCATTTCTAAGATACCTGATGAAAAATAAAAAATAGAATCATCTCAATTAAACACTAGAGAAGTAGAAATCAAAATGAGCCCTGAAGCAAACAAAGAAAAAACTACTACACCAGTAGTTCCTTTTCTCAAAAGATTAAGAGAAATTGATATTAAAACAAAATCAAACTTGGTCCATGAGTTGTAAAAGATCAATATTGAGGTACCCCTAATACAAGCTATTAGAGATATACCTAAATTGAATAAGATCATCAAAAACCTTTGTATCAAGACACCTGGGAAGAAAGAAAAATATCTAGGGACAATTCATGTTGATGGAAAAGTTGCTGATTTATTAGCAGGAAAACTATTAGTTCCAAAATATGCAAATCCAAGAAGCCCAGTGAGCACAATCACAATTGGAGGTAAATAAATTCCTAATGTCTTAGTAGATTTGGGAGCAGTAATTAATGTTATGACAAATGATACTCTCTATACATGATCTCTTATGCGAATGTAGCCCACAAATACCATTCTTGAAATGGTAGACCAATCTGTAACTAAATCAGAAGGGACTATAGAAAATGTTGAAATATTAATAGTCTTGAGAATATCTAGTAGATTTCATGGTCTTTTAACCTAAAACAAAGAATCTAGGATATCTCATAATCCTAGGTAGACCATGGTTGGCTACTGTAGTAACATTAATTGATTGTAGGTCAAGAGACATGACCATTTCTAATGGGTTAAAATCCAAATGCATCTCTTTGTATCCTCTTGAAAAACCATCAACAAATCACATACAAGAACTTTGGGTGGACAAATCAGACAATACATCAAATAATATTTTCTCCTTAGCTATGATCAAAGTTAAAAAATACTTGGAAGAATTGAATGGAGACATATACCTAGAATCTATAGACTCTATCAATCTGAAAGCTATGGACTCTGCTAGTCCAGAATCTACAGAATTTAATAGTCCAAAAACTATAGAGTACCTCAGTTTAGGATTCTTAGGTCAGATAGAATATTATGAAACCTCCACTTCTATTTTTTCCTCACTATATGATCATGGATTCATTCATGAAATTGTGTGGAAATTGGTAGAACAATAATAAACTCATTTTTTAGATACATTCTATTGTTCTTTAGCAAGACTGATTCCTCTTGAAAAAGAGTTTGTTGATAATGTAACCATGTTTTATAATCTACTTCCTCATCCGTGTCTTCTAAACTGATTGATTAGTGAATTCAAGAAAATAGAATCCAACTACCCAAGCACAAAACCAATCATGGTATCACCTAGAAATATTTTGAACATCAATAGTTGGTTAACAAATGAAGAGGAAGATCAACTCTTTGAAGTACTAGAAAGACATACCAAGGCTTATGCTTGAGATTATATTGATATGAAGGGAATTCACCCTAGTATATGCACTCATCACATTTACATAGAATCTATCAAACTGGTCAGATAACCATAAAGAAGAATAAACCTAGCATTAAAAAAATAGTCAAAATAGAGATCCAAAAATTGCTGAAAGTTGGGTTTATTTACCCCATCTTAGATAGCTAGTGGGTTTCACCCCTAGTAATTATGCCCAAGAAAAATATAAAATTAAGGGTATGTGTAGATTATAGAAAACTAAACAAAGCAACTCTAAGAGATTATTTTCCTCTACCTTTCATTAATCAAGTTCTTGACAACTTGGCAGGAAAGAGATATTTTTCTTTCCTAGATGGGTTTAGTGGGTATAACTAGATAATAGTGGCAGCTAAAGATCAACATAAAACCACACTTATCTACCCTTGAGGAAATTTCACTTACCGAATACTCCCATTTGGACTCTGTAATGCTCCAACAACCTTCTAAAGAGCAGTTTTGACAATATTCTTTTACCTTACAAATGATTGTGTTGAAGTATATATGGATGATTTTACCATTCATGGTGGAACTTATGAAGAGGATCTTACCAATTTGGAAAGAGTATTGATCAAATGTGAAGAAAATAAATTATCTTTGAGCCATGAGAAATGTTTGTTGATGATGGATGAAGGAATAGTGTTGGGACACCATATTTCTACAAAAGGCATTCAAATATATCCAAAGAAGGTTGAAATAATCTCCAATTTATCCATCCCATAAATACAAATTGAAATTAAGAGTTTTTTGGGACATGCTGGTTATTATAAATGCTTCATAGATAATTTTAGCCAAATAGTTGCCCCTATGTCTACCTTGCTTACAAAATATAGTACATTTGAATAAAGTGATAGTTGCCAGTAGGCCTTTGAGACCATCAAAGCTAAACTCATTACTACTCCAGTATTGAGAGGGCCAGATTGGACTCAACCATTCCATATATACATAAATGCTTCTATGACAATAATAGGAGCAGTCCTTGGACAAAAAGATGAAGAGGATAAAATGTATGCTATATATTATATTAGTAAAAACATGACACCTATTGAAAGAAACTACACCACAATTGAGAGGGAATTCTTAGCTATAGTCTATGAAATTAAAAAATTTAGATAATACATAACAAGCTACAAGGTATTTATCTATACAGACCATTTAACTATTAGATACCTTACCAACAAATCAATTGTGGGAGGTAGGATTATTAGATGGTTATTTCTCTTATAAAAATTTGATGTTACTATTATATATAAACTAGGGAAGTCTAATGTGGTTGCTGATTTATTGTCAAGAATGAACACTACAAGTGAAGAAGAACCAGTAGAAGATGACTTTCTAGATGAACAACTATTTTCTATTTCATCAAAATCTCTATGGTTTGTTGATATAGATAATTACCTCACTATAGGGAAGTTTTCTCTACAATTTTCACAAAAAGAAAATAAATGTTTAATCAAATAAATTTCTTCTTTTAAATGGATTAATGGAATGCTATTTAAACTTAGACCTGACCATGTATTTCATAGGTGTGTGACAAATTTTGAAGCTTATGATATCATTAGAGCTTGTCATGATGAAATAGAAGGAGGTCATTACTTAGCTCAAAGAACAATACATAAAATATTAGGAGTATGATATTTTTGGCCTCACCTTCATTAGAAAGTAAAAAGATATGTCAAACACTATAATGCTTGTCAGAGAATTGGACAACCTACTCTTTCAACAGAGATGCCTCTATATCCTCATCCTCAATTGGTTCTAGAACCATTTGAGAAATGGGGAATTGATTTTATAGGTCCTATGGATCCTCCTTCTAGAGGAAAAGAATATCTCCCAGTATGTATAGAATATATGACCAAGTGGGTAGAAGTGGAAGTATTAACTCATGCAAGAGAAGAGATAGTAGCTGATTTTTTATATTTCAAAATCATGCGAAGATTTGGTGCTCCAAGGGAGATAGTCTCAGATCAAGGACCACAGTTCATGTCAAACATGATAAAGCACTTCATGTAAGTATATCAAACTCAACATAGAAAAATATCTCCATACCATCCACAGGCTAATGGACAAGTTGAAGTCACCAACAGAGAATTGAAAACTATTTTAACAAAGGTTGTTAATTCTAGCAGAAAGAATTGGGCGGATAAGGTACTAAAAGCTATTTGGTCCTACAATACTACTTGGAAAACAATAACTAGATTTTCACCTTATGAATTGGTTTATGGTAAGAAGCCCTTATTCTCTATTGAATTTGAATTATAAACTTTGAAAACAACTGTAGAAGTAGGAATTGAATTAGAAGAAATACATAAAGAAAGACTCTTACAGCTTAATCAACTTGATGAGATGAGGATGGAAGCACTACAAAGAATTGAATTGGTACAACATCAAAAAAAGTTTGGTATGATTCACATATCAAGCAATGGAAGTTTTAGAAAGGGGATTGGGCACTGCTGTTTGATTCCAAATTTTAACAGTTTAAAGGAAAACTATAAATAAGGTGGTTAGGACCTTATCAAATTAAGGAGGTATTTGAAAATGGTTTTGTTAAGCTAATAAATATTGATGATAGTAGAAGAGCTCTACTAGTTAATGGACATAGATTGAAACTTTATCAGAAACCACTTAATAAAGAAGATTTTTTTCAAAAGGTAAAAGATCAAGTAGCCTTTCTAGAGGACTCTGCTTCTTTTAGAGAACCTGCTCCTTGATAATCTAGTATTCAATATTATATATATAATAAAAATCCTTCTAGGGATACTATTGACAATGTATGCCAGAAAATCAGCTTGCTGGTTGGTTATGCATTGCAAAAAGATTTTGGCTAGAAAACCAGCAATGGCTAGCCAAAAGGTAAAAACAAAAAAAGAGAATCTCCTTGTCACTGTGATTGGTATTCTCCATGTAATAAAATTTATTTTTTGAAAACCTGTTGACTAATCCATGCAAACTTATTTATGTAGGACAAATGGCGAGCAAAACATAAATCTAAGGTCAAAAGTAAGTGAGACATATATTCTATTTATCTATGTTTAGTTAACTAATTATCTTTGATTTAATTAAGACTTACTCTAAGGAGATGACCCAAACTTGAGCCTTCCAAAATGGAATGACATGACACATACCATAATGAAGAAGCATGCAAATGAGCCACCAAAGGTGTATGGATAAGTGTGTAGCTTTGGTACAATCAATTGCATCATCAATAATGATAATGATGGGACATCATAAAAGGGGTTTTAAATGAAGTGATAAATCATTGTCACCATCAAAGTACCATGTCATCATTTCAACCAATTTGTAATAATTTGATAAAATGACTAGCATACTCTGTAGAAATGTGTGGCACTAAATTGTATCAAGTAATCATATTATACTATGGACTCATGTAGCTATGGAGTTTCACACAAACCATTTCATTTCTACTAATTTCAATAGACACTGGTCTATAGATCCTCAATGATTGTTGCCTATCAATCCTCAATTATTATTGCCTACAAATTTCAATAGAAGCTGGTCTAAACCTTAATCTGAGTTAAATAAATATAGTTATCTAAAAATATGAGTAGAAATGGGACAAAAAATGAGATCAAATCTAAAGAATGCAACAAAGTTTCACAAAGACAGAGCTTCTGTGGTAGTGTTTAGAGCAAATAACTAGCTACCTTTCATTGAAAAGTTTCAAAGTTTCCATGAAACAATGGTAAGAGAATTTATAACTAATCTCACCCCTAAATTTACTTCTTGAACCTTGGAAATTTGTATCCAAGTGGGTACTTAAATATATCATTTGTGAGGGGCAACACAGTTTTTTAGGAGGAGATGCCATGAAAATGTTAATACACCTTAAGCATGGGAGACAAAACCCTCATTATAAGATTAACCTCTCATATTTCTTATATGGTGCCCTTCAAATTATGACTACAACTCCTAATGTTGCTCTTAGGCATCATGGCCTTATTCACCTAATTATCCAACATCACTTCCTTTAGCAAGGACAAGAGGTCTGGGAGGAATTTTAGAACAGTGTAACACAATAAATTCTAAATTTGCCTACATAATAAACTCCAAATTTACCATAGGAAAATTCATCTCCACATGCTACATCAGTTGAGAAAATAACTCCACATAAAAAATCACAGACTGTAGTCTCAATAGAAATCCCTTATTCTTCTTCTTCAAGAATAATCACAAGGTCTCAAATCCCTATAGTTTCAAGGTCCCCACAAAAACCTCAATAATCTATAGTGCAACCAATTCCATTATCAAGAAGAAGAAAATTGAAATGAAAGGTTGATATAGAAATTGAGAAGATCAAGGGTTTGATGGTTGAAAAGGAAAGACAACCGAGTGTAGCTCAGAGAGTGACCAAAAGAAGGAGAAGGATAATTCTAATAGATGAAGATGAACAAAAGGCTTTAAAAATTCTAAATAGTCTTAAAATGGTATCTCATTCCCCTATACATCAACATATCCCTACAACTGTAGACATTGAAGAAACTTATTTTGAAAGGAACTCTCCAATCCTAATAGAGGAGCCAATTCTAGAAGAAGAGCCAATCATGGTAGAGGAATCAAGTATGGTAGGAAAACCACATGTTTTAGTTGAAATTGCAATAAATAAAGGAAAAAATGTATGCATAAATGAGAAAGGTGAGTCCTCTAATCTAAATGATCCTATTATGCAGTTAACCTTGAAGCTTTCTCAAGCTCAAGCTCTAGAGCAACAACAAATATTTGACATTGCTAACTTGATCAATCAATTATAGAATAATGATCATTTCAACTTGTTGTTGGTACAAAAATTGGACACAACATTTGCCAATCATGCAACAGAAGTTCATATATTAGAAGAAATAATAAAGAAAAATGAAAGAGAATAAATAGACCTCTGAATATATGTAGAAAATCTAAAAAAGGAGAATAGGATATTGTAGAGTTTGGTAAACTCTTCCAAAACACCTTCTAATGTTGCACCTTCTCCTCCTAAGGTATTTGTTGACTGAAGTTGTCAAACAAGTTGTTCAAGTATTCCTACCTTGCAAATGCTAAATCAAATTAAAGAAGAATATTCCATACTTAAACAAAAAAAAGTTGCAACTTCTTCAAACAAAATATTTGAAAATGAAAAGAAATAATTAGAAGCTAAGGTCCAAGATTTAAAAGAAAATTTGCAAGATATATTCAAATTAGGAGAATCTTTTTTGGCATGTAGGATCCTTCTCCTGCATATACTTTATTTTTATTTGAACAATTTTACAGGTGGTAGCTTTTGAGGATCTCTTGTCATCTTCCTTATAAGATTTCATAGCCAACAACATTTCTAGAAATTTTCTATAGTTCTGAACTTGATCAACATGATTTACTTTATGATTTTTATTTGCATGATTTGATCATAGGAGACCATGAGCATAATAAGTTCTTAATAAAACTTAATGTAGGAGAAGTTCAACTAAGGGCATTACATTATACATTAAAAAATAAACTAGCATGGAAAATCAAATTTGAGGAGTATACAAATCATGCTAAGACTACAAGATTGTGTATCAGACCAGCCTTTCCTATCCCCAGATTGATCAAATAGAATTTTAACTATGCTTTTTTAAGTGATGAAGTTAAAATACATTATTTACAAGCTTTATATGACTGTACTATTTCTTTTGACTTGTTTTCAAGATAGGGTTTTGATTTAGTGGTGACTGCAAGTGTGCACAGGTGGGACCAACTTTTAGTGCCTCTTAAAAGATGAGAGGTCTGGTCTCCAAATAACTTAAGATGGAGTATGAGGAGAGATTACTCAATTTTAAAATTTTAAGAGAGGTAATAAACTCTAGAGGAGAAAAGAAATGGATTGGCATGAGATATAGACCCCCTTTATTGATCATATCTATTCTAAGATGGCAGATTTGGGCTCTACAATCAAAGGAGCAATTCAATATATGGAAACAAATGATTCAAGAACATCAGGGGTTTACTAGTAATTTAGACAAACATAGAACAAATGAATTTGATGAATATGATTTGAGTTAAAGTGTGGAAATTAGATGTTACAGCTATGAATGTCAATGAATGTTTGTAATGGGACTTGCAAAAGGTAAACCCTGGGGGAGATGATGAGCTCATGATATAGCTCATTATTGACATGTTATTTCGCTCAATTCATCTCTCTAAGAATACTATCTTATGAAAATCATAGATTATTAGATAACTATTACATGGAAAGTAGATATTTATCTTGTTTATATTTAACCAAAGACTAAACCTTTACTTTGTCATTAATATCTAATACATAGCATGTTTTAGTGATTTTTGTTGTGAAGAATTCTCAAGAAGAAGACACAGGTGATGTATAGTGAAAGTTAAATTTTGATCTCTATCCAATAGAACTAAAAACTCATACATAATGTTTCTATGGACTCCATATTCTTGTTTCTATGGACTTTTTAGGTTTGTTTCTACAGACTCTACATGCTTATTTCTACAGACTCTATAGGCTTATTTCTATGAACTCTGTAGGCTTGTTTATATGAACTCCGTAGGCTCATTCCTACCAACTCTACAAGGTCAATTCCATATATTCTATAAAGATAAATCTACAAATAGGGAAGCTATCAACTAGATAAGATGAGAGAGAATCATTCTAGCTGGAGTCAAATGAGGAAAATATCCATCTGATATTTTGTAGGATTTGCTTTTGATAAAGTTGTATATATTTGGATATTAGGACTATTATAGGATAGTATATCTATTTCATTAGAATAATTGGATATCTTGGAAATCCAATCTCCTATCTTTGGATGAGTGGATCGACTCAAGAATCCTATTTATTTGCATCCTATTTTGAGTTGATTGTATTAGTATAAAATGTAAGAATTTTGTCATTAAAAATTATTAGAGAATAGAGGAAAGATACGACAGGTTTTAACCAGATTGTAATCATTTTAATTTTATAAATTATCACTTCAATTTCTAACATTGATTAATCTTTGTTCCTGAGTCTGAGAGGAGCAAGGGCCCACTCTCTTTGAAACTAAGAATTGTATATGGTACTTATGTTATGTTCTATTAAACTTTTATTACAACTAACTAGAATCTTGTTAATGTTTGAATTCATTCATAAAAACATCGAAACAAATTCATAATTTAAAAGGCATTTCCTTATTCCAAAGTCATTTCCTTTCCAAGCAAAGTGTGTTGTCTTTTAAAGCAAATGTGTGAATCAAATATCCTTTTCTAGTTAAACATCTCCATTTTCATGCAAGCGTAAATAGGAGTGTGATTTTACTTTAAAGAAAAAGAGTGGATTCATTTGATTAAATAGTTACATCTTTTCCTTTTTAGCAAAAGAGTGAATCAAATAGTTTAAGATACATTTATTTCTTTAGTCAAAGTTAGAATAGGACCATCAAACACCCCTATAAGCAAATTTATAGATCTACCATTCTACACCTTATTATAGATAGCTTTGGACACCAGCCTTGGTTGATAAGACATAAATTGAACATTGATTAAATGAAGTGTTAAATGACACTCATCAATACAAACCATGGTGTACATCAGTCTACCAACTACTGATGAGTAAGGTATCTTAGATATCTTAAGATTTTTAGCTTCCATCTTGGGATACTACTCCTTTGATAATCTAAAGTGACCTACCAAAGGAGTACCAATGAATTTAACATCCAACATGCTAAAACTTTCCAAGACTTTCTTCACATACTATGATTGAGATAAAATTAGCTTCTTCTCCTTCTTGTCATGAGTAATCCTCCATACCAAGGATTTGCTTCATGACACCCAAACACTTCATAGAAAAGGAGTCACTAAGCTATTTATTGAGTATATAAATATGCTGTATGTTCTTTCTTACAACTAAAATGTCATCCAAATACAAACATAATATAATAAAAGAATGGTCATCAAAATGTTTGATGTATAAATAATGGTCAGAATTACACTTTTGATAACCTTGTTCCAACATAAAACAATCAAATTTCTTCTACCATTTCTATGGATCTTGTTTCAGGATATACAAGCTCTTCTTTAGTCTGTAAACATAGTTATCCTTCCCTTTAACCTCATATCCCTATGGCTACTTCATACACAACTCTACATCTAAATCACCATGAAGAAAAGTAGTTTTCACATCTAACTATTCTTAGTGCAAATCCTCAACTACAACTAAACCAAGAACAATCCTAATATAAGTCTTTTTTATAATAGGAGAAAAAATCTCATCAAAATCAATACCTAATTTTTATGCAAACTCATTGACCACCATCCTAGCCTTATACCTTTTTCTCCCTTTATCTTCTTCTTTTATTTTGAACATATACTTGTTTAGAAATGCACTTTTTCCCTTGGGTAGCCTTACCAAATACCACATTTGGTTCTCCATGAGAGATCTATGCTCCTCATCCATGGCTTGCTGCCACTTCATCCTGACATCTACCACGTACATTGGTTCCTCATAACACTTTGGTTCTCCATTGTTAGTGAGTAACAAATAATTTAAAGAAGGAGAAAAATGTTTAGATGCTATTCTTACCCTAGAATACCTTATTACCATAGGAGTTTTGGGTCCTTATGTAGAAGGTTCCTAAACTGATTCATTAGATACTTTTCTATCCAAAATGTCATCCAACACTATGTACTCTTTATGTTCCTATTCCTATTCTGGAAACTAATTCGTATGCATGACTTTTTCATTAAAGACTACATCTCTAGACCAAAATATTTTCTTATCTTTGATGCTCCATAAATGGAAACCAAATTCATCCTCACTATAACCATCAAATGTGTTTTTTTCTGATTTTACCTCTAACTTGGTCCTATCATCTTTCTTGATGAGAGCAAAAGGATCTCTTGTAAAGAATTTAAGAAAAGAGTAATCAAAATTCTTACCAAACCAAGCTTATTTAGGGATGCCTCCATTTAAAGGCATAGAAGGTCTTCTGTTAATCAGATATACTACCATGTTAACTGCTTCTATCCAAAACTATAAAGGCAACCTTGCATGTAACCTCATGCTCTTATACATTTTATTATTGTTCTATTCATCCTATTAGATACCCCATTATACTGTGGAGTTCCTAAAACCATCATTTACCTATGGATTCTATTGTTAGAACAATAATCAAAGAAAATATTACTACAATACTCACCTTTATTATATGATCTGAGATATTTCAACTTGAGACCTATTTCATTCTCAACTAAGGCTTTCCAATTCTTAAAAGTGTCAAATACATTAGGTTTATTTTTAATACAATAAACCCAAAATTTCCTAGTTACATCATCAATAAAATTGACATAATAATTAGAACCACCAATAGAAGATACTTGAGTTGGTCCCCATACATCTGAATGTACCAACTCTAACTTGTGTTCTTTCTTTGTGGGTCTAACCTTTAAGAACTTAACCCACTTATATTTCCCATACATAAAATCCTCACATAAGTTTATATCCATGTCTTTTAATCCAAGAAACTTGTATTTTAAGATCTCCATGCCCTTATGGCTCATATGACCGAGCCTATGGTGCCACATAGTTGCATCTCCATCTGTAGCAACTAAATCACAATAATCAACATGACTAGTCAAATACAAAGTACCAATTTTTTTACCTCTCAAAACCACAAGAGCACATTTGGTAACTTTCCAAGAATCTGTAGTAAACATTATGAACATTCCTCATTACCTAATTTCCCCACTAAAACTAAATTCCATCTCAACATAGGCATGTGTCTGACATCCTTAAGTAGTCATGTGTTCCCATTCTAAATTTTCACATGAACACATCCTTTCCCTACTATCTCACATGGTTCATCATCACCAAGATAAATATGTCCTAAATTCTCTTGAACATAATCAGTAAAATAATGCCTATGTGGGGTGGCATGAAAAGAAGCCCCTGAATCTAATACCCAAGGCTCAAAAAACCTATCCATAGAAAGAATTAAGGTATCCTGACATGATTTAAGTGATGTCACATTTACCTCATTTGTTTCCTCCTTATTGGAATTATTATCTTGAAGTGACCAATAATCCTTATTTAAGTGTCCACTCTTCCCACAATGCCAACATATTATCTTGGATCTAGATCTACCCTTTGACTTTCCATAGTTGCCTTTGTTGTTGTCTTTTTGCCTCTCTCTAGTATCAATAGACAAAGCATTACTTGAAGATGGTTCACCAATGATTTTCTTTCACATTTCCTTGATAAGAATCGCACCTACAACACCTCAAAATTCAAGATTCCCTTGGTAGGGACTGCATTACCCATAACCATAACCAAGTTATCCCAATTATTAGGTAAAGAACACAAGATTAAAAAAGCTCTAACTTCATTATCAAACTTAATTCCAATAGAGTTGAACATACTTAAAACCATATCAAAATTATTTAAATGGTTAACAATAGAACCATTCTTAGACATTTTCATATTAACCAATCTTTTCATAAGAAAAAAATTATTTGAAGTAGAGGGTTTCTCATACAACTTTCCAATTTTATCCATGAGATCTTTTGTAGTTTTCTTATCTAAAATGTTAAATGCAATAGAAGATGCAAGGTATAACCATATGCCTCCCAATTCCTTCCTATCAAGTAATGACCAATTCGTGTCACTCATACTTACATGTTGTTCTCCTTTCCCCTCTAAGGGGAGAAGAAACTCCTGATACAAGTAATCTTCCATTTGCATTTTACACAAACCAAAATTTTTACCATCAAATTTCTCAACCCTGAATTTGATCTCTTCTCTCATATCTCCCACTCAAGCTAATAACCCTTCCAATGATTTACAACTTCAACAAAAAACACAACCAAACCTCTTATACTAGTTCTTAGAAATTAAAATAATTTAAACCAGATTTAATTCACCATAAAACCACATAACTATATTTTAAATGTGAAATCATATTTAATTATGCACTAACATGCATCTTAGAAATAATTCTCAAATCATAATTAAATGAAAGTATAAATAGAGTGAACAAAATAAAAATAAACCCATAACACATATCTATTATGGTTCACTTAATGTGGGCTACATCCACCAAGAAAGTCCTCAATAAAATTTGTAATCAAAACAAGATTACAAAGAACCTCTCACAAAGATAGAATATGTCCTACATAAAATGCTACATATATGATATGCTACACTTTCACCTATTATTATACAATATTTTACCACAAGATGCTATACCTACACTTTGCAAAAATATCTACACTTTAAATTTATCTCTCAAAAGCCACACCCTATAAAAATTCACTTGTGTAAATAAACTCATCACCTTGAATAGTCAAACCATACCTATATATATATATATATATATATATATATATATATATATATATATATATATATATAATGAAGGAACATAGAGAAAACAAGGAAAAACTCACCATTATTATCCAAGATAAGAATTATCCACTATGTAACAACTCTCCTCCACCTAAGCAAGCTCATCCATAAGCCCACCTAAGGAGGAACTTGCCATGTTTATCTCTCCTCTTCCAAAAAGAACATTTTCTAAAGACATGTGATCACAACCAAATCCTTGAAACAAGGAAGTCATTACATTTTCCAATAAAAAACTAACTCCATAAGATCAAGGAAGTCAACATGGAAAATAGGCATCTAACAACTAACTTCATAAAACATGGAATACATAGAAATTATAAATATAAGGAATATTCTACTCATATGTGAAGCAAGGTTCCACAAAAGGTGGAGTGGGGAAAAATGTCCTCCCCATAGTTTTGGAGCTCTCTAATCCCCCAAAATATACCTCCATGATCATGTGATATCCCCAAAGGGCTCCACACTCAACACGCTCAAGCTTGGAGGAAATGCCATCATCTAGAATATAACCCTTTTCTTTATGAACAACACAATTCAAATTAAAACTTATCTCCCTATAAGGTTCAACGTGAAACCTTGAAATGGGTTGTGTCCAAATTATTAGCTTGGACCCATATCTTGTTTTAAATGCTAATAAAGACTATTCAACTGAGAGGTATGTTAGGTTGTGGAGCTAAAAGCTTCACTAATGCAGACATGGAGGAGGTTGCAGAAGAGTTGCAGAGTGCCACAGACACCGGCGTCGGTCTGGCCAACTGACGTCGGTAGGATAAGGCAAGAAGGCAACTGACGTCGGTCATATATCGGCTGGCATCGACGACCCCCAGGAAGACAGGGACCGATGTCGATCGCCTGTGTGGTTCGACTACGAGTATATTACGAGCAATTAGCTAACGAACCAAGTGTTTGCATGATGAGAGCTAATTTTAGACTGGGAGCTATGGATCTAATTATTGTAATTAGATGTCTAATTATTGTTTGGATGAGATCTATTTAATAGACTCATGGTTGTATTGGAAACTTGTGCTAGAGAGTGAGAGAGCAATATTATAAGCTCCTTCTGTGTGTGAGGTGAGTTATGGTGTGTTCCTCCTAGTACCACAGTACCAGGTGTGGGTGCTGGATTGGAGAATCAGCAAGGTTCTTCATGTATGTATGATCTTGGTCATCAGGTGAGCATGGCCTTTATAGGAGATCTGCATGGTAAGTAAGATCGTTGATCTGTAGGTGTATGTGTGTGCAAGGTCAAGGTTCATAGGTGTGCAGAACTAGGTTGATTTGCAAGTGTGCAAGATCAGATAGGATAGCAACACAATAGGGAGCAGAATCAGGCAGGATCTACTTGGAGTACAGGTGTGTACTTGGATAGAGCAAAGAGGAAGGCAAGGGAGTTCCTTCCATAAGTAAGGTTTGTTGAGGTGTAGGTTATTGCAGGTTCAGAGGAGATCTACTTGAAGTACGACTGTGTACTTGTGGAGTGCATGGAGCACTTGTGGTGTGCATGGAGCACGGGTATAAGGTGAACACCAACTCTGTGTTTGAGTTGTGTGTTGGGACCTGAGAGAGAGAGCTTTGAGGAGAGAATTACTGTTCACTTGAGGTGTGGGAAGCCTCTGAAGAGGTGGTGGAGAAGAAGTGGCATCTTCTTTATTTTATTTTTTTTCTTCAAGAGTTTTAATACAAGTTGTGTATTGTCTCTCATATCATGTGTTATTTCTGAATTCTAGTTACTTGTGATTCTGGTTAATTCTGCATATTAAGTTGCTTGGTTTGGTAATCAATTATGTGCTTTTGGTGTTTCATATGTTCCTGACAAGTGGTATCAGAGCCAAGGTTGCAGGAAGAAGGTTTTGTGTTTGGTTACAGGTCACTCTCAGGGGTCTCTGATTGAGTGGGAGTAGAGCAATGGAAGATGAAAGTAAGCTAAGAATGGAGGAGTTGAAAAGCACAGATGGTCACTTACGGTCCCATGGAAAGAAAGAGAAGGTAAAAGAATATTGTTGGTTGGTAGCAGATCAACATGAAGGAACTAAAGATGCAGATGTTGCAGGTTTTGTTGCATATGATGCTCTGGGATGTTTCTTGGATAAAGTTGAATCTTGGATAAAAGATTCGGTTACCTCTTTCCATGCAGCCCCAGGTAGAGGAGCTGGTGAGCCTTGCCAAAGAATTGGCAAAGGGGAAGTGAAGCTTAAATTGCAGGCGACCAACACACAGGTGTTGATGAAGGTCAGGCAGGTCCCAGGTTTGGAGATATGGCTAATTTCTTTAGAAAGATTGGGTGATGAGAGATGCACAAGAACTCTCACAGCGGATGCACTTGAATTAGCTGGTGGTAAGAAAATAGGTACACTTTATCTACTTGTTTATATTACTGATTCTTCTTCTGTTATAGAGACGTGGCTTCGTAGGCTTGGTCACATGAGCAGGAAGGAGATGCATGTTCTTAAGCAGAAGATAGATATATTTGACAGGCTTAAGAACTGGAAAGCCTTGGTGTTTATGGAGGAGATGGTAGACAGAAACCAGTGGATGGTGCTAGATACTTCTGAGCAGAGTAGTTTGGACATGGGTTTTGATTCAAAGGAGCTCACGGGTAAAAAGTCATCACTCACAGGCGAACACAAGTACCGACGTCAGTCAGGAGGAATCAGCGTCGAACAGACAGGTGCCGATGTCGGTCACGTGCAGACTGAAGCTGGTGATGTCAGGCAGGGTAAGACCAACATCGATCAAGAAAATTGATGTCGGTAGTAGGTAAGACCGATGTCAGTCAAGAGGACCGACATCGGCAATAGGGACACCGATGTCGGTAGGGTTGGTAGTCAGGGACAGACACATGGGAACTGACATCGATCGGATGTAGACTGTGGAGTGACTGAGGTCGGTCACTATAATGGATTTTGGGTGGACAGTACGCTGTCAAGGAGTCTCAAACACCCATATGGAGGAATGAAGATGTAAGTAAGCCTCAAATTCATTGTTCCTCTTCTTTATACTCGTTGCTAATTGTAGAGCAGGAAGGATCCAGGAAATAGGTGGGAGCATGGTAGGGATATGATGTAGAACCAAATGGGAGTTTTTGGTAGGGTTTCCAGCTGGTGCAAAAGCACATAGATGAATGGATTCCTTAGTTAAAGAATAGAGTGAACGGACACGTGAGACGAAAGACCAGGCATATGGTCTTGAGGGAGCTGCAGGACAGTGGGGCAGGACTGACAGGTGGTACCAGGTGGATGACAAAGTAGGGCTTTAGTCAATGTCAGTATAACCATTGTGTTTGTCTTACCAGGTGGATGATGGTTGCAACATTATCCTATTGCTGTATGTGGAGGATGAACTTGGTATAGGTTCAGACATACAGGGTTTTGCTGAGCTAAGGGTAAGGTTAGTTCAGTGGCATGTCATGAGGAGTTTGGAGCAGCAAAATTCTTTGACATGGGAGACATGGAGATCACAGGTTGATTTTGTCTCCAGTGGGAGCTGATGTGAATCAGGTGTTGGTGAGGTTCAGGATGCAGAGCTGGAGCACACTAAGGGCTGGATAGGTACAGTGTCCAAAATCACATGAGGTCTTGCATAGACCTAAGTATTCCCATGCAGTGGGAGCTGTCAAAGAGTTAGGAGCCAATTCATGGAAGTGGGTTCTCAGGTATTTGAGAGGGACCAGCAGTAAGGATTCATGCTATGTAGGGTCAGGACTACATGGGTTTGTAGGTTCAGATGTGGCAGGGTACTCGGATGACAGGGGGTACATCATAGGTTGTGTGGTGGGTTGTCTTCAAGATTGATCTTGAAGAGGGATACAAACCAGGAAATAAATTAGATAGAGTATAGGTACAGGTACAGTGTAGCTGTTTATCTCCAAGTGGGAGATTGTTAGGTTGTGGAGCTAAAAGCTTCACTGATGTAGACATGGAGGAGGTTGTAGAAGAGTTGCGGAGTGCCACAGACACTGGCGTTGGTCTGGCCAACTGACGTCGGCAGGATAAGGCAAGAAGGCAACTGACGTCGATCATATATCGGCTGGCATCGGCGACCCCCAGGTGGACAAGGACCAATGTCAGTCACCTGTGTGGTTTGAATGTGAGTATATTACGGGCAGTTAGCTAACGAACCAAGTGTTTGCATGATGAGAGCTAATTTTAGATTGGGAGCTGCAGATCTAATTATTGTAATTAGATGTCTAATTATTGTTTGGATGAGATCTATATAATAGACTCATGGTTGTATTGGAAACTTGTGCTAGAGAGTAAGAGAGAAATATTATAAGCTCCTTCTGTGTGTGAGGTGAGCTATGGTGTGTTCCTCCTAGTGACACATTACCACATGTGGGTGCTGGATTGGAGAATCAACAGGGTTCTTCATGTATGTATGATCTTGGTCATCAGGTGAGCATGGCCTTTATAAGAGATCTACATGGTAAGTAAGATCATTGATCTATAGGTGTATGTGTGTGCAAGGTCAAGGTTCACAAGTGTGCAGAACCAGGTTGATTTGCAGGTGTGCAAGATCAGATAGGACAGCAACACAATAGGGAGCAGAATCAGGCAGGATCTACTTGGAGTACAGGTGTGTACTCAGATAGAGCAAAGAGGAAGGCAAGGGAGTTCCTTTCATAAGTAAGGTCTGTTGAGGTGCAGGTTATTGTAGGTTCAGGGGAGATCTACTTGAAGTATGGTTGTGTACTTGTGGAGTGTGTGGAGCACGGGTATAAGGTGAACACCAACTCTATGTTTGAGTTGTGTGTTGGGACCTGAGAGAGAGAGCTTTGAGCAGAGAATTACTGTTCACTTGAGGTGTGGGAAGCCTCTGAAGAGGTGGTGGATAAGAGGTGGCATCTTCTTTATTGTATTCTTTTCTTCAAGAGTTTTAATACAAGTTGTGTATTGTCTCTCATATCATGTGTTATTTCTGAATTCTAGTTACTTGTGATTCTGGTTAATTCCGCATATTAAGTTGCTTGGTTTGGTAATCAATTGTGTGCTTCCGGTGTTTTATATGTTCTTGACAAGGTATCCACTTATATTGGTTGTGAAGTCCTTTGATAGGCAGATTACAAAGTGGCCTGGTAGATCAACCACAACTATGTCTTGAAAGATAGGAAAACTAGGATAATAATGCAAGAAAAGCTTCAAGAATTTTATTAGTACTAATATAATGGAAGGTGTACCATCTAATTTAAGGACCCATTTTCTATGTGGCTCATATTTTAGGCCCAGCTTGTCAGCTACAACTTTGGGCATGATAGAAGTAGAAGCTCCACTATCGACTATGCAATTGTGTACCAACTTGTCACCTATAATGAGGGTGAGGTAAAATGGTCAAGGTTTCTCAGCCTTAATGGATTGTTCATCAATGTTACTAGGATAATTTTCAATAGAAATATGGCCATGACTTTGATTTGAGGGTGAGACACTAGCAGGGATAATAACTAACCACTTTTATAGGAGTTCTTTCTAACCAGGCATATGAAGAACATTACAAAGAGGAATAGATGTTTTAGTGTTATTAAAAGAATATATAATGTTTAAATAATCCATACCTAATTTATCTTGGGATATTTTAGGCATAAAATTACTTAGAACTTGAGGAATATGAGTAGAGCTTACCATATTTTGACTTGACGTAGATGTCAAAGTTTTGAGAACTATCACACTTGCGTCTATGTCTTATTGCTTTGAAGGAGGATTAGGTGAGCCTATGGGAATGCTACCACCACCTCCTAGAGACTTACTTTTGGCCCTTATATTTTTTATGATAGAGGTTCCTTGATTTAGTATAGAAGTGTCTTCAACCAAAAAGTTGGTGAAGATCTCTCCTTGAAGTTGTCAATCCTCATTAACCTAAATCATCACCTCATCCTCATTTGATAGGAGGGGAGTAAATACTCCTTGAGCCACTAGAGCTTGTTATTCATTCTCATTTACATCCATGAATTATTCTTTCTACCAATCTTCTCCCTACACCAAATTGCTATGAATTAATACCATCTCCCTTGCATTGGTGGTAGAGTTAGGATTTATGTATTAGTAGACTTATTGGGATTAGGCTACCATTGGCCTCTTATTCTTCCATATTTTTAACCATACTATTGTTGATAGGGGTAAGGATCTGATAGGCACCTTGTTGCATATTTTATTGCCTATTTTGAGCCTCTAAGGCCATGAACCTTGCTTTCTAATCAATATTAGTTTTTACTTGCCTAGGAGCTACCTTAGTTTTGGTATTGACATTAGGAACTTGGGATACCTATGGAGCATTAGCAGAATTATGAAACAAAGGAGGCATAACAAACTTAGGAGGAAATATTATATCTTAGATGAGACTATTCTCAACTTTTATATCAAGATCATATGCTTTGGGAAGAGTGGAATCTTCCATAGATGAAGCATGATGATAATTTTAGTCCCAATGGTTTTCAAGTATGTAGGGAACACAAAACTAATAGGTGGTCTCATGGGAGGAGGCAATCTATGTCAAATATTTTAAAACCTTTCATTGACATCATGCATTATTTCTTTAGGTCCCCTTTTTATCATATTGATTTGATGTATGAGAGAGGCATGGTCACTTTCATTTCCAAATATAGAAGTCAAAAACACTCCAAACTCATCCTAAGTTGTGATTTATCCACCCTCTAGAGTCTTATACCAATTAAGAGCCTTCCATTTAAGGGACATTTCAATTAGTCTAATGGTACTGTTATCTCAAACAATATTATGGAAACTATAAAAGTTAGAAACATCTCTAATGTGCTCACTAGGTGTGACATG